>VZRW01005505.1:0-59646 GCA_013398125.1 Aegotheles bennettii
GATTCTGTGATTCTGTGAAGTCCGGCCGTCAAACCTGCATCAGTGTGGTCTCCTCCCTCCACGGGCCACAGGTCCTGCCAGAAGCCCCAAGGGGTCATAGCCTCCTTTGGGCATCCACCTGCTCCGACCTGGGGTCCTCCATGGGCTGCAGGTGAATATCTGCTCCACGGTCAACCTCCATGGGCTGCAGGGGACAGCCTGCCTCACTGTAGTCTTCACCATAGCTATAGGAGAATCTCTGCTCTGGCACCCCAGAGCACCTTCTACTCCCTCTCCTCCTTCACCGACCACTGTGTCTACAGAGTTGTTTCTCTCATATATTCTTATTCCTATCCTCTGGCTAGTGTTGCACAGCAACTTTACCCCCCCTTCTTTGATATGTAATTACAAAGGTGCTGCCACCATCACTAATGGGATCAGCCTGGGCCAGGGCAGGCCTGTCTTGGAGACAAGTCGCGTTGGCTCTGTTGAACATGGGGGAAGCTTCTAGCAGCTTCTCACCGAAGCCACTCCTGAGGTCCTTACGCTGCCAAAACTTGGCCACACAAACCCAACACAGAGGGAGAATGTCAGCATTGTGCAACCTTAAATGAAAGGGGAAATGCAACACTTGTTGAATCTTCAGAATTTCAGTTTCAATATTCAAGCTCTTTCCAGATTTGTTTCAGAGGTGTCTTTCACACCTCAGAGCCAGAAACAGGGCATAAGATGGCAAAGGGGATGCACACCAGCCTGCAGCAGTTCTTGATGTCCATCTATCCTCTTGCAAAGCTAAGGCAGGGCAAGCTGGATAAAAGCTGGATAAAAGCACCAAAGCAGGTGCCTGACCTCCTTTAATGCCTAAGAATGCAGCCCCATACCTGGAAGTGTAGTTGGTGATGGCAGTGCTAGGGGAGTAGTCGGACCCGACAGGAGAGGGAGCTAACGCTCCCTTCCAGACAAGGTGCCAGCTTCGGACTCTGTATCTGGGCTGAAAGAGGGACCGTAGCTTTTAAAAAGTGAATACAGCTCACTTGCTAAATTCTGAAACACGGAAACTGAGACCTGCTGGTAGTGCAGTCACTGTCTACTGGGGAAAACTAAGCCAGGGCTGTGACAGATACATCATGCTGTTTTTTAACAGGAAACCTACTGTCTTCATCCAGTTTCTGTGAGGATGTCCAGAACCACATGAAGAAGGACTAGCGTAAGACACTTATCTTGGAAATACTTGTGTGTGTGTATCCAGCTGATGTGAACAGTACTCCTGGGTTCTGGTGCACTGTTTGCCTACTTCAAGTTAGGTATGGGACTAAATTAAATGTTTTTGAGATGAAGGCAGAAAGACTGTTCATTTCAATTTCCCATTCTGATGTAACACTGAGCAAGTTGCTAATATCTCTGCCTCAGTTTCCCTTCTATAAAAGCGGCAGCTATCTGGGGGTTAGTGAGTGCATAGCTGAGCAGAAGAAAGTATATCAGGGGGATTAACGTATTAACCACCTCCTACATAATATATCAGTTTGCTGAAATCCTTTTAATCCATTCAAATGTATGTTTGAGTACAGCATATTGATGAACTAAAGCAAAAAATAGTTATTTGAGGCTGCATTTTTTCCTCAGAACACTGAGCTCTTTAAAGCATGTGGACAATGAACATGAACCAGCAGAGCTGGCCAAAGTAATAGGTTTTCCATCCTGATGCACCATCTGCAAGAACAGTTAAAGCATAAATGCAGCCCACACTGTTCCAGCAAAACCTTACCATAGGGAGAAATAATGAAGGTTCATCTCTATAACCTAGTTGAGTATACACAAATATGGGCAAAGCATAATCTTGGTATGTCATGGAGTAAATCCTTATGGATTCATTCACCCTAAATTGAGAGAAATGCAGAATGTTTTCTCTGTGTCCAAGGAATTTCTTAATGCCAATGGAAGGATACAAGGCTACACTGCCACCTCAGAGCCAGGAAAGTTTATTGTTCCTCAGAACTTCACTTTTTGGGCAGGAACCAGTGTAGTTCTGTACAGACATGGAAACTGATTGTGACAGTTAGGGTATAAATAGCATCCCCATAGACCCTTTGGCTTTTCAATCCTGATGCAATTGTTTCCTACATAAAAGCTTTTGCACTTTCTTCAAAGGAAAGTCTGGCTAAATGTTTGACATCATTTACTGAAACATTCCCTTCCATTTCAGCTATGAGTTTCCTGAACTTTCTTCTGTAGACATCTTTTGCATCCCAGTTATGGGTCCACCGAGGTCTCCTGTGCTCCCAGTGTATGATGACAACTAATCCATTGATGCCCTTAGCTGGGATGTAATAGTTATTGTCACATCCAACATCAAGATGAGTTAGCAAACTGAAGTTCTGGGGTAGCCAACCATTAACAGGGACTTTCTGTGATGCGTACCAAGGATAATAGCTGAACCTATTAAAATAAAATATGGTCATGTTCTGCCCTCTTGCTTTAGCTAACAGGCTTCCAGTTATATGGAGCCTTTCCAGGTTCAGTACCACATCGTACCTCAGAGAGCACAGGTCTGTCAGTTATTTCAGGTGGCTGTGAAAGTCTTCCTCTCCCAAACCAGCAGTCAGAGTGGTTTCATAGCAAATGAAGTCCAGATGAGTTCTATGTGCAGCCATGCTAAGGGCTGAAAGGTGAGTGAAGCATAGCAGTATCCCATTTTCAGGCAGTAAGAGACATGACCTAAGAGACAACATTAGACAGATCTCCCAGTCTGTCTGTAGATGCATTAGTACTTATTCCATATATAGCAACACGAATTGGTACCAGCCACTTCTAAGATATCTACCACACTAACACTTAAGAAACAAAGTGGGCACAATCTAATTCAAACAAATGGGAAGATTCCCAGCTGAAGTAAATGAGCATAGGTCTGTGGAAGTTGGCGCACTCACAGTTGCTTGTCTCATCAACCCAGGTCTTACTGAAATCACTGAGAATGTTGCCATCACTTCAGTGGGCCCCAGCGTGTCTTAGTGGCTGTAGCTGTTGCAGCTGGAAAGGTTGATAAAGAAACAGTTTCTTATTCTTCAAGCTCTCTCAAAAATAACAAAGGCAACTATAAAATCAAACCCTGGCTTTTATCAACATTTTCACAGCTTCATGAACATCCCTGACCTGTCTGGTGCAGTGCCAGCCAGAGATACCCCAAAGAGCTCTATACAAGCACATGTATTTCACTGTCATCATGCAGTACCATAAAAGGATACAAGTTCAAGCCTCTGACAGCAATAAAGAAGACACATGAATGCTTGCTCCGAGATATTAATTAGCCTAGTTCCACTGTCACATGGAGCTAGTGCCTCATAGACCAGCTCTGATAGCTCTGCACAGCACCGCATTGGGCAACGTGGACTTTGATACTAAGGCCTGTGGCCACCGCTATGAGCAGAATCACTCGTCACAAAGTCCCTGTCGATTATGTGAGTATTAAGCAGAAATGAAGCCAGATATACAGCAAAACCTACATACTTATATATAAGAGAGAGAGAGAGAGTTACACACTCTCCAACTCCATGCTCCCCACTGCCATCAAAACCCTGGAGAAATCCCATACAGCTGCACAATCAGCTATCAGGGATGATCATGGATTTGAGTCCTACTTGTTCTTCTTCTTCAGTCCTTGTCTACCTGTTTATCTCTCCTGGGATTGTGAGCTGCTGGAGGTAAGGATCATGAGTTTCATATAGGCAGCCAGATTGTTACATATATACTAATGGGAATAGCTCATCTATGTTATCCTTACTTTAACTCAAAACAGAAAAACAATCTGTCGTAGCTATGTACCTGGGGTACTTTTCTAAACCTCCTCACTCCCCCATTTCTTGCCTATTTAAGCGCCAGACCAGCATGACCTAATTTCAGTGGCAAAAATATCAACATCCAAGGTAGCCAACCTAGGTACTTTTAAGAAGCCATGGATGCTTTTAGGATACAGTCATCTGACAGTGTGAGGTATCAGAGTGCTCTGGATTACCCAAGATGTGCCTGTTCCTCCTGCTGACCAGGCAGACAGGCAGTCTGCAGGACCGATGCAGTACAATGGAGACACTGCAGAACTCAACGCTTCATCAGAGAAGTCTCACCCCATGAGACTCGTATTACTTTGCACTTTGTGAAGAGGAGGCCCAGGTTTCAAAACCACTATCCATATATCCTATATGGTTATTAATGGACCTTTTGGAAACTGGTATTAATGAAAATTAGCCCAATTTGCTGAGTATCTCTCAGAAAGCCTATACCATACCAATAAGTCAAACTCAGAAAAGCCAGTCAGAGCTTGTCAGCATTAGAGGCCAAACTGAAGTTTCTTGCTAGAAGAATGTAAAGCCAAAGCTGGAAGATGGTGGACTTGCTCTTGCAAGGACACAACCAACCAAAGTACCAGCTTTAGAGAGTCAGGTTTGCTGCCCCATCTCCCTCTCCTGTCAGCACAGCAGCTCTGCCCCTTGCACCAGCCCTTTCCTGGGATCAGCCTGGGCTTTCCAGTGGGCTGCTGGGAGCCCAGTGGTGACCAGCAGCTTGTTCTGCTTTGCCTACAACCAACTGGGAAATACAGAGACCTTGCTGTGCTGGAGCATCTTTGCTGAGCACTGCTCTCACAGTTCACAGAGAATCAGAGCTGTAAGAAAATCCTGCCAGAGGGCAGCAAATCCCTACATTTAATTTTTTTAATAGCAGCATGTGATTCTGAACTGCAGTCTGTTGAGTTCCTCCTGTGAGAGCTGTACTGCCATCCCGCCCCTTTGCTCCCCTACCTGTCACAGCCTGGATGGGGAAGTGTCACTAGCTGGGCTGGGTGTTTTACCCCAAGTTAACACCCCTCAGGTGTTTTACCCCAGGTTTCAGGGAGCACATCCCACACAGGACCTGTGTAATTTGGCACAAGGCACCAGCAGCATGCATGGCAGCCACTTGTGACCTGGGGTATCTTGTGGCATCCACCAGTGCTCCACAAACCCTGGAGCAGGCAGGTCCAGCACTGCCCAGTCAGGCAGCACCAAAACCCATGGGGCTCACGGGGGCTGATCTGGCTGGGGTCTGCCCACTGATGGGAAATGGGAAGGCTCAGCACTGCCCATGCCCGTGGGTCAGCATGTCCCTCCTTGGGTAGGACAAGGGTGTAATTAGCCCTATACTTTACTGCCTGCTGGATATACTGATTTGCTGCCCTGAAGACCTCTGAGCTGATACTTGGGAAAGGCAGTATCAGCAAGCTGGAGGAAAAAAACAAATAAAACCAACAAAAGAACCCTCCAAAAAACCAACAACAACATCAACAAAAACAATGCTAATATCACTATAGGCTATTGAAGACTATGGTGAAGTGGCAGATCACCCTGCTCCCTGGGAAAAACTTGTCATGGGACACAAGAGAGATACTTGTAGTTCCTCTATTTTTACAGAGGAAACAGTTACCATTTTATATTTCGTGTGAGGGCAAATCACTGAGGTTTACTGACTTCAGCTTTTATTCCATTTGGCGAATTTAGCCATCACACAAGCACAAACATGCTCCAGCTGGGAACAGGCTCCAAAGTTACTTGTTTGCAACATGCAGAAAGGATGTCCTGTGCTCAAGCTTTGCTCAGTATTTTTCCCTTTATTCAGGCTTTTCAAATTTTCTTCTAGTTGCGCAGGATTACAACATGCTGAAAAGTTCTCCTCTTTTTGCTAGGTATTTTTTTTTCATTTGTATCTGTCATAGTCAGCAAAAAACAGGATGAATATATCCAGTTGTACTTCTCCTGCTAATTATATTTTTCTCTGCAAAGCAAAGCAACACAGAGGCAGCCATGCCTCTTGAGGTCCAGCTGACAGTGAAAATGCACAGTGAGCAGCAATTCCCGACAGAGAGAAAGCAGAAACTGTATGCCTTTATTAGACAGGGAACAGTTCTAGGTAAGACTAAGCAAAATCAGTCACTTCTGAATTGAACAGACAGAGAGAGTACTTGAACTAGATCACAGAATACTGCTGAAAAAAATAGCTGGCTAAATGATAAGAAAGAGAATAAGCATTCATCAGATGATACAAACCCTGAATCTCTCTCCTCCAATTAATCTAGAGCTGAGGAATGTACTTTCAAGCATTGGCATTTATCTTGTAACAAAAATCCTCCTCCAGTGATGTTACACTATTCATATCAAGGGATTAGAAAAATTGCAAATTATGAATAAAGACAATGATCTTTTCTCCTTTCTGGTTACCATTGTTATGGTAATATGTAATATGTATGGTAATACGGTCATATGTAATCACAGAATCACAGAATCCTAGGGGTTGGAAGGGACCTCGAAAGATCATCTAGTCCAACCCCCCTGCCAGAGCAGGGTCACCTAGAGTACATCACACAGGAACGCATCCAGGCGGGTTTTGAATGTCTCCAGTGAAGGAGGTGACATTGTAATATGACATGTAATATGACATTGACATAGCACAACCTTGATGGGCTTAAAACAGGCTGTCCCAACAGGCAAGCCAATCGCCAAATACCCTTATCAAAGACATGCATGGTTTTTAAAACAAGAATTTTCACACCCACAGAAGTCCAATAAAATCCCTGGATTTTTAGAGAATAATCCATTTGTTAACATTTTATCAGCAAAGCTAAAGCTGATACACTCAGAAGTATGATGATCTGGAACAAGTTTTGTCCACTTGAAGTCATGCTGTCAGTAGTAATTCTTGCTCTCTGTGCCAGGTCTGGATTTGGAAGCAACATGCTCAGAGGATGGTGACAGAGGAGATGACCCTGAGAGCCTCAGAGCTTGCAGCAACCTTCAGAGAGGACAATATGGGAGGATGCATTGCTCCCATCCTCTGCCTTGCATCATATGGCTCATTAGGCCAGGGCATCCTTTAGTGATTTTCCTCAATGACATTTTGCAAAGTATCTCTGGTATGTTAGTAAAGGTAGGGGACTGAATATGAATGTTAATTAATAATAAAAATGGAGCAGTACCTAATCTCACAATTATATGACTGACTTGGTGACATTGATGGCTTATTGTAGCTGAGATTCAAACCTCTACAGTACAGTGCTTCACTGATCCCATCAAGGGTACTAGGAAACCTGAGCAGCGTGAACTACCAAGGGACATTTTATAGTATTTCCAACAAAGGGCAGGGAACCCTCAAAATGCTACAAATTAAAGGATGAATCAGTTGCAACAGAGCTATTTCCCATAGCACCTGTAAGGAATAAGCTGAATAAAGTATGAGAAGCTATAATTCAGCATTTAAACATATGTATGGCAGCTTGAAAGGCAGGTACTGACAGCATTTTTGTAATAAAACTTAACTTATTATGAAAAATTGGGACTGCTGGACAGAGGAGAGCAGATTTTAGCAAAGGAGCTACAAGTCTGTGTGTGGTTCATCAGGACAGTCATCTGTTCTCTATCATCTCAGCTTCCTTTACCACCATAGTGGACTTATTACATACGCGAGAACACTTGCATTGTGGTGACCTACTAGATAGCTGGACTCCTGAATATAGAAAGCAAAGAAAAATTTATCAAGTTTCCTTATGCTATTTACTTCTCCTCCACTTCATGCTGCATGGATGTCTCTTATCTGTAGAGAATTACACCTGACAGCTGTCCAGCCTGGGAGATTAGACTCATGCTTAGTCTTAGCAAAAAGGCAAATGGTTTGATGGATTGATTTAATGGCCCACTGAAACAGCCATAAAATCAGTCTTTATGCTTAGCTTGTACTTCAGTGATGCTCTTGATGCCAGTGACTGGGTCATTTTCTGGCATGTACTAAAATAATTACAAAGCATCTTTGGCCTGTGTCCAGCCTGACAAGGTTCTCAGTGTTCCATACCACAATTTTCCTCCTGTTTTAAGCCAAAAGGTTTTCCAGCACCCCTCCTTTCCTGAAGAGGGTAGCCTTTGCACTAGGAGCTATATTTTGGGTGCATACACTATGGATTGAGCATAATGTCCTGAATCCTGGAACAGCTGAGTGGTCTGGATTGCTACCATATTGTCTTCATGTGATAATGTATTAGAAAATTGTATGGATTACACCATGTGCAAAGGAGTAATATTCACATTCTTTGAGGGTACATCAGCCTCAAGACATGAAGACTGTGTTTGGAAGTGGGCTTAAACTGATTGGCAGGATGCCCAGGTTTCCTGCCACACTGCTCATTTACCTGTAGTTCAAAATACCCACATCACAAAGTCACATTTGGGAAATGTGCTTAGAGGACCACAACACAGCATAGCCAGCCACCTGACTTCAAGCTGCCTTAGAAAAGAAATTGGAACCCATTTTAAGGCATCAGAACTACTTGGGTGCTCCCTCTCCAGGAAGATGTTGAGCACATGGTGCATCCATGCAGCAAGGACCAGATACGGACTTCACAATGTGCCGTTACCATCCTATTTTTCCTACATTTCTGAGGTTAATGAGAGAACAAATAACAACAAATTAGTGCTGCCTTACTCTTATTCTTCATGGCATTTTAAATTGTGTTGAACTGATTCTTTTAAGAAGTAGCTTTCCTCTCTGTCCATTTGCCTAATTCAATCGTATCATAAATCCTAGCTGAAAAATAAATAAATGATGTTGATGTTCTTCTCACAGAAATTAAGCAAATGGTTAGCCCTGCACAATAGGAAGGAGCTGCCCCTCCTCCCACTAACTTTCCTGGGAGTCCAGCAGAGTTACTGTGTATTTGCACTGGGATAAGATCGTGCTCCCAGATTGCGCAGAACAAACACCCACGCACACACAGGAGCGATTACAGCTTGCACCCAGCACTAGCAGCTTTGGGTGACATTCCTTTCTTCCCACTCCTACGGAATAGCTGTAACACAACGAAGGCATTTGATTTCCCCCTCCCTAGTTGAGCCTTACATTAGAACTAAATGTTATTGTTGGAGAAAATACAACAATTCAGCCTTGTCAGCCTAAGGGATTATTGCAATTATTTTAAACCAGGAGTCATGTAAACCTTGGTAAGCCTCATGTATGGATGAAGGCTTGAACAAACCTAATGGGCCTCACTCAGTGGCCATGCCCCAGCAGAGCCTCTCCATCCAGCCCTCAGCAGCTGCCTTACGACCTGCTGCCTCGCTGGGAGCACAGAGGGGGTATTTTGAGGGATTGCTGCTGACTGTTCTTGCAGCAGCTGGTGGGTGCTGGGAACTGATGGACTAATGCCATCTTTAAAAGAAAAATCCGAGGGTGAACAAACCAAGCATGAATATTTCATGCCCAATTTTCAGCTACTGCAAATCAATAAAGATATCCCATCTTACATCAGGTGGGGTTGTGCCCCTTTATGATCAAAGAAAACACAAAATTAAAATAGGAGATAACATTTGGGAAAATCACAAATCAAGTGCTTTCTGTCAAAAGTGGGGTAACTTTACCACTCAAATTAGCATCTTCCCTGCAATCAGGTCAGTTTATTATCAAGATTTTATCCAAGTATACTCAGAATTGTGTATTGTTGCTGAGGTATGAATGCAACAACAGTGTTTACACATCACTGCTCCTTCTAATTCAAGGTGCAACAGTAGCTGAATTCCTACAGAGGCCCAGGGAGAGCTTGTCTTATTTCTCTCCGATTCTAGGTTCAGAAAAATTCTTACTTGTCCAAATTCCACAAAATAAAATTTGATGCTGAGATTTAAGAAAAAAGTACTCATCCTTGGAACAGTCCAAAGTTTCCAAAGGGCTCCAGTTCATGCTTCTGTTAATTAACTCCATGCCATCAGCATCGCTTACCACTGTAGGTACTCAAGGACTTTGAAAGATCTTTGTGCATGGCTCGGTTTCACCAACCTTGAAGAAGCACCTTTGATAGGGCAGTATCCTGCCTCCATCCTGTCCCCCCAAAGGCCAATTTACATCTCACCAAGGGGCAGTGCTCCCCCACAGCTCTTACTGCAGCCCACTGAGGGTGAGGAGGGGCAGAAGGAAGATCGGTATCCCCACTGGGGCCTGTGCTCTCCCATGTAGGGGATTCCTGTAGCAAACAGTCCACACCAGAGTTTCGGGTCCTTCCCATGCCCATGAAGCCAAGACAGTCCAGTGCAGGGGAGGCAACACCTGGCATGAGCCTGTTTTAACATCCCCATCAGGAACTCTGCACAGAAATGGAAGGATGGTTTCCCTGAGCCTTAAAATGCTTGTATTGAAGCTCACTGCCACTGCCTACAAGAAGAGGCATGAGCAGCCATACACAGGGCACAGGGGAAACAACACAAGGTGAATGCAAGTGCCAGCTTAAGAAAACCCAACTGCCCCTATGTACATGATCCACTCCAGCTGAGGAGTGAGGTGTCAGCCCCATAGGGTTTCCATAGGATACCTTTCTCCTACCAGTGGGAAATACAGGGTGAGTGGACACAAAGCCAAGGAAAGGACCAGCTTCAGTAAGGGGAAAAAACAAATATTTTTTGTTCTGCCCTGGAAACCCAGCATCTGAAGGAGCAATATAAAAAATGCTCTTAATAATCTGATGTCTAATTGGCTGAGTAGGTTATTACTAGCATGGAAACAAACATAATTTTTCCAAAAGATGTCAGACTGCATGATTGTCTGAGGAGAGAAAGCAGGACCAATACTCTGGGCTGTTTTGTTTCTTGCACGTATTGGAAAGCACCTTAAATAAAAGCCAGGCTAGTTCTTTCTGTAATGGAAAGATAAGAAAGGAGCTCTGACTCTCCCTGAGACAGCAGGCTGCCAGTGTGTTAAAATATCATCCTAGGCAAAACACAAACAAAATATTTGAAGAGGCCACATTTATTGTTGAAACAGGAGCGGCCACATGAGTGAAGTTTATAATATTGTCCTTTGAAATCATAGAAGTCTGCTTATTTTTAGCTTGTTAGATGCTGTTAGCTTCCTGTATAAATGTGGTTACATAATAGACATAATCCACACAGCAGCTGAGGCCATACGTGCTGAGCTATAGGGTTACACAACTGCCTCCAAGCTCATTCCCACCAGGCAGAAAACAAAGCCTCATGCCCCTCATAACTGTTCTGCTGCTTCTGGGTCAAACTGTCATATGTATATTAACACACACATATCCCCTTGTTTTCTTATTACAGCTTAAACAAGGTTTCCAATGAACCAGAAGAATACTAGCTTGGAATTACTCCGGTGACATTATACAAGGGATAAACTGGTGTGTTGTAACTATTAAAAGCAGTTAAATCTCAAGTACACGCTTACTCTGGGAAGCTGCACAAAGAATTCTCCCCTCTTTTCTAATTTGACCTCAAACTGGTCCTTACAGCTGCATGCTATGGTGTGTGGAGAGCATGTGGTGCCATTGCTGAGTAAGAACAGCTTAGGGGCTCTAATGTCATTAAGCAGTATGTGACATCATTGGTTTTCCTTGGTTTTTTTAAAGACTGGACTTTTGTCTCTGAGATGCTGTACTATTCCCAGCCAGTATCGTTCCTCGAAGTGTATAGAACTACCATTTCCAACTTATTTTTAGAGTAACCTGTGTTTGCAAGTACTCCTATTCTCTGAGTCTGGCCCAGATTGACAGGAAATTACTTTTCCTAAAATGTGAACAAAAAAGAAGCTATGGCTGCTACAGCATCTTAAGTGTATCAAAGTTTTTTTGGTAAAGTCTTTTATATGTCTTGTGCATAGTGTGCGGTTTTAATTCACTGTCAGTGCAAAATTGAAACAATTTTTAATTTGAGCAACTTTTTCTAATTTTGACACTTTTAACAGAAAAAATGCACACACACCTATTTATGCATGGTGTTAGAAATCCAGACTGCTCTGAGACTTCATTCTGTTGGTTTTGTCTGTGAGGGCTGTTAGCACCTTTTTCTATAACTATCAATCCCATTTTTACAAAGCCATTGACCCTGGTAGAGAACATTGCATTTGGAAAAAGCTGATGAAATACAAAAATGTCCATCTGATTATGTTCAGCCACTGAGCCTTTCTCATCTTTTTTTTTTTTCCTTTAAGACTCAGTGGCAAAAGAGGGCTTCAGAAAACATGTTAAATGTCCATGTTCTCAAGTTGTGCCACTCCAGCCGAGTTTTACCTGCCCTCCCTTTGGCACTTGATGATGCACCGAGGCCTGGGCTGGTCACCTCAAGGAGCCCTCAGCTTTGGGGTAGCCCAGCAGGCTCCCTGACATGGCAGTACCCCCCATCCTCAGACTGACGTGCTGAGCTCTGTCCCCCACAGAGGCACAGAGAAGTGGGGACACCGCCAGGCACTGCCTCTCCCCTGCCACTCAGACCTGGGGGATGGGTTGGGTGAGTCACAGCCAATGCTGTCAACTTCATACCAAGGTCACTGACTCATGATGTATTACCTTGAGTGGCAATACTCAACTTACAGCTTTGCTACCACTTCCCTGTGGCTTTTGCCCACTTCCTTAGCCCTGGTTCAGCTGTGTCAGCAGTGTAATACGAGTCAGATGGAGGAATTAATCTGATTTTACAAAAAAAGCGTTGTGTGGGGCATGTCTCTTTTAACAAGGGAACTTTTGACCTGGATGGTTTCCCAATCCAGGTGAGAGCAAGGACACCCAAACTGTGTGCCAACACAAGCAGGGGACAGCACACTGTGCTACAAAAATGGGAGTGAGGGGAAAGGTTGGGAGTGGGAAGAACATGTCAGTGACATCTAACACTGCAAAATGCAGCCCCAAACACCTGCTTGTCAGACTGAAGTGGAACAAAATGAGTCCCTTTTGAAATAACTTTCCATACATTTATGAGTTGCTCAGAACATACTACGTTTTATTAAGCACAACATCCAGCAGTGGTGAGAGAGAAAAAGGAAATGACCACAGCATTTCCCCAATTTTCCAAGTTTTGGAATCCTAAATCAACAAATTTGAGAAAAGCTGGGAGCATGTCAGTTGTGCTTCTGTTGGTATTGTTTATCCTCTGATGAGAAGCAGAGGATTAGAGGACTCTACAGCTCAGCATTTCAGAAGAGTAAAGATATGGGGTCTGAGACCATTATCATCTCGAAACAGAGGTGGTTCAGATGAAATACAGCAAATCCTTTTTCCTGCTATCTCCAGAAACCAGTACCCACTTTCCAGGATCAATTATGCTTTAATGGGTGGTTCTAGCTAAGAACACTATTGTAAAGACTATAGCAGAATTCTCTGCTGCTTCACACTCTCCTTCCTCCAAACAGTTCTAACACAGATAGAAATTGGATCATATCTCTACAAAGACTGGACCATAAAACTAGACCAGGAAAAAGCTTTGTAAAATTTTGTGTACCAGAATGATCAGGCAAGACCTACAACAATATTAAATAAACTGTAATGAAAAATGGACTTTGCAAAATTTCTCTACTTGCTATTTATTATGTGTACTAGAGTAGCATCTGAATTTTGATTTGATCCAAAGTACTATCCAAGACAGAAGTGCACTTATACAGAAACAAGTTGTCAAGATTGTAACTATATGATACTGTTTGAGAGCATCAATGAAGTAGGGAAAAATGAAAAGATATATCACCCCTACCTTCCAGGTTGCTGGGCTCTGCAAGAAAGGCTGTTCATTTGCATTTGATTTTAGTGTTCAGACCTGGATTAAGTTAATCAATTAGTTCATCACTTACTTTGAGGACTAATATTAATGTAAAGCTAACAGAAGATAAAAAATGATCGTTACCATGTTTTTTACTGTGTTTCACATTTCTCCATAGGGAAGAGAAAAAAGAGACACCAGGATGTCAGTAAACCTTCCACTGGAAGGATGCTGAGTCCCCCAGTGAGCACAAAGCACCCACAAAAGAAGGGAAAGAAGCAGAGAAGCCTTTGGCCTCCTTTGCTTTTGTGGCAGCTGGCCCTGCAAGGTGGTGCATGCTCTGTGGTTCTGCCAAGCATTGGGCTTCAGCCAAGCTTGCATGATCACATCCTGCACCCACCCTAGTACAGGGCACTGATGCAGCATCACACTGTGACCTTATCCTGCCAGGTGACCTAGAGCATAGTCACCTCTGGAGATACGGGTGTCAAATTTACCCTGACTTTGAGACTGGCCAGTGTAGTTAGTAGTCCCATATAGGAGCACACAAGATGTAAGAGCCCTTACATACATCTGTGCAAGCTCTGCCTGCTCCCAGTCAGCAGCACAGCTGCCTCCACTCCCACCACTGGCAGCTGTAGTTATAAAGAACTTCCAGGGGCACTGCCTAATAGTAAATCTTATTTTCTTCACAAAAGGAAGGGTTCTAATGATATGAAATAAATAAAAAAACTGTAAAATTATGTTTGCTTACATGCTTGGTGCCATCAATAATTATCGAGAAGCCCAGACCAAATCCTGATTTTGATCTTCTACCTAAGACAATCTGGCAATGAAAGTGCAGAACTGGGCTTTTGGTTCTTCACAGAAATATATACACTAAATTCAAAGACCTTTGTTTCCAGGTAGATGTATCACCACAGATACTCACACACTCACTGTATCCTGATAGAGAATATACACCACAGACTGAATTAGGAATATTGCCACTTCATCCACAGCATTTATATTGTTTGCATAAACTTCCCACGAAGTACAAGAACTTTAGTGTATGAAGACCTTATGTCATTTTAAGGTAGTTTATGCTATCCAAATAAATCGTGTATATAAGTCTCTAGAGAGTTTATTCCTATAAGCCTACAGAAATAATGGAAACACTTTACAAAGCAACACACAACATTTTAAAAAATACATTTCACTGACACGATGCATGGGCATTACAGCATTTTCATATCACCACTGGTTTCAGAACACAGGACAATGTTACACAAAGCAGAAGCATCCAGTTTAAATACAGACCTGCACTAGTGACAGATATTTAACAAAAATGGGCTAATAGTTTCTATGCTCTTAATATACTAAAAATATGTGTAATTTCCCCTTGAAGCTTAGCAAACTCTGAACTATGTAAAGGACCTAAAGCAGAATATATATAATCAGTAAAAAATATCTGAAAAGGTAAACACTCTATCTTCAGTCTAAAGGCATAGTTCCTAACAACTGTCAGTCTTTATAAACTTAAATTTCAACCCCTTCTATCCCACATCAAAATAATGAAGTTGTTTACTTTTGCTGTCATCCATTGCCATTACGCACTACAAAGGAAAAGGTCTGTGGCAAAGCTCTCCTGTAGCTTCTCAGCACAACACGTCATTACAGAGTGACTCACTATAGCTAGCACTAGGTCTCTATTTAAGTGAAGTCAGTCCCATTTCAGTGTCTAGGTTTAAAGGGATCTTTGCAGCCTTAACATATCCACTCCAAGTCTGTTAAGAGCTGCACCTTTGGCTCGAGTGAATCTGAGCATCGCAGTTCACATCAGCTGTGAATCTGGTCCTGGCAAGCCAAAAATAGATTTTTTTTGGGGGGTTACCATGACGAAATGTCAGGATAAGAGGAGATTACAAAGAACACAGGACACCCCAGAGATTATGATGCATAGAGAGATATTAATGTTTAAATTAATTTAGGGCAGTATCAAGAAGGGGCCCTGGCTAAGGGCCAGATTCAGATTTTCTTACTCAGTTAAGTACCCTCTCCACATAGCCTTGATGATTTTAACCAAACTGCTACACAAATAGGATACTGTGCAATGTAAACAATGAAGCCTGGCTAAAATGATCAATACAGACACTAGTTGGGGTAAAAAAAGGCGTTTTAGACCCACATGTCAGTGTTTTACTAATTTCTGTGTCCATGCTCTGGAACAATACTCAGTTCAACACATCATACAAAAGCCTCTAAAGTAAATTATTTTAATATATTCCCGAAATCAGACAGAAATGTAGGGAATGTCTTGGGTTTATCATCAATTCAATGAAGGCATTCATTGTTTGTTACATTGAAAAGACTGCATGGAAGACAGACTGGCAATTGCAGATTTTCAGCCAAACTGATGGCACAAAACTACCACTGGAAATACTGATACCTCTAGAAGTAACATGAATAAAATTAGGCCTTGAAGTACTGGAATATACATTTTTTAAAGCATGCACTGATGTACAACTGTAGTCTTCATATTGCCTATGCAGAAGCAGTGGTATCAGTGAGTTGCAGTGGATGTGGATCTGGACACTGCTGCTGCTCACACAAAATGCCATTTGACTTCAGCAAGAGCTGCAGTGAACAGTTTGCGATCCCTGGTCCACATGAAGCTCTCCTCATCACCATCTGTTAAATCATCCAGGCCTGAAACAAAGAGGCTTTGTGTCCTTTTTTAAACTTCTACATGGATGAATCCTTGTACAGGTTTATTCAACTTTTTAACTCCAGTAAAGCTTCCACTCTTGCAGCAGAAGCTCTATCTGTTGAATGTACAAATAAAACATGAGTTAAGAGTAAAGAAGCTGGTAAAAAAGAGGGGGCTGCTTTCAAAATGGTTAATGTCTGAAGCAATTCCAGGCGTGGGAGATGAAAAAACCACAATAAAACTATTTAATCAACAATGCCTTTCCCCTTCATAATAAAAACTTGCTGAAGAACAAAAGTCTTAGTGGCACCATTTCTTATCTCCTTGCACTGCCTCAGAAGAATTTAGTGTGCAGTATAAAGCAGACGAAGCTGCATGGCTCCTAAGAGGAAGACATAAAAATTCTGTTTTCTTGATCTACTGAACACAACATGAACCAAGCGCTCTGTTAGCCTTTGGTCAGGCAACTCACAAAATATTCCCGTCCAGCCCTGGTAACACTGGCACATGAATCTCTGCCTCATGGCTTCAATATTCTCCAGGCTGGGTTCCCCGATCACCTGGAACCTGGGGCCCCTCTCTGAGTGACTGGCTCGGATCTTAAAATTAGAGGGTGACAAATGGAGGTAAGCAGAAGAGTCGCTGTTTTTGCGGATACATCTTCCATTCTTCTTACACAGGACTTTGCTACAGAGTTTGGCTGCTGAGGTCACATTAATGATGTAATGTCCTAAGGGTCCATCTATGTACCGTTTCACAGTTGAACAGCTCTCCTGTAGAAAACAAAAGACCATGACACATTTCTCAGTAGCTAGCATTGTGCCCAAAGTTCTTATATCTAAGAAGATGCTAGTACAAAACTGTTCTTGGCTAAAGTAACCTGTTGAGATAAATCTTGTTGGATTTACATACTGGAGTAACCTATCGGTTTAAGTGAGTTTACTTCCATGGTAAGATTAGCAAAACATTAACCTTTACTATATTGCTTATTTGAGTGTTTGATAGCAACATACAGTATTAGAATAGGGAGGAGCTTTAGTAAACAGAAAGAGATGCTAACCTTACTAACCTAAGATTAACTAGTTCTTTAAGTAGAATTTTTTGGTAACCGCTGACATGGAGCAGTGCTTGGGACTAACAGGTTTTAAAGCACATATTGAGTCACCACTTTGGTCCTGATGTCTCCAACTCCTTCCATTTACAAGGAGCCACTTCAGAAACCAGCACATAAGTTGTTGCAACTGTGGCATTAAAGTTCCAGTTCAGATTTCCCTCTTCTTCTGTCCATCAGTGGTGCTTTGCCAGAGACCTCGGGAGGAGGATAACAGACTGCATGAAAAGCAGAGTGGGCACCAAACCCTAGCACAGGTTCAGGAGCGGGGACTAGCCTTCCCTGCCTCCTGCGAAACCCCAGTGCAGCCTCCTGCCTCCTCCATCACTTCAAGAAGGATTATTTGTGAAAGCCTGGAGAACCTAGGAGAAGAAACTAGGCCTTTTCTTGTGATAACATTATTTTCAATGTGTCATTCACACACTACTGACCAGCGAAAACACCCCCTCTCCAGACCCCATTCCTTCTCTGTAGTTCTGTACAAACTGCCATAGCTACAAATTAGAACACTGTAGAATAAGCTGTGCTTATATTTCTATGTCATTGCTTCAAAATTTGTCTGTCTTCTAATCTGGCCTCATTATTCCATGATGCTACAGATGACCTGCACAAAGCAATCTGCTCTGAAGCAATGGGACTTCTCAGCCTCAGGAAAGCATAGAACTAAGGAGACCTGAAAGTATGTGGGAGTGTGCTCCCTGCCCTGCCCCTCTTAAGCCATAACCACCAGTGGGGGTCATGATGGCTACATCCATCTTAGGCTGCACTTTGGGGGATGGATGGCAACATAGTAGCCAAGGGCTGTCTGGAACAGTGACCTGGACATCTTGCTGGTATGCAAATGTTACTATAAGTCAATTCTCTTACTGTACAAATAGCGAGCAGCTCAAGGCCCATTGAGCTCCCCTGCAATGACAGAGGGCTGCAGATCAGGACCTCCTCTTGAGCAGGGACACCTCTCAAGGCTACTTCTCAAGGTTGAGAGATTCCTTGCCACAACAGATTAGCAGTAAGTGATTAATAGCATGCTAAACACTGAAATATTAGCTAAGTGATAGAACAGATTGATTGTGCATATAGAATACTTTAGATATAAACTGTTGACTGTGTCTGGGACTAGGATTGGATCCAGCCGCACCTAGACTCGTCTCTGAGAAGGAGTTTAGAAAGCAAGGGGGTCCTTACTGAACTTCGAGACTGAACGGGAGGGTCTCCCTGATGGTTTTGTCTGACCTTGTCATCTGTGCAGTAAATAATCAAGTGTACCTTGCCATCCAATCTTGTTAAACCACTGTTGTATTTATTATTGAACTTTGTTAACTCACTGCTTTATATCAATAAAGTATATTGTTTCTTGTCATACAAGTGAAGGACGTCTCTCACTTCATCAGTGACAAAGTAGTACTGAGCCATTGTCTTCAGTTGCTGGCTGATGACATCAATAAAGATAGACAGGTGCTACAGAGGAGGTGGTGGCAGAGGAGAGGTATTGAGGTGGTTCCTAAATACTAATAAACCGATATGACCTACCTTTGAGCTGGCGTACTGCATACTGCCCCAGAGAACAACTCCAGCTGCTCCCAAAGCTGCACTTTCACCAATCGTATTGACCAGATCCATCTGAAAAAGGCGGAGAAACCTAGACATTAGAAAACCAAAGATACAAAAATAAAAGCAAAAAAGCAGTAGGATATGGGCATCACTTCGCTCCCTCCTCTCAGGGGAGACATCAGTCCTGTGCTATATTCTTCCCAAAGAAATTGTTATTTAGTTTAGAAAGGTCTTCTGTGTGTCTCCAGATGTTTACATAGGTTGCGTTCAGTGGGACTGCTGAATAATGAAATCATTACAGTTCATTCACAAGGGATCCTCCAACCACACTGGTGGAGTAAGAATTGAATGATCTATTTTAGCTACCCATCTTTGAACGATTACCATACCTATGTAGGCAAGGTTTTGGCAAGTAATGATAAGTATGATCACACATCATTAGACCACCCTTATGGTGTCTAATTGCAGTTGATAGGCTTCAGGCAGATGTCTTAACTTGTGCTGCTTTAGCCACAACACTACAGTAGCAGCTGCTGTTCCTACTAGTGTGAATGACATTACTGCAGGAAACATCTTTGAAAAATGAGCTGCTCCCACTGCTACATAGTGCTAAACAGGGGGGAAAAAAGCACGCATTTGCATACTGGCTTAACCATGTCCACTTTTAGAGCCTCACCAATAAGCAGTTCAGTCACAGCGATCACCTATAACTCAGCTCTATCAGAGCACAGACTGAGCTCAACGTACCTTGCAAGTGTCTTGAAGCTGTTCCCTGAGACTGTGAATATTGTGTAAAGAGAAATGCAATTAAATCTTAGAAAATATGGAGGAAGGATCTTTTTCTACCTCCAAATTTCAAGGCATGAGCAATTACATGTAGAATAATTTCTGTCTACAATAATTGATGAGAAAGTAATTCCCAATTAGTGTTTGTAATGGTGGATGCTACAATATGTCTCAATTTGATGCAGAAACAACAAATTCCTTTAAAAAGTTAGTGATGGTCTTTGACACAGTCTTTCCCCCTCTTTTTAGTAGAAAACAATGCAAAAGACTGGTTAAATTATTACATGGCAGTGACACCTTAGAAATGCAAAATGATAGAGTGGAAGAACCATATTATTGTTAATTACTACTAAATAATTCATTTCACTGTGTTAATGGTCTTGTTGATTTACCAGTGCATAGTCAAGGAGTACCTGTTCCTGGAACATTTGTGGCCTGACAGATATAAAAAAAGGCACAAAAATATTTTGGGAAAGGGAGAATCTGCTGAAGAGTTGAAGACAATTATAGAGAAGTCAGAGCAAGCAGTGACTTTGACTCTTAACTAAAATGTGGGACAAAACAGTGCAGGAAAATCTGCAGAAGTCTGACAGAGTAGAGCTTGTATACTGGCTCTTAGTGTAGGGTTCAGAGTGATATAAAATATAATTGGTTTTGCCTGAAGTTTGTGTTGCTGTTGATTATACAGGTAGTCTTTCAGAGAATGTCATTACTCTTACAAGTATATAATCCAGTGTTAGTTTTACAAAAGGGTAGTGGTGTGGGCTGCAGATGTGACTCTTATGTGGGAAGTGATGGGATTTTTATTCCTACGGGAATTAATTTTTCAGTAAAAAAACCCAAAAGAGTATATGAATTAAAGATCAAAATATCAAATGCTAAGAGAATGCAAAATACAGCTTGACCTCTTGGTAATGAGGGTTCCCAGGATTTCCTCATCTGCAAAGTATTTTATGAAGATTACCCGGATACAAAGGCTGGACTGTGATTCTACATTAGCCACAAGATGGTTGAGTGATTTAGCACTAACACAGTTCACACCTCTGAAACGGGAGGTGACACCACCAACCCCCCCCCCGTTACAAGCAGGATTAGCAAAATGTATGTCTCAACTCCCATTTAGGTATTTTGAGAAAAGGAAAATTAAGTGCTTCTTACAACTGCTGAGAATGGGAGCAGATATAGGAGGTGTCCCCCTGAAGCCCTGAGCAAGGCACAGGGGCTCCACCAGTGGCCTCAGATGCACCAGTCCTGGTTTGAGTACTAAACCTAGTGCCGCTCCTCACACAGCACAGCTTGGCATTAGTGGGGGCTCACTGTCATGGCTCTGCCATGTGAGTGTAAGAAGTACCTCATACAGGAAAAAAAAAATCAAGTTTAAAAAATTATAGTCATAATTTTAAATATAACCGTCTTGGCATTTGTCTAGGTAGGGAATCCTATTTCACTCATTGTATCAGATCCTCGTCTGTCCATGTTAGAGAACTGTCCTGAAGAGACAACTTTATGGGTCAGCTGTCACTTCAGAGTCTGGTATTTCTCCAAGTGATAAAGTCAACAAAACCTCTTCCCTTTTGATGCTTGTTCTCGTTCAAGTTTTTGGAGGGAGTGTGCAGCAAACAAAGATCCTCAAGATTATGCTGGGTTACCTTCGGTCAGACAGCTGATTTGGCAGAGAGGAGGAGGCTCTAGTTCCTATCAATGCTTCTCAATATTTTGATCAGCCAAGTCACTGAATTGGACACTAAAAAAATAGGAGGTGAGCTAAACTGTTTCAGTTTCGGAGCTTGAGAGGAAAAAGGACAGTCAGTTCTAATTACATCTGAAGGAAAGAAAAACAAGTACATCTGTAATCTTTCATTTCAATGTTGAACATTCTTAGTTTCAGATATGCTTTTTGTGTTCAGGAATGGTAGTGTAAGCCTGGTGTGGCTGCAGGGAATGGTCTCTATACACATGCACACCTGGCAGTCATCTGTAGGTGAACAAGAGTTGTTATCCATTATTCATCATTTGTTAGTTGTCATCCTGCTTTATTAATGACTTCAGCCATCTAGTCAGGAAGCACAGATGCTACTGTGCAACTTCCCTCTCCCACACAGTTAGTATTGAATTGTCAAGGCAGATAGTTTCTAAATACCCTGCAGATGGCAAACTGCTTATATGCATTTCAAGCACATACAGAAACCCTTCATAATCATTGGGATCCCAATGCAGAATTTATAAACTGTTTATAAGAAAAAAAGCAGGATGAATTTCTCAGCTACCTTATCCACAACTCTCCTGATTTACAGGTGCAGTCAGGGTGAAAGGTACAGTAGACATAGCTACAGTCATCCTGGTTACTCCATCTTTCTGAAGGTCTGCTAGACTTGTGTCTCTACCTCAGTGACTCTGACTCACCACCATTCTTTCTATTTTCTTCCACTGTGGTATTTACTGTATTTTTCATACTGTGTACAGAAGAGCTTACACACAAAGCTTGAATGTGTCAGCAATTAATTCTACTCAACCAGAACATCACAGCTCTTGCACAGCTTGATGGATCAGGACAGTGATTCTCCTGGCCCAGTCCCTGTCATGGCACAAGTATCTATTAGCCTGATATCCCAATTTTTCTATGACCATTTAGCCTGCATGTCATTGTACTACACTGTCTCCTTTCCTTGTCACATTCATGCATGTTGTTGCTGGAGCTCAGAGGTTTCATGCCTTGTTTGCAGGTTTGTAAGCTTCACTTAGGGGCATGCCATGGGTCAAATGAGAAGCTCCAGTTTAGTCTAATATCTGAACACACAAAACAGTATTTAAAATAACTTAGTGGCTTCAGGGCTATGAAGGAAAACAAGAACATTATTTTCCTCATCATTCCTATTTAAAATTTTCTTAAGTGCAACCCCGCAAGTTCCTGGCGGTCCCCAAGCTGTTCTCACAGACAATGTGTGTAGTCTGGAGACATGTCAGGCCCTGTCCCCATGGCTGCCTGCAGAGCCAGGTACTGTCCTTTCTAGAAAACATGTAGTGCAACATAACCCAAATACATTTCTCTGGCTATGCATGGATGTTCCCTGGCTGCAGAGTTGTAAAGTGATCTTTAAAGCATCCAAAAGTAAATGGCTACATGACAGGCTAGCGAGTTAGAGAGCGTAACTGAAGAGGAATGTCACTACAAATTACCACTGTACTGTTCAGGAAATAATTTCAGGTGAAACAGTAACTTTATACCACCACAGATTTTGAACTCATGCATAACTTTCATAGTTTTCAGTAACATTTGTGATATCTTTATATTGATCAAGGGACTGATTTAGATTATAAAAATGTATTATTACAGCCTGCATTTGAAGAACACTCATCTATTCCACAACATGAGTTCTTCAGTGAAGGCATTTTGGATTAAATCCTGCCTGTACCGACCCCAGTAGGTCCTGCCTTCAGTGGGACTCAGCCCATGATTTCTGAGTCAGCTAGGACCTACAGTTTCCACATCACACAGAAAACAGCTCCAAAGAGTCCCTGGTTGCTCAAAATGAGGCAGACCAAATTAATAATTGCTTCTATGTACCATTTGCTTTTTGGGGGGTGCAGCCTGAAACACTTCCCAGGCTGTCAAGGCTCCACCACACCTCCCCAGCTTCAGCTCCAGACTGATGCCACATGAAGTCGGTGGTTTGTTCGACTGACTCTTGCCTTTTCCCTTGCCCCTTCTCTCCCTTTTGCAGTCCCGGTTTGAGTTGAGAACTTGTCCCTGGCAGCAGCAGAAGTCAGCTCTCATGTAAACCAGAGGGAGGGAGCCACCCCAGATGGCCCTTAGCCATCGAGGTGGTGTTTCCATGAGCTGCCTGCCCCAGATTTCATGCCCTCTGCCCTCTTGTGGAATTGATAAGTCAAAGCAAAACTTGCAGCGCTTGAGACAACTACTAGAGAAATCAGTAAGTATTTATGTTTCCCTATTATGCACATAAACAAAGTCAGAGCCATAATCATCTTTACATGTCCAGAAAGTCTGTGATTTGTGCACACATAGCGTACAATAAATGTTGTGGCCACTATATACTTATTGCACACTTACTGGTTGAAGGAGCATTGAGTGATTCAAAAACTTAGTTTCATTACTGAATGGACTGCAGAGTGTTAGCACTAAATGTTACATCATGAAGATATCTAAACTTGTTGTATGCCTGAAAAGCAAGATGGTCAATGCTCATGATGCAGGAGTTAGGAACTCTGGGCCAGACTATTTAACTTGACTGTTTATTTCTATACTGAATGAATTTACATTTGAATAAAGAAACAAAAAAGCCCTGAGGCTTCTTTCTCATGAAGGTTTATCTTTCCATTACACTAATTAGTTTTAAATGTCACGAAAATTTGTGAAGTTCATTTCATAGGCTGTCCTGAAGAATTAAAATATCAGAATGAATTACTTCCTTAAGGAAATGATTTCTTTGTACTTTCTTTCTAAATTACCTTCATTAAAAATGTACAACATTATCCTACAGAAGTAGACCAAAGCACTGCAGTATTAACTATTGAAAAGTGTAGGGTTTTGTATTATGACTACAGTACTTCCTTTTAGAGAGGTTGTCTTAAATATGAAAAACAAATGCTTTTATACAAGGAAAACTTTCAGAAAATGCTTTTTTCTAAGAGGCTGTTTTGAAAGTCTAAATTTCTAAAGAAGTCTGTCTGCTTACCTCTGTTAAAACATGAAAAGTATAGGCATAAAATGGTCTGGAGTAAACAAAAACAGGCAAAACGTAGTCTTTTCTAGCAATTGAGGCAACACGTATTGCCTCCTTAACCCGATAGTGAACAAACTTTAGTGCATTTGGACTTGACTTCAGTATATAATCCAGGTATATAGAAGGGTAAAGAGCAGTGCTTTCCTTCCACAGCCAAAGCAGGAGGTCATTGCGGAAAGACTCAATGGCTGGACATTTCCCCGTGTATTTTTGGGGGTGTTCTTTGTAATCATAATTGTAGCAGTCTGGGTAAAGATAGTAACCCCACAAACCATTCGGTCTCATATGCTCAGCCAGAAGGATAGTGTTGTTCATAAAACTCTTTCCAGCTTTTTCAAATTCCTCTTTAGCCACTTTCCTAATTTTGTCCTCTGACCACTGAGGATGCCGTTTCCTAACCATCTCAAGAGATTTATTTCTATAAATGCTTTTATTGCCCCAGTTCCTGTCCCACTGGGGTCTCCAGTTTTCCCAGTCAATGACTGCAAGTCCCTGAAATTTCTTCATGGGTATGCAATAGTCAATGTCAGACTTTGCTTTGTTAAGGTGTTTGATAAGACTTTCATTCTGGGGCACCCCTCCATTGACAGGATTTCCATTATCTGAGTAGTAGGGATAGTATCCCAAATGAGTGTGATAGAAGATGGTCACGTTGGAACCACTGAGAGTTTCATTGGTGTTGGATGCAATGTCAAAAACACTGAGATCCAGGTCCACCTTGTACCGTAGCCTGCACTGCTCGGTGGGTGCATTCCAAACAACCATGAAAGGCTTGTGCAGAGCCAGAGGAGCCTGTGCTGGCTTTGGCAGCTGAGCATCAGCCATAGTAAGCAGCACTGTCACTGCTAACCCTTCAACCCAAACATCCATGGTATGTTTTTTTCTGGGTAATTGTTATGATGTGTCCTTGAAAACAAAAATGAGAGAAGACATGTTAGAAGGGCAGTGTCTGGAAGTGCATCCTGATGCTCAGTTTTTTTTGCTTTTGTCCTCACCCAGACACCTCACACAGTTGATCCAGAAATTTCCTTGACACTTATTTCTTCCCAATGTCTACAAAAAATGAGTTAATAAAAGAATAAATTAAGACAGCAACATAAAAAAGAACATGCTGCTCTTCTGAAATTTCAGCACCCAAGCATGTTCTGCTATGGTCAGTCTAACTTGAACATCACCACAGCGGGGCTTAGGGTTTTATGCTCTGTATATGCTAATGGTCACAATAGACAAGGTATTTCAAACAGAAGGCAGAAATTTCTACCTCACACAGATGAATCTAGAGAACTAAGAAATGCTGCAGTTTTCAGCATATCTGAAAAACAGTGTCTTTATCTACCCCTGAATTTAATTTTCCTTTTCTAAATGAATAGATGCAAGTGTGATAATTAATCTGCAGGCTAGAAGGGTGATACTATTAATGACTTAATGGTTTAAGCTACTCATTATACTGAAAGCGAATTAAATATTGTATGTTAAAGAGAATAAATTATGTTAAGCATCTCTGAACTGGGTGAAAAAGCATGCTATATCTTTAAAAAAGGGACCTAATCTGTAGAAGTGTGGGCTTAGTTATATTATTTTTTCTTTTCAGGGTCTGCTGTTTTCCCTGACTTATAGGTACACTGGCCTGGGGACTACTAGTGCTGTGGGAGCTGCCGTGCTGCTGATGCACTGGGCACCCACACGTTGTCTTTGCACCCCATGGGGCAGTTGTTCATCTGCTGCCTGCAGTCAGCTGCTCCAGAATTTGCCCCTGCTCCTATCTCTTCTTCAAGAAGCACAGCTCAACTCTGCCCTGGGTTTGTCATTCAGGTCTCTTTGCCGGCGAATGAAGTGATTACTATTGCTGTCAATGAGCAAACACTACACGGTGAGGTTCCGCTGACATATCATCTTAAATCCAGAGGTCATAAAAGCTATTTGCCCTTATGAACATCTATAGTATGACATGGTTTATCCTCTCAGTTGTTATCATCTATTATTCAGTTGACAAGTTTCTCCATTTTATTCACATATTAAATACCATTAAGTTGCAATCACTCTCTGCATTGAAGGTTCAATTCCTGAACTAGACATGTGAATTTGAAATGTCCTGAAACTGGATATTTCCCTATTTTTACATTCATTTTCAATGATTTCCTTCCTTGCCCGTCAAGTCAGACCCAAGTTATCCTGTCATAATTAGCCTAGCTTCACTTGTCTCTAGTATTTTCTCACTCAGTTAACATCAGCTAATCACTTAACTGCTTTCCCAGACAAGGAGAGCTCCTAACACTTATTCATTAGCTCACATCTGGGATCACTAGGTTTCTCACTTTCCAACCAGTACATTCAACACACCACTCTAAATACTAGATTTTGTAATACTCCTTAGATACTGCCTTTTAATCTATACTGGGATGTCAAATGGACGGGAAGGCTGCAGGTGTCCCTATTCAAATCTACCAGCATACTTACCAAAGAAAA
Source organism: Aegotheles bennettii (assembly GCA_013398125.1). Taxonomy (NCBI): domain Eukaryota; kingdom Metazoa; phylum Chordata; class Aves; order Caprimulgiformes; family Aegothelidae; genus Aegotheles; species Aegotheles bennettii. The sequence goes on from VZRW01005505.1 coordinate 26,863, forward strand.
AAACTTTTCCTTTGTTTGCAAGTTTGTTGGCTCTCACAAATCATATAATCCCAGATTCCCCTCCCATCGTTTCTCCTCCCTTGCCATTCTTCCATCCTCTGGGTTTGATGTTTTTTTTCCCAGCTCTCATGACTGTCCTGATCCTCTGCCTTTCCCATGAGTCACTATTTTGTGACTATCTCCTACAGAACAACCTTTGTCTCCTCTATCCCATCTTGTGTTTTTCCATCCTCAGTCCCATAAAAGCATTGTGTCTCCCTAACAAGTGGTCTAGCACAAGAGCACCTTCCCAAGAGGTGGAGGAAGGCAGTTTGCATTAAGCAACAGCTAGGGGCAGTGAGCGAAGAGCAAGACTGCAAGAAGCCACAACCCAGGACTTCCCAGGAGCAATCCCTCAGTAGCAAGCTAGAGATTTAGGCTCTTGTTTCCTCACTGGCTCTCTGGCTGCTTGCTTTGCATGCCGAAGTATAGATTTAGCACTGAAGTTTTAAAACTGCTCACAATCCTCTAAATTCCATTCAGGATAATATCCTTGAGCTAAATAGGCCATTGCTGCAGGCCATCAAGGCAGTACTTCATGCAAGTGTGCCTGTTGAAAAAGGATGCCAGGTTATTTTCACTCCACTGATCTGATGGAGGGAAGTCTTAGGCTTGCAACTGGTATATATTTTTCTCTGTTTTCCTGCAGAGTATTGTATAATCATCTAAGTAATGTCATAGGCTGCAAAGAAAAAAACAGTAACTAAAAAATGCCTTTCCCTTCCTGTTTTATACAAACTGATGAATGTGTCACAGGACTTTGCACTCCTCTTTTATGCAGCAAACTGTACATTTGTATGTGCTTTTTCATGGTTTGGACTGGGTTGCTTTGCCACATATGAAAACAAGCCTATAATATTAACAAAGATTTTCTCAGAAAGTGATAGCTCAGATGAAAGAGGAAGAACAATAAAAGAGAAAGAAAAGACTTTTAGTGAATTTCTGTGTAAGAAAAGATCCAGGAAAAGATTCCAGTCACAGTCAAAGTGCTGATACTTCTTAGACTTGTGCTATTATGAACATATAATAAGATCATTTTGTCATGTATTGACACATGTATTAATACAGTGTGTAAATCTGATAGCCCTAGGCATTATGATACTGCAGATGATAAATCATAATAAATGAGCATGGAAATATAATATAGTGCAGGATAATTTTAAGTTATATTTTTAATTCCTGGTGAATTCTTGTCACTGTCCTTAACAGCTTTAAATCACAGAATCACAGAATGGTTGAGGTTGGACATGACCTCTGGAGTTCACCTGGTCCAACCCCCTGCTAAAACAGGGTCACCTAGAACTGGTGTCCCAGAACCAAGTACAAAACGCTACAAGTGACAAAATGAAAATGCTTATCTCAGGACATGTTGAATAGTTCTTGAGGCTCTTTTGACTGGATTGACAAATCTTAGTTGAATTAGTCACCCAGCTATCTCCGTTAGCCTAGAAAAGGAACCACCTTTTAGATGGCTAAAACTGCAAAGCATCTCACTTCTCCTGCTACTTTCTGTTGTGCACAGGAGACACTCCTGTATACACAATTACTCAAAGGGGACACAATTTCCAAAAAACTTTCTTGTAAAAAATTCCAATCCAGTTTGAATTTTCTGTGATTATTTCTGATGTTACTGACACATGGGAATTTAATTACAGATGCTTAGTTTTGCTTTAAAAAGGCATGTGAAGCCAAGTGAAACAAGTTTCTGAAGAAACAGATAAGCCTATAATTCTGAAAGAGGGGAAAATAAATTATCTGTTGGTTCACAAATGCACAAAAGAACCTCTAAACAAGAACAAAACATCTTTCATTACAATTTCCAGTTCTGTATCTTTGGACTGTGGCCTTTCTAATCTCATGCACAGACACTAATTGGACTGCTTTATTCCTTATTTTTTAATGAGCACAGACACTAATGATTCCTTCTCGAAGCTCATTATCAACTTTGATTCAAAACCTCCTGATTTTCTGATTCAATGACATATTGTCATTGTTAATTTCACTTCCCAAAGACACACATAGCTTTCTGAAGAGCAGAATCTGTATTCAGTGTTTCTGCTCTATATTCTAAAAACAAAAATGGATTCTTTGTAAGTTAAAGAAGTGAGGGCCTGATCACAAATCCATTGAAGTTGATGAGATATTTTTTATTGTATTCAGAAAACTTTGGGACATGCTGTCACTGCCAGGAAAAAATAACATGTAGCTTTCTATGTGTATCAGCTTCTGCTATGCAGTTTAGGATGAGGGGAGCTATGTCTGTATTTCAATATATCCTTTAATAAGTGCAGTGAAATTCGCCATTTCTCAAATAGGAAAATCAAGTTCATTTTTGTGTATTCCTTTCACCATTTTTGTAAAAAAACAGGAAAACATTTGTTTTTCCCAAGCAAATGCTCTTGACTTAATCCAAACTTTATTTCCACTATGTTTATTGGTCATAATTCCACTATATTTCCATTTCAAAATAGTTGATAACAGCTGAACTAGGTATCTTAACTGCACATTTTGATTCCAAAATATACAGCCTAAAATTAGCAAAAATATAATCTCCCCCCCTAAAGAAACCGGTTTGCACACCATGTGTTCCAATAGAGCCCAATGGTGTTCTCTAGGCAGCCAGTTCTGCTTCTCTGCTGGTTTTTATTGATTATCCCAGTGTTCTTTGCACTGTAGTACACAATGTTACAGCTGGTACTTTTGATTATGATTCATATGTTGGTCATATAATAGCAGCCAGTGCAACTTCATGATAGCCAACAAATGCATCCTCTCATTTTATACTCCTCCTTATGCTGACTTTTCAAGGAAGTATAATCCATATGTTTAGCTGTAATACCATTCTGTGTTTTCATCTTCTCATGACTTTTAATTGTTCTTGATGCCCAAGGTTTTCAATTTCTTCTGCATGAACAGCTCATTTGTATGAACATAATCACTATTCAGATTTAAGACTTTCTTGCAAGAGTAGAACATTTTAAGTGTTTTGACTGCCTATGCAGTTTAATGTCAATGGGCAAAAAGATAAGAATCTTAATCAAATAAGCATTTCATAAAACTTAAAAGTCTTTCACTGTATACACTTCATGTTCTGAAGGATTCGTTTCATTATCATTCTTTACCTGTCAGGTGAGAAACTCACAGGATATCTATGTCACTTTTGTACTCATTTTTATAAAATAGATGTAATTTCTCTAGAGCTATAGTGACAAACTATGACATAAGGGGAAAGAGATTTTAAGCAGAAGTTGCAGTGAAGCAGAGAAAGTATGCAGATTTAGACCTAATTTCAAGTAGGATTGGTTCAGTTGACATTTCAGTTTTTCTAAAATATCATAAACATGAGCTTAAAAAATAAATCACATAATGACTGTAACACCTAGAAGCCTGTATCCTATGACTAAATTGTGCTTATCTAACTCTTTCAGTTCAGGCAGAGAAGGGAAAACTACACTTTCAGTTTCAAGACTGTTGAAATGTATGCAGTGTCATATGCAGTAGGAAAGTAAGAACACACAGACATGTGGGTTTACCTGTGAAGTATGAGTTAGGTTGCACATCTCTCATTGAACCCCATCATTATTTCAGAATTCAGAAACACATTTTAAGGAAAAAAAAAAAAAAGAAAGAAAAAATAAGAGAAAAAGAATCTGAAGTTTCTACAGTAACAACCACTTCAGATTTCCTCATTTTCCATCTGTTTAGCACAATTTAAAATCCAGAATAGGAAAGGGGTACAGTTAAATCATAGAGGAGAGATCACTTTTCCAACCTATTTAGCAAACAATAATCATGCTTTCTGACATAAACTAGATTTACAACACTTCACAACAAGCTTGTTTTCAGCCTCTCACATACGCTATTAACTCCTGTCTTGCAACCACTAAGTGTAGTGCTGTCTTACATTGTAGACACACATTCATTTTAACTAATATTTCTCATATATGTAGGGAAGCAATTTGCTTGAAAAATAAATTAAGTATGATGGCACTTTAAAAACAAATTAATGTAACTGGATTATTTGTATTCCACTAAGGAACGTGCAAAATTTGCAGCTACAAGACATGTCTTTTTTTCAACAAATTTGGAGTAGAAATTATTATTGTGGCTAAGAAATATGGACATTTCAACTGTAATTAAACATACTTTTTCACCACAGAATCACATTTAGAGGTAGTTTGCAAATATCTTGAAAAATCTTGTGCATTGATACATCTAAGATATGATTTACATGCACACAATAGGCATTTACAAGGTATCATGTATTTATCTACACATGCTTGTATATTTCTCTGTCTTCTTAGGAAATAAAGAAAAGACCAGATCTGCCCATCCTGCCTCTGTCTTCTGTCCTCTCTGCTGTTATTCTTGTGTTTCCAAATTATGTCAAAAATCTTGCCTTTCCTGGTTTTGTTGAAAAGTGTCTTGCATTAGATAAGGTGGTAAAGTGGACACAGACTGCCTGTCTATCCTGAATCCTCCTATGGTCCCAAAGTGTAAAACTGCATTAGAGAGAAATTAAGTATTCAGTGTATCCTCATAACCACTAGTTTTCAGTCTCTTGGCTCACTTGTCATCCTAATTCTCCAGTTATATTTCTCAGTTTAGATTCCAAGTTAAAAAGAGTACAGAACAAATAACACTAAAATGTTTGCAGTCTTCCTTACAGAACAATAAAAGTATAAAACAGGATATATGATTGACTTTTTCCTTTGTAATTTATATTACAGTTCACTTCCAGTAGGTGAATAGAGATACAAGGTTGCAAGGTGCAAAGTAGCATCCCTTTGTTTTTGTGCAAAATATATGAATAGAAATTCAAAGAGCAAGGACATAGGGATTCAGGCCTATGCTATCATGGCTGATGTTTTTGTAAACTGTGGATTATTCATTTTAAAACAAATGGAAAACTCCAGAGGACATTCTTGGGTGCATATCACAGTTTTACAGTAAGTTATATTTGGGCCAGAGATCTGTGTAGGCATTTCCTGTTTAGCTTTATTGTTTCTGTTATGCGCAGCTCATGCCATGCCTTAAATTGAGAGAAAAGACTGCAAGGAAGCATGGGAATGAAAGACAAAAAATTTGGTATTGAAAAGATATGTTTCCCATGGAACCTGTAATTCTTCTCTTCTATTGAAAATAACCATTTCGGTAGTTCATGTGTCCTGGTCTATCCTAGCCTACCTGTAATGTCTTTGTCAGATAGTCATTAGAGGCCAGACTCTTACATCTTCATGCACATTGCTTCTTATGCCAAGTCATCAACTAGTACCAACAAGACCACAGGCTACTCAGCATGATAAATGGTGATGTGCTTCACCCCATCCTTGGCCGCAGGACTGGTTTCACGGAAGTACAAATCATTCCTTAAACTATTTTCACCCCAGTATAAACCTCAGTAAAACCAGGAGACTCATAACTTTTAATTTCCAGTTTGACTTTTCATTTCCAGAATGACAAAGGTTTTAGCTGTGTTTAAAAGGAAAAAATGACAGCACAGATTAGTGGAGGGCAGAAGAGCCAGGCTATCCCAGCTCCCCAGTACCGGTGCCAGACCCTCAACGTAGCCTGCAGACACCTGCATTCATTCCACTCAGCTTTGTCATCAAAAGTGCTCTTTTGTCCATGTAATTAAGGCTTGGGCTCTGGTCCCTTCCAGATCTCACTGACACAGATAAAAGCACTCGCAACTACATGTTGTCACCAAAGCACGACTGGTAAAATATTTGACCTTTTCCCTTCCACATGCACAGTTTAGACACCCTAAATATCTACTGGTCCAATGCTTCAGTGCTGCAACAACTCTGTAAATCATCCCAAATGCCTCGATGTCCCATATTTGGAGTCTGCATCCTCTTTTTGTTTGGATCTGGCTATTCAAGTCTGAGTGCAGCCTGCTCAATCACACACGGGTGTGCTGGGGTCAGCTTGTCCTTGCTTTGTGGTCACACACAAGAAATGGAGACTGCCAGGGCTGGGGATTTCCTTTGCTCCTGGCTCTTCTCCCTCATTTCCCCACTGCCTTTAACACAGAGACTTCAAACTATTTCTAATGTTAATTCTTAACTTCTTGCTGGAGAAAAAACGTTCCCTATTGGGATACTGAAACTTCTCAGTGATTTACTAGCAAATCAGTGACAGGGAAAATTAAGATACAGGTCATGCTTCCAGTACTGCGTTAGTTAAAAGACTGTCCTGTCATGTTAAATCACTGCAGATTATTGATGACACTTTGAATACCAGGGAAAGATAAAGTAATAGGGTTTAAATCTGTCTGTGACATAGAGGGAGATTAAATATATATGTGCCACAAATAATTTTTCAATTGCTGAAAGACTGAGTAAAAGAAGTATTTTTTGAGTGGATGAAACTACATAAAATGTATTATACCAGTTTGCATATCTAATACATGAATTTAGATTGTATCTAATATATGAAGCACTTATCTAATTGTTTCATGAAAAGGCTTGATGTGTTGTTATTTTCAATTAATTCCATCTGCTTCTATTGCATTATAAACTGGAGACAAAGTTTCAAAAAAAAAATTATTATATTTAAACTTGTAAAGTTTATATTAAAAATATAACCTTTGTGTGTAATTTTAATACATGTACCTTCCATTTAATACATGTATATGAAAATAATAAAGGGGAAAAATTTATTTTTTTGCCTTTCAAGGAGCCATATTGATTGTTAGAGCTGTTAAAGCCTTAATTCCCTGAATAATTAAGACTAATGTCCTCAGCAGTGTTCAGTACATGTTCTTCTGGCTCTCGCCTTTGATAGTATTCTGAAAAGAAATTCTTGCTGTTTTATAGATTTTCCATTTAATTTATAACTATTTTTAACTGAAGATCATGAACATTAATTGGCACTAACAGAATGCATCCTACCTTCTGGCATGTAATTCTAATCACTTATAAGAATGTATGAATGAATAATAATGTACAATAAATAATACATGAGTTTACATTGTTGCAAAGCATTTAAAATAGTTTCGCTTCTTTCACACCATCTGCTTAATTTACGCATTCATTTTCTGAAAGGTTCATTGTTATTAGAGGCATTTATAAAAGAGAAAATTAAGTCAAGCTGATAACACAGAGAATTCCTACAATCAGGCCTTGCCTTATTCCTGAGAAAATGCTGTAAGCTAAATTAACTTTAGCTCTCTCAAAGATAAATTTTATTTTCAGATGGTGTATTTCAAGAAAATACAATTGAAATTAATTGAGGGGTGTAAATCTGGAAATATTCCAGTTGAATTAATGGAGTTATTAAGCATTTATAATCTTGTGAAAGGAAAAATGTGTCCTTTAGTCAGCTAAAAAAACCTAGTATGTTGGCAAATGCTTAAAACCATTTTCTATTTCCACTCTAAATCTCTGCTTGCAGTAAATAATTTCTATTCTTTGGATAACACAAAAGGAAATACGCTTTTTTGAACAGAATTCAGGACAATCTGGAAAAGATGTGTGCTGCATTTGAGGTGAAATCAACTTCAGATTTTATGTGCATGCCAATACACAGCTCATCTGGCATCTACATTGTCTCAAATAAATGATTCAAAAATATCTCTAGCTTTACAAATACCCAGCACGATATATTAACACAAATGATTAATAAACAGAACTTGTTGTCAAAAAAATGACTGCATCCTCTTTTGGGGTCCTTCTGAAACTATTTTGAAATACACTGTAGGTGACGGACTGCCTTACTGTGAGTCATCTTGAAACAATTACCCTGAATGTTTTGCTTCTAATTAAAGAAGTATTTTTTTTATTTTTCATATAAGGTCAAATACAAGGTGAGCATATGATTAGTTTCTTTCTAGGTGTGTAGTGTTTCATGCACAGCCCAGTACACTTAAGTATTAAATTGATTAATTAGATTCTGGAATACCTTTAAAGTAAAAACATTACTCTTGTTTTTAAAACAATAATTTTATTCACAGACAGCAATTCAAGATCAGTTTTCTAATTTAAAATTGTTGTCACACATCAGAATGTAAAGCACCAAATAGCTATTTGGCAGGAAAGAAAAAAAAAAGATATAAAAGATAGTTCAGAATTGAAATGTTACAGAAAATAACAGAGAAAGCCTTCCTAATTGGCCAACTGTAACCAGAAGTCAAAACTTTGCCTTTAGTGGTTATTAATTGAGTAAATAACATGGAACTTACCTCTATAAAATCAGTCAGCAGCCGGAAACTTTGGCGGAACAATTTACAACAGCTAATGTGTGTGTCCCAGGAATGTGCTCTTCCCAATGAGTGGATTTTAACTAATGAGAAACTGAGGGCATCTGAAGATAAGGGCAGAATTTTGTCTAAACACTAATCATGTCATTGCAAAATAAGTAAATAAATTTATTAAAATGTTAGCCATATTACTTGTAAACAGCCTGACTCTTGCTATAATAATTTTGTATCTCCTAGTTTTATGTCCTGGCAAGAAAATGGCTGGACTGGTGTTTGAGAAGAATTAAGTTGTGTTTTGAGAGTTACGTGCTCTGGACTCAGCAGCAACACCATTAACAGCAGGGACAGCTAGGTCAATGTGGTGCAGGGAGAAGCAGGGATGCTTGCAAAACAGAGCAAACAAAGCAGTTCAGGAAGAGATATTTTAAAGAAGTGGCTGGATGGCCAGACCCAAAAAGTTGTGGTGAATGGAGTTAAATCCTGTTGGTGGCCGGGCACAGGTGGTGTTCCCCGGGGCTCAGTACTGGGGCCAGGTCTCTTCAGTATCTTTATCAATGATCTGGACGAAGGGATTGAGTGCACCCTCAGTAAGTTTGCAGATGACACCAAGTTGGGCAGGAGTGTTGATCTGCTTGAGGGTAGGAAGGGTCTACAGCGGGATCTGGACAGGCTGGATCAATGGGTCGAAGCTAATTGTATGAGGTTCAACAAGGCCATGTGAACCCAAGGGTCCTGCACTTGGATCACAAAAACCCCATGCAAAGGTATAGGCTTGAGCAAGAGCAGCTGTAAAGCTGCCTGGTGGAAAAGAACCTGGGGGTGTTGGTGAACATCTGGCTGAATATGAGCCAGCAGTGTGCCCAGGTGGCCAAAATGGCCAGCAGCATCCTGGTTTTATGAGAAACAGTGTGGCCAGCAGGACTAGAGAAGTGATTGCCCCCCTGTACTCAGCACTGGTGAGGCCACACCTCAAGTACTGTGTTCAGTTTTGGGCCCCTCACAACAAGAAGGACATTGAGGTTCCCTTACAAAGAAGGGCAACAAGGCTGGTGAAGGATCTAGAGCTCAAGTCTCATGAGGGGCATCTGAGGGAACTGGGGTTGTTTATTCTGGAGAAAAGGAGGCTGAGGGGGGAGACCTTATCACTCTCTACAACTACCCAAAAGGAGGTTGTAGCAAGGTGGGTGTTGTTCTTCCAAGTAACAAGTTATAGGATGAGAAGAAATGGCCCCAAATTGCACCAGGGGAAGTTTACACTGGATATTAGGAAAAATTTCTTCACTAAAAGGGTTGTCAGGCAATGGAACAGGCTGCCCAGGGAAGTTCTGGAGTCACCATCCTTGGAGGTATTTAAAAGATGTGTAGATGTGGTGCTTAGGCACATGGTTTAGTGGTGGACTTAGCAGTGCTAGGTTAACGGTTGGACACAATGATCTTATGGGTCTTTTCCAAAACAAGTGATTTTATGATTCTGTGATTTGGGCATAAACCTCCCTAAAACTTAACTCAAAGTGCTCAGTCCTTGCTATTCCCTGAGCACAACAACTGCAAGCAGACCCCAGACACCACCAGTTTCTGATCCTGACAGCTGAGCACTGTGGGATGGTGTTAGTGACCAAATCAGCGCAGGCCAGACCAGTAAAATCACAGCACCCTTCTGTGCTCCTCAAAGAGGCTTTTAAAATGATTCAGCATGACAACAGCCTAAACAGCTACCTCTTACCTCAGATTGACCAATCAAACCCCCATCAGATGTATAGGGATGGACAGAAAGAGTCCCTACACACAGAAGTATGATGGTCAAGGGCATTTGTGGATCATAACAGGGCAGACAAGGTTAGAAAAGTCCGCATCCCCATGTGGGAACTGAAATGTGGAAGAAGAAAACCCTGGGTTTTCTCATCTTGTCAAATATGACTGTTGTTATTTAAGTATTACATTTGAAATAAATACAGGAAACAAGTACAGAGAATTATTGGAACAACTACAGACGTTTTTGTTGTTGTTGCCACATTTGTCTCCAAATCTGCACAGACATTTGAATTAAATAGGAAATAAGTAGCTCCCTGAGCCCTGGAAATAATAAAGACAAGTTTCCTATGGGCCTGTGTCTCATCCTTGACTGAGGTCCAAACTAAGGTTTCCCAAGGCTGAGGCATGTACAGAAGATCTCTCCTGCAGTGGTTCTCCAGCTTGCAGCATGACTCCCTTTTTTCTTGCCTTTTACTCAGCAGGTTGTTTCCATCAAAGGGTGAAGATAAGACAGTCTCTGAGACCTGGGCCCCTCTTGAATGTCTGACTGATGTTTCCTGTCAGGGAAGGACATGCAGTTACACAGACAGACAGGCAGGCTTGTGCCTACATCTACATGCTCTGCAAGGGCTTTAGCATTCTTTCTACAATGGGAAAGGCTAAAATACCTTCTCATTGCTGACTATTGCCCAACACCTTCAGCAGATATGCTAGAGGGTACATTTGACAGCTGTCCTGGCCATGCTAGGGGTCAGACAGTGCACCCTTACCTCACTGCCAGGGTGCCCCTCACCGCCCACCCGAGTTCAGCAGCCCTGTGCTGCTGCCCCGCGCTTAAGGTTCCCTTCCCGGAGTGCAGCAAGCAGGATCACCCAGCATGGCTTTTCCTGAGCACTTGCCAGGCCTTGGCAACAGCTTATTTAAAACAAAGTGCAATTTACTTGCCTAAAATAGAACACAGAACAAAGAGTAAGGTTAAATAGACAGCCTTTCATATTTGGCCTTATATCCATCCTTCTTTTTAAGCCATTGTAGAGATCTCTTCAGCCCAATTATCTCAGCTTGTAGGCTCAAGAGTGGAGACCAACCTGACACATGTGAATTGCCTCTTTCTCAATGTATTTTTAGCTGCATCTTTCCCTTGGACAGTGGCTGCTAACCCTGTTGCCCGTCTGCCCTCTAGTTGTAAGGGTTAGCATCTCCTTGGAGCTCTGGCTCTGCACAGCTCCACCCTGCTAGCCCTACAGCCATACCACTACCCCTTTTTACTTTCATTCTGGTTCTGCATCTCATTTCACTCCACTAAAACGTTTTCCTTTTTCTTATCCTGTGCTCAGGTGGAACAATACGAAGCAGACTGAGGCATAATTCATGAGGAATTGATTTCCATTATTCTCTTTGTTCTACCTGTTCAAATACATTATGCAAAGAATAAATTTCCAATTAAATGTTACTAAAATATCAGTATGTAAGAGTAAAATACATACTGTGCATATGCATTTGGTTTATATACACATGTCGGTAAAATATTTGGTATAGTAAAAAAAAAAGGCCTGAATACACTTAAAAGAGACAGGTAGGGTGCAAAAAACAGATAAATGAGTAGAAAGTATCACATTTCTTTGACTAATGTGGAAAAGAAATACATATTTGAAATAAATGGTTGACACATACCAAGATACCACCCACTTCAGGGTTTTATTCATAGCAATACAGAAAAGTGAATCCTGAAGGTAAACAGGAGACAAAGACAACTTAAGAACTTGCTTCTTCAAGGCATCACAAGTCAGTCAGGCAGTGCTCTGAGCTGCCGAAGCAAGAGAAATCCCTCCAATCCACTGGGGAAAAAAAGCCATCAAGAGCAAGAAGTATTTGTTCAGGATGATGAAACAGCCTCAAACAACCCAGAGTGGAAGAAGCAGTTTTGAGAACAAGTAGTTTCTGGTTTACAATACTAATACTAATACTAATACTAATAGCCCCACCCAACCTGGCCCTGAACACTTCCAGGGAGGGGGCAGCCACAACTTCTCTGGGCAACCTGTGCCAGTGTCTCACCACCCTCACAGGAAAGAATTTCTTCCTAATATCCAATCTAAATCTACCCTCTTTCAGTTTGAAACTGTTCTGCCTTGTCCTATCACTACATGTCCTTGTAAAAAAGTCCCTCTCCAGCTTTCCTGTAGGTCCCCTTCAGGTACTGGAAGGCTGCTCTAAGGTCTCCCTGGAGCCTTCTCTTCTCCAGGCTGAACAACCTCAGTTCTCTAAGCTTGTCTTCATCAGAGAGGTGCTCCAGCCCCCTGATCATCTTCGTGGCCCTCCTCTGGACTCCCTCCACAGCTCCATGTCCTTCATGTTTCGGGGGCTCCAGAGCTGGACACAATACTCTAAGTGGGGTCTCAAGAGAGCAACTGACAAAATAATTAGAATGTATGTTTCCTAATTAATTATCAAGTAGTTATTAATATTAGTGTTTAAAAACTATAAGAAAAATATGAAGTCCTGATATACATTGAAATCTAGGTTCTATGTCATGTCACAAATGCATTCTGAACAATAAATGCTTCTAAAAAACTCACATCTTATTAAACAACTGGACTAATATAGCAATTCTATGAAGAATATACATTTAATAACAAAATTACTTATAAGAATTTAGAAAAAATTAAATTCAGCACTGCCTACAGAATAACTCCTTATCCTCCATAGCTAGGAAAAAAATGCTGAGAAGCTATGTGGGAATAATACAGTATTAATGAGTTTTAAGACCAATTTTTAAAATAAATGTTTTCAGGTTGATTAGACCTTTACACTATGGGCTTCATTTCAAGCCCACACATGTATCTGGAATTGAAATCCACTCCTGAGGGTCGTTTTTTTTAAAGTTAATGGGAAGTAAGAGGGCTTGTGCCCTTGTGGCCAGATTTCCAAGTCACATCATTGCCTAAAGATGCAAACAGGCACTTACATTGCTAAAAGCAGTTGAACTGATTTGACCTTGTAGGACTAAGGGCTCATATCTGTAAAATTATTCAAATATTTGATTCCTGTTTACTGGTGTTTTCAGTGCAGTCAGGCACCTAGACATCTTTGAGCCTTAGGCTGATAGCACTGAACCAGGTTTATTGCTTTTGAAAATATTATTAGATAGTCATCTGCACTTTAAGCCCTTATGTAATTTTATAAATCTATCCCTTCAGAGGTTAGAGGGTTAAAGGATTAGGTCCCTCTCGCATTTCTGAACACATTTAATCATAAATACTGGACATGTGATTTTATGGATAGATAAACTAAAACACACCCTGAAAAAAACTAGCTAACCATGAGACAGAATAAGCAGCTTCTCCCAGCTTTCTGTTTGGACAGGGGAAACTTTGGGGTGCTGGTACTGACTGTCACCTGTTTTTTTGTCAATTCTTATCACCGACACCTTCTGGGGGAACAGCACCGCGTTGTGACAGGCTTTTAGTGAAGTTTGGCTGAAGGTATGGATGCTCAAGTCACCTCTGCCAGAAAAGCGCTTGGCATCCACCACTGGCACTCAGCCTCCAACCCAGTGTCATATCCACCTCCCTCAAGCTGTAGGACCAAATCCAACCTAACCCACTTACTGTGCCCGGTGGCACGAAGCTGCCTGCTGCTGAATTGCCAATGCAACCCACAGGTGCCAAACCATATATATAAAAACCCATTCCAGTAGGAGTGTCTCTGAATAACATACATGCAACCTGCGTGTGAGTGGCACTTCTGTCACACAGGAAGGGACAATGGGCGTGCACAGCCTTAGGGTGAAATAAAGGCCAGACCTGTGAATACCAAGGCAATTACAAGTCAGCCAACACCAATGACAAGTTTGGGCTAGCAATCTGGTTTTGTCAGGAGAAAGATCAGGGATTTAACAGTGTTACAAGGAAATTTTGCAATAAAGTTAGAGGTTCTGGCCAAGGAACATTTAATGTTCCCCCTTAGCCTGATGCAAAACATAAGAAATTAAAGTCCCCTTGCTTTCCTTATGTTTTCTGAAGAACCTAAAAATCTGTCTAAGACAGAACTTGTTACAGCAACGACTCTGCATTTCTGCAAATATTTTATTCTGTGGGTAAATGCAAAAAGTGTGCAGTTTGGTAACGTTCTCTGGATGTATGCAGTGGTTTGATCAATCTTAGTTTTCAGGTATTCTCACACAGAGCTCCTGAGAATGCACTTGGTATACCAGACCTCAGATAGCTGAGATATTACTCTGAAGATGGTGATGTTTACAATGCAAAGACACAACACAAAGATAGAAAATGTGTTTAAAACTCAAACATTTATAAGCTTATCACACTCAGAACATAGTCTTGGAGAGATAAATGCTTTACTAACAACTCTAACAAAATCAGATGTGTGGCTCCCCAACTCTTGGTGAAGAGATCTATTAAACAGAGAAAAGTCGGGCTGACTTGCTGAACACATTTCCCTGAGGTTAAGAGTTGCCAGGTCTGAGATGCTGCTGTCTGAAGAGATACTTTACTCAAAGACCTTTTTGGATTATTTTTTTTTCTGTGATACTGCCATTATTTTGTTGCTCTTTTAGAAAAAAATGTAGTGTATTCACGCTTTTTCTGAATGTAGATGAATTTTCATTGTCACACTGAAGGGAGCTGGTAATCTCATCACACAGGCAGAGAATAAGTAACAGACCTTGTTCCTGGTTGAACAGAGGAATGAAGCTATATTTAAAGTGCAAGGAGGAAGAAATGGAATTTATTGTTCAGCTTCATGCAGAGAGGTGGCTGACTCACAGGCCTGCAACAGCTGATGGGATTTTCAAGCAACAGCAGGAGATAAATGAATAAGGAGAAAAAAATGTCAATTTATGTTGATTAAAGAGGAAGCTAAAGAACAGCCATGACTTCCCACATACTTCTGCAAGGCAACTTTCTTCTATTTCTATTGTACAGCCAGGAAGCAGAAGCCTGTGGCTAAATCATATCTCCACAATTTTTGTAGAATGTCTAACATGGTATGGAAACAAGCAGGAACACAGAAAACTCATGAGATCAGGTTATTCCTCCATATTGAAAAAGACGAATTTTCATTTCCACAATAAATACTTTTGGATGCTAATAAAAAGTAATTAGACAGCACTTGAGAAAAAACTTTTTGTGGAAAATCAGTCTTTGCTTGTCTATATACATATACATGTCTATATATATATGGAGAAATCACAATCAGAATCCCACTACTCACAAAATGCACTGTACGCTTTAGACTAATCTTCTTAAGTCTGTGCCATAAACCAGAACTTATCTAAGTGGGGAGGGGGGTAACAGTAGGTTACTGATTAAACCAAGAGATTTGTTTTTCTGAAATGATTTAGCCCTTTTCTTTGTTGATCTCAAGCTCAGGAAATGTTGTCAAAAAGTTGTTTGTCAGCTAGTAGAAATATAGTAAATATAGATATTTGCAGAAGTGTTTGCTTTGGTCATGCCCCTTGGGCTTTTAAATGCTCTTTGTGTGGCAGAAGTGAAAGAGGAAAGACTCTAAAAAGTGCTGAAGATGAAACAGGGATGGAAGAACCACGAACCAGCACCCAGACTCCACCGGCATTGCACATCTTCATTACACCATGCTAAAACAGAGACCAAATAGGTGATGTTCAGAGCACCCTGGGGCAGCTGGGTCTGCAGGGGTGGTGATGCTTAACACCCCTGGCACCAAAAAGACAGCAGCAATCAGTGGTGGGGAGAGAGCCACCTCATGCCTCTGACACAAGCCTTTTATAATAACCATCCTGATGTATGAACTTCCTTTACAGCTTCTTTTCCTTCTTTTCATTACTTTTTCTCAATCCTTTCTGCTTTCTGTCTGAATGAGAACACATCTTAGCCCGGCAGATCACCTTAACCCTGCTACATTTAGTTTAGCACAGCAAGCTAAAAACCAGCCCCAAACAATCAGATCTAGGGGGTTGATTTTTTAAAAAAAAAAAGTTTTCCATGAATTGTAGAGAGGAAAATAGAAGCAAAAAGGCAAATGTTTTTCCTGGCCCAAAGAACAGGGTCTAGATCATGTGCTTCAAAAGCTCCCAGACACAGAAGCTATATTTTCTTGCTTTTGCTATTCCTTCCTCTTTCCCTTTCCTACCAAAGGGCTTTGTTTTGCTTTACAAGGAAATATGATTTAAATTTAACTGTGAAACACAAAAGCCACTGTCTGGAATCAACACCTTTTTTTTCACAGAAAATGCATTAATTATGACTTTAAAGACTACCAAATGAGAGGGTTTTTTCCTCTAAAAATACGATATAATATAAAAATATATTATAAAGTGGAAGTATTCAGAAATATAGTATATTGAGGTTTCTAATAATATTTAACCCAAATTATATCCACTTACTTGAAAACCTTAACCTTAATTTTTAAGCTTTTTCTGTTTTCTTTCTCCCTTCTCTCTATTCATCTTCATTTTTTGTCATTACAATAAAAACAAAATACAATTTTGCTTCCTGCATAGCTACTAAAAACCAAGGGTCTTGCTACATAACCTCAAATACAGATTTTTGTGCAAATCAAGGAAGCAGCACAGTCATTTTCCATGGGAGTTTGTGTCTCATCTTTAAACTAATTTTTATTTTTAAGCACATGCATATGGGGAACTTCCATAAGGAACTGGTTACTTAGGCATGGGAGAAACACCCAGTGTGACTTGGGCTGGGACATGTTCTTAGGCTTGCAACTTGCCTAAACAAACTAGGTATGGAGCCCTCATACTACCCTGAGTCATGCAAAATCCCATACTCACGCAATTTGAAGTAAATGATCCCTGTTGACACCCATTGGGATGGCAACATGCTTCAGGTGGTGAATAACCTGCTCCCTCCAGAATTAGGGATTACCATAGGGATGACACCATGTCACCTGGGCCAGGCAGAAGCCAGGTGTGGGTGGGGAACTGAAACAATAATGACTTCCTTCATGGTTGGGAGGTGAATTCATGCTTTGTCATCCAGCTACTTGTATTAGGGTTTCTATATTTCAGAAGCATTTGTTGTACAATAAAGACACTTGAAACCATTTCAGTCATTCACCCTGCTGTTCCTAACCACGTGAATAGAAACAGCTTTGGTTTATACTCTCAAATAAAACTCACAAGACTGCCCGAGAGATGTAGCAGCCTATGTGTTTTAAATTTCAGTAGGAATCAGGCACATAATTTATTTTAATAAAAGGTTGATTTTTTCACCTTAAAAACAGATCAGGATTTCTGTGATAAACCACAAAATTACACCTTTATTCTTAGTAAATTAAAATAGATTTTCATCATGTGTTGAACTGGCAATGATGCACGTGGTCAAGTTTGCCCAATGTTTTCACTATTATTTTGGGGGGGTACTTGATCCCCAAATAAAAGCAGGGAGAACCTGCACACTGTTTTGATTCCTGTACTTCTTTGGCAGCCCTACAGAGGAAGTAGCTACTAAATGAGTGTGAGGGGAAGCAAAGAGGGGAAGCAACCAAGGAAGTAGGTAGGAGATGCTGCAACATGGGTGGGAGGGCAAAGGCCAGGGCATCCAGAGGGACTAGAAAGGGAAGAGCAAAGGGCAGCTGCCAAAGGGGTCCTTCTTTTGCCATCTCCTGCCATTTCAGTATTTGACTTGAAGATATTTTTACAGATGAAGTGTGGTACGAGACCATAAATTGGTTTCTTAATCTTTCTGTTTTTTAGCCTTAATAAGGTCACAATAATAATGAACAGCAGTTATCATCTCAAAAAATCTTCTTCTGAAGTGACTATAAAAATTACACTGTAAATGTTCTGCTTCTTCTATTTTTCTTATGCATTTAGTTTAGGAGTTAGCAGTACTTTAACTGCCAACTGTGGAAACCCAGCAGCAACCTAAAGGAAAGCTGGTAGCTGGTAGTTTTCCACCTGATTAATCATCTCCAGCAACTAAGGCTCTCAGACAGGTTCTCAGCCACCCGTTGGTAACCCCACTCTTTTTAAATTGCCGCTGTATCTGTGCAGATCACCCATATTCAGTACATCTCCTTAAATACAACACTTTGGAATTTACTAAATGATTATTTTTACCAAGCACAGAAAAAAACCAAAACACTCAGACCAAGCACTGTGACTCTGCAGAGCTAGCAGGGACATTATGCACTAAAAGGTTATTTCTGTCATGCAGGTCCCTGAATTTGTGCAGGAGGTATTTTACTCTCATGGAGAGGACCAGCACAAGCACCATATGTCATTTAAAACACATTTAAGCACTATTTTAAAGACACTACTAGGACTTCTGCACTCCATCACTCTTTCCATGGGGATTAATTTCGTAAGTGCTATTTTAATATTGTTTTCAAAGGAAAATTGCACTTTAAATTGATGAAGTGGCACCATCTTGTGGGTGAAAATGAAAGTGTTATTTCTGTAGTAAATTTAGTTTCTTCTTCCCTCTCCTTCTCCCCCCTCTCTTTTTGGTTCTCATAATTCTACAGACCAGCCTTTGAGTCTAAAAATTAATCATTGTTTCAGAAGACTTTAGAGCAGAGCTGTGCTTTATTATGCAAAAAGTGCATAATATTTTGATAACTTACTATGCCACACAGATTTCTGAGACATCAGCTAATGTCTATGAACGATTTTTGAAAAACCTTTTTTGGGGTCAGCCCCAGAAAATTAAAAAACAAAACAAAACAAACCGGCAAGCTAAAATATGTCTATCAAAAACATAATGGCTACATTTGCAGTGGCAAATTCTTACTCCCAGGAGTCAAAATTGTTCAAATCCACATATAAAGGATTTCAGTTTGCTTAAAAACTTAGATCTGTGCCTTAACTCAAAAAATTATCTAGACATAGACTAATTTTTCTCAGTTTTTTTAAATACCTCAAGTTTTTTTTAATACCTACTTTTAAAGGACTAGTCAGACTTGTCATCAACCTACTGTAGAGACAGAAAAGAGAAGACCAAGGATACTGTTGATGATAGAGTATTACTGGATTGTTTAATATCCAGACACTGTAGGGCTAGCAGTAAAACATGTAGTGCTTGAACTTGTTTATTTAAAGACACGTCCATAATTACTGTCAGTCATCTCAGTGGGATTCACCTTTCTTTAAATATCACCAGTACAAATGTCTATATATGAACCAAGTTCACCAAGGCTCCTTTTGAAGTCGCAAGGGAGTAATAGCTGCTTTTAAGATGCAGTTCATCTCATCGTATGCTAGGTATCTGAAATAGATCAGCTGACTCATACTTTCAAAGTGCTTATTTCTCTTTGGTTATAAAGGAAAAATGATGTGATTAGCATAGATGTAGATAGCTCCTGGAGTGATCTACACACAGTCAGATGAATCCCACCCCTTGTGCCTCACATAAATTACATTATCGAGATTTTTTTTCAGCCCTGTGGATGGTATTTAATTCAGCAGTCCAAACGACTTAATACGGACTATCTTAAATATGGATTTCAGGAACAAGCTCTAAAGATCAAAACTGAATACAGAGCCATTAAAATAGCTTAATATAGGGCTTCACATGCTGCAACAAGAGGTTAGCATAATCCTGTGTTGTAAACCTATGAAAGGAGCTTTCTATTATAGCACTGGTAGCTTTTCATTTTGAGGCGTTTTCAGTTCTTTTTGCCTGCTGTAAATGTACATATAAAGTGGCATTCACAAAAGTTAATGTGCAAAGTAACAATAATTGCTTTTTTAATCACTGAAATTCAAGTTAACCCTAAGATATTTCTTGTTAATTGCAGCTATTTTCCAAAATCAAAATGCTAAAATATGAGCTGGGTTGTCAAGCAAACCTACCACAAAAGCATCCTCCTTCCAAAATCAGATACTCAAAGACTATGGTCCTGGGTTGGCATTACCCCTTGTGAGCAAAACTCAGAGGCCCTCTCCATGTTGCTGAGCAGAAGGCTGAACTCCACAGCACATGGGTACAGATCCTTCCCTTGGCCTCATCACAGTACTAGCTGCACCCAGAAGCATGGGGAGAAAATGGGAAGGCTGGTTGGTTTTGCTGCCCAATGGTTACCCTAGACCTTCAAGGTGTGGAGATCCTCTACGGTGAGAGGAAGAGGTGGAAGAGGTATTGTCCATCTTCCTGATGTGACACAGGACAGCAGTTCAGAGCCTCCTGCTGGCCAAAGCTCATGTGGGAAAAAAGGCAATGTCCAAGTGTTTCCACCTTCACCCCTCTGGCTGGACACACCTGGCACCCATGTGTTTTTGGACATGGCTCTCAGAATTTCCAGTTCTTAAAATCTGTGTTGTCAGGGTCTTAGTCATCTGGGCTTTATGCCACACCTTACCCTCAAGGAGATGAGGTCTCCATTTTGGAACTGCTGACTCAGGAAATACTTACAAGGATTGCAGATGAGATATCTGAATTATATCCAGATTCCTATCTGAGATCTCCTTGACGTAATTTTCCCCTCTCTTGAGAAGGGATGTTCCAGAACACTATATGGATGCATATTGTAAAATAATGGCAGCAGTTAACCATGAAAAAGCAAAAGAATATAAAGAGATATGCCTATACATATAAATATATAAAGTTGTGAAGGCAAATCATAAGAAAATGCTTCCCAAAAATCTTACTTAGCAAGACCATAATTAGCCACCCCTGAATTTGTAGTGATGAAGCAAGAGATTAAAAATGCATGTAGCAAACCAGCCCAATTATTCACCCGATGAGGAATGACATCAGAACCTTGTGCAATAAACTGAGAACATTTATTAGAAAATCAAAAAGTTACAGAAAAACAGTATAAACGTAATTTGAGTAAGATACACTGTCCAGTTTTTAAGGAAAGAGGACAATCCCTAGCCCAACACAAAGCCCTTGGCAAATTGAGGAGTTTGCATAGGTTCCATGTTTGTAGTAAGCATTAGCACAGACCAAAATAATTATGGAAATACCTCCTTAGGCAAAGCAGGAATCTGGTTGACCCTTTGGTCAGTTCTTGGACTGAATCTCATTTCATGTTACAAGCAGTCTGGTTCATTTAAATGCTAGTGACTCCACCCACCTTTTCATCTCCTGCTGTGTTTCTTGGGCTGAAAATATCACTGAGAGTAGAAGCTGTTCCTGCTGCACCCCAGGCCTGATGGCAAATGTGATGCCAAATCCCTTCTGCCATCTGTAGCCCACCATCGCAGGCTAAAGACAAGCATGTAATTTCAGTCGGAAGTCCTCTAAACTTCAAATTTTGCCTTCCCAGTTTAAAGAAAATTTAGAGTGAGACCAAAAAAACCCAGATCTGGTTTTATAATTGTAGAAAGCTTGGTCACCATCATTTGACATATTGATTGCCATGTTAATTGTCACATTCTCTGCACTTCCTTGATCTGCTTCTATTAGAATGGACAAGCCTGAATATATTTTCTCTTTTTCAGCATTTATGATGGGGCACAGTGAGGGAACATTAGAAAAACTGTAAATAAATTTATTGTTATGAAATGGAAAACATCAAAATATTTATCCAGATTTATCATCATCAAGGTTTGTCAACCAAAAAAGATGCATTTAACATTCAGGTAATAACATAAGACACAACCATTTTGGAATTTCTTCATTCAATAATCCTATATTAAAAACTCTAAATGTTTATAATCAGGTCTCTATACCATCACTGTCTGCCATTTAGCTCAAGAGGGGCAGAAGCCTTTTCAGTAATATATCAGAAAGGACTTTGGTAGAATAGATGAAGTTTTTAAGTCTTAAAAGAAGCAGTGGCTGAAAAGCAAATACACAAGGGGCAAACACTGAGCTATGGTTGTTTGGGGGGCCACAATTGTTCCCACATCTTTAATTAGTAAAATTATTATTTACCTCACTGCAGATAAAACTACACACTGGAGAACCAGTCGGGTTCACAGTGTATTTAAATTCTCATACATCTATTGAGCTTGACTTGCACCCACTACACATCTCTTTGATTCATTGTAAATGTTTGTCATTGGAGAAGGTTTACATTTACATGCCAGCTGCCTACAGAACCCACAAACACATTGGCACTTTGTGAGCAGGAGGTTTTTTCACATGATTTTGTATTCAAATTATCTTGGATGACCAGCAGCAACTTCAAAAGTCCATGTGAGGAAGTACAGCTATTCAAAGATTTCTAAGAAAAAACTCTGCTTTCTTGGAAGTCCTGCCTGTCCTCATGCCCTGGGCTATAAAATCTCATCCAGACAGTACAGCCACATTAAAAGTTCAGTTGCAGCCTTAGCTGATGCAAAAGTTCCAGTATAATAGGCATTTGCAAGGCCAAAGACAAACGATGTTCTTCAAGATTGTTGAAGGCATATTGTTCTTCTCTGGTGAGAGTTTTCCTTTAGTCAAGTGGCCAGGATGCATCCCTGTTGGAGCAGCAGGGCAGGACAAGAAAAATCAATGATGATATATGCACTAATACACATATATATACACACATACTTACATATACATGCACAGATCTCTGCAATACATGGCAATGTTAATGAAACTGTAAATGAGCATGCTGCTTTCCAGATTGTGAGTTATCATGAAACATGAAGTACCGATGCGTTACACACTTGTGAAGTGCCTGTTTTGCTGGGGGCAGAGGGGTTACCCCCTGATGCGAAAGTTCTGCTAATCTTTGGAGAGTATATTACGGCTGACTAACTTTATGGACTGCATTGGTTAATGGACGATTTTGTTTCCAAATATTTTAAATCTCTGATTGCTGGCTCAGAAGCGCATGTTGAAATACCACTCACTTGTGTACATTGTTTACTGGGTCTTGTTTGTTTGCTTGTTAAAACTTTTGGCATGAGGTTAGCTATTCAGTTTCATCAAGAGAAAAACAAGTACAGCAAAGCATTTTTATTAGTAACTGTGCTTTTGAGGGAGAAGGGAAAGTTAGACCAGCCAACCAATAAGAGTAAGCAACTGTTTGCTTTAAATTAATGAAGAAGAAATAACACATAGAAGTGGAGATGGTGAACAAATTTATTGCTACTTTGACAGAAAGTGTCAATAGTAGTACTCTAACAGGGGCAGGGCCTTGCTGCATTTCTCTTTTGGCACCCCTCTCTTCTGATAAGCCCAGTGCTGAGCTGTACAGGGCTTGTGTTCACACGTACAGCTGGCCATCACCTTCAAACACAATTCCCCAGGAAGCCGATAGCACTGCCATATCTTAAGCGATCTTGAGGCTTTAATAACAAAAGGGTGAAAACAAGAAATGACTTGTACAGCATTGTGTGCCTGACCAGCAGAAGGGATTATGTTGGGAGCGGTGGGTTTTATGCTTATGTATCTGTGTGGGCTGTGAGAACTGCACTGAGAATTGCCCACTACAAATGTCTGTGTCCAGACTTTACCACGAGCCCAGTCCAGTGATTAGGGGCAGCTTCACAGAAGTGTGATTGTGCACTGGCACTTATGGGTGCTGGGACTCAATCAGAACAGGAATCTCATGCACTCCCAGCCTGCTGGTGTTGTTTTCTCTGCTGTTCCAGAAAGCTGTCCAACATCTCCATATCTTCTTTTTGCAGCATTTTTCCTTTGCATCAGTACAACATTATCTATGATGTCTCTAGTTTTTTTCTCAGTGTGTATGCTCAGCCTCCTGACTGGCCTTCACATTTGCCAAACTATTCTTTTTAATATTGGAAAAATTAATTTTGCCTATGCATATCTTATTTTTCTGTGACAAGGTTGGGTTTTGCATTTTTTCAATCATTTTTAGTACACTGACATTTTTCACTTATGTATAAGCCAGAGGTTATAAGGGTAAAATCTGTGGACAATTTCTGCAGTTGCAAAGAGAGTGAAATCAAAATGAAGCCAAATTCATAGTTATGAGAGGTAGAGCAAATGTTGATGAATCCACAAAGTAAGTTTAGAGGAAATCATTTTTCTAAATTTTGTATGCTTAAAATACACTCCAGGAAGTATTGCAATAGTTATTTGCATTTTATTGATATACATGTTTCAAATGATGCTTGCAAGAACAATATCCAGCTCTAATGGGATATTGAAAGAAAACACAATGATTTTTTATTTATGTGGCTGTTGTGTTATTCCTGTAGGCACACAGCATTTAGATAATTGCTGGTGGCTGGTGGGTCCTGTACAATTAGACAGCCTGTCTTCTTGATGGGATGCTAGAGGTGTCCTAGCCCGGCAGTTCCCAGTGTTATTGCTTATGCATAGTTACACAAATTCTCTACAAGCCATTTTTTGAGATACTGCAGCTCAGTACCCCTGCACCCAGTGAAAGAAATCTATGCTTCAGCATTTATAGAAGTGTACTGTTTAATAGGGTTGCATTTAAATTTCTATAAATGTTGTCAATCCAATGCTTATGACAGAATAGAAACTTCCTCCCAGAAAGACATTTTTAACGACTGACTTGCAGATACAGAGAGTAAGCATTACACTGTAAAAAGAGGTTATAAACTTTTTCTTGTTTTAAACAAACCAGCAATCAGTTCTGGCTTCAGCAGTTTTATTATTTTTTATTAAATGCAGTTGAGATTGTCTATTATTGCAAAATGCTAAATAGAATGAAAAAGCTTTTTGACAAGACCTGTTAGACATATTTTATCATGTATTTTCTATTCAGAGCAATTTCACCGCTGCAGACTAACTTAAGATTTGACAAATTTGCTTAGAAGCTACTGTTCTCCAACAGACCCCAAATAATTTATTAGTTTTACACAACTTAGGACAGAAGGATTCTGAATTCCTTCTATAGCACTGAATGGTTTTATTGTTACTTTTTAGACAGTTACCTGAGAGACAAATATGAACAGAAAAACACTCTCTAGAATCACTTTGATAAATGTCTTGAGCTCCAGCTTAAAAGCAGTTCAATTTTTTGCCCCCACTTAATCCTGCTGGAGACACATTGCAGACTGTCCTCACAATTAGGAATCTGTAAGTTTCTGTCTAAATGTATGCATTATTAATTTCTAAACATTTTTCTTCCACTGACGTTGCACTTTCCTTTAAAAAAAGGTTTTTCTTTCTGATGTGTTCCTCCTGATAAAGTCCCTCATCATCTGATACACAAGGATGCAGTCATTGTGGATTTTTTAGAAATTACACGGATCACAAATTATATCTATCCAACAGAAATTGTATCTGTTCAATGATCAGGAATTACACTGTATTTAACCTTTTCTTGGGACTTCTGTCATTTTGTTTTGCCATGATAACTCATAATTCCTATTCTTCCATATATGCTGTCTTTTCTCTGAACCTGTTCCAATCTAAACTCATCTTCTAGAAAATGGGCAGAGAGAAAATGGGTACCTTATTTCTGATAAGGTGCATTAGGACCTTGCACAATGGCACTAATACCTCCCTGACTTTAGCAGGAATTGCTTCCCCAAAGCCCCTGGGACTTGCATTCCCTTTCCAGGGCCACATTGCCAGGGCAGCTCCCAACCATTTGGGCCTTCCTCTCAGTTGTTCTCAACTGAAACATTAAAGCACAACACTTTTTACTACTGAATTTCATCTCATTCCCATGACTCATCCTCAAAGACACTGTGCTCCTTCTGTCTATTATTCTGATCCTCCTGATATTCTAAGACAATACAATAATGGATATAGATAGCTCATACAGCAAAAATCAAGCAGGCTGCAGGTTATGGATTGCATCGTATTTGAAATAAACCACACATGGTTATAGAAGACTTTGGCAAACATTCTATATATTCAAGAATTATATTAAAGATTGAGTGGGTTATTATTTCATCAAAAACATTTTTTCAGTGTAAATATGAATATATTTTTGTCTTATCTTTTGAAAGGTTAGAGTTCATGCATTTATTCCAGTCTACCTGATTTATACTATTCCTTAGGCAACAAGCTAACACCAGATGATTTCAGCATGAAGGAAATCTCCATATGACACAGGCCTGTGTAATACATTCTCTCAGCCCTGACCTTGCACGCAGAGACAGCCACAGAAAGGAGGAGTGTAGATACAGTGCAGCAGTTGAACACACCTAAACCTGTTTTGGAGACTGGAACTATGATTCAGCTATATTTAGTTAGAGATTTTGGGTTACAGAAAACCATAAAACTTACAAGACAATCCATATTCCCACAGAGTTACGCTACAGTTATAACCATGAGCAACCTAGAAAAGAAACTGAATTTCTTATGGTTATATGTTGGCAATCTAGATGACACTCACCAGCAGAACACAATAACTAATGGCTGTCTCTTCTGCCACTGGTAACATTTCTCACACTTCTCTCACTGTAGCTAATAGAAATCAAAACACCTACCCAAAATAATTGTCGTAATGGATCATTATGGCAATAATCCTATATTGTCTATATGTACTGAAATATCATATCTCATCCTACTGCACTGCATAGGTTGTATTAAAATAGTATAAAAATCGTACTGAGCCTTGTTCCATCTGATTTGTACAAACTACTTTCTACCACAGTTAAAAATGGCTTAGCTTTTAGGAAGTTTAGTGAAAAATTAACACCCCCCTTAAGCAAACACTCTGCAGGCTATGCTTATGGAAAATTATTCTCATGGTAATCAGCTGTACACGCTGACAAACTTGTTCTTTGCTGGTTGCCTAGCTGTCTACCAACCTCCTCTGGCTTCCCGCCATGACCTCTGTGAAAGAGCTGCTGTAGCAGCAGCAAGTATTTTCCCAGAAAGCCTTATTAACTCTGCTGTAGGTTTCTAGGTTTTGAACAGCAACTCATCATACTGTAACTATTGTGATAGTATTTCAAAGACATATGGTTTCATCTTTTAAACAGATGTGAGAAAATTCAAGGCCAAGAAACCTAACTGGACAAATCAGGTCAGCATTGCCTGCTATGCAATTGTAGCAAACACTGCAAAACCAGGTCTAGAGTTCAAATAAAATCAGTTCTGGCTCTCTTAAAATCCAGAAAAATATCCTATCAACTGAAAAATGGTAGGTCTGAAGCTGAGATATATATGTATTTTTAACACATGATGGTAGGCTTGAAGAACCATGATGTGTACAAAAAAAAGTTACACATCACCCAAAATTTGTCACAAAGAAGTATAGAAAGAAAATTGATTAAAGGAACTAAACTAAATTTCTCTGCTTCAGGTTACGTACACAGAATCAATATTTATTCAAGGATGGTTAGTTTTAGGAGGTGGACTCCTGTGTATGTTCTTCAAGTATAACGTCACCTCCATCCAGATCAGCCCCTGGGTACTCATGTGTTTACAGGGCACCAAATCCGTGTGGGGCTCCAGGCACTGCTATGCTATACATACAGCAGTATTTTAGTTGGAAAAAGAAAAAAATCAGCTAGATTAGTTCTCATAGGACAACTTCTCCTTCAGGTTGAGCTGATGAGCATGAGCCACGTAGATATCCACATAAAGCACTGATATCATTTGTACGTGCCACTTTAACATACCATGGGAAGAGTCCTTAATTGAAAGTAATAATAGGGTAGCCAGGAAAGTACCAATTAAAATAACTTGGCTGTCTGTTCTAAATTCTAGGTATTCCTAAGGTCTTAAGAAAATTTTATTATCTTTACTTACTAGGATGCAGTCAAAACCAGAGATTTACTTTTACTTACTTATCTCTGAGCTGAAATAACTGGACAGACTGCAGATTTTCTTGTTGATGAATCACACACATAAGCAATAGTCAATTGACTGCACATATAATTTTGAAAAAAAATTAATGGTTTTCATCCATCTTCTCAAGCCAATTTGCAGCATGTTTGACTTCGTTTTGTTTATATTGGTTAAAGCTCCTACAGCATACATTTATTAAGCTTCTAGACTCGCTAAGCATATTCTCTTTTTCCTATAAAAACAATATAGTTCAACACACCAGTGGCTCTAGTTGGCCTGGAGCTGATATAAGTAAACTCCCTGAACACAAAAATCAGGTTGATCAAGATATGCATGTTCTCAATCTTGCTCTATGAGGTGGAGCCATACACCTTCAAGAACACTGATGCATGAAGACTGCTCTTTTTCTTTTTCCCATAAATATTTGCATCAACTACCACACAGAAGCAACGTGATTAAAGAAGCATCAGTGCACCAGAGACAGTCTGATGCAACAGTGGAGCCCCGGGTCTGGACCCATCAGCCAGATGAAGGCTGACCTTTGATGAGATCTCACTCTTTGGCCTCCTGGAGGGCAGCAGCAGAACAGGACTGGCAGGACATGGCCAGTCTGACACATCACAAGGCTGCAGTAAGGATCTGGTAGCGTGAGCTCCAGCACAACCCCAACAAGAACTAAGGTGCAGTTCATGCCTGTTCCTTAGGGTGGTTATATGCCGGATACAGAATTAAAAGAAAAAAAAACCAAACAAACAAAAACAAAACAACCACAAAAAACCCAAAACAAACAAAGAAACTCAAAAAAACAAACTACATGAAAGTTATGGAATCATCTATCAGGATCCAAATTGCAATTGTTGCTGAGTTGCGTTACATATTTCCCAGCTGTTCATTGACCTATCAGGAGTAAACTACTGATCTCAAGCTAGTTCTTAGAGGGCAAGTATGCACATCTTACTTAGCACCTACAGTAAAAAAGGGTGGATTTGGAATGCACTTGCTTGTGTTCCCCTCTGCTCAGTAGGGATGAGGCCTCCTGGTCAGAACCATGTTGATCGGGGGGGGGAGGTCAGTCACGCTGCAAACAAGAACTGACGTTTCAAAGCCAGAGCAAGATTTCTGTTGTTAAGGAAATGTTCTCTAACAACAGATTTGCAGACTGCAGTAAGGAAAGAACATGTTTTTCTTCTTTTTTTAACTGGTGAAGTTCTTGAGCTTTATGGTGGCTGATTAATGGCTGAAGGGAGGTTACATTACATTGAATTTAAAAAACAGAGGAAGGAATAAACATTCCTTTTAATACCTGTGGATAAATCAAAATGAACTTATTTACTCCACTCATGGTTATTGCTGAATATAAAACTCAGAACTCCCACCTCTGCTGAGGCATAAAGCAAAGAGAATAAAAAAAGGGTTTCAACAAACCCTATGCTGTACAGTTTCGAAGACAAGCTTTGATGCAAGGGTAGATGCTAGCTGGGCTGGGGAAAGAAAAATGTTTTCCTCTAGTTTGCAGAGCAGCTACTGAACCGTTCCACAGTTACTGCAGGCAGTGATCAATAAATAAGTATTAAAATAAGGCAGAGGATGCCTCAAATTCCAGTATGTTGTTTGGTCCATCTTAACCACAGTCCTGAAAAGGAGAGTGATATAGTCCAATGCTTCAGGCCACAAAAGAATTGCAGGAGAGCTCTTGAAAAGAGCTAGATCTCCTCCTAACTGATCTCAAAGTTCAAACAGAATTGCTCACCTTATCCCAGCATACTGAAAGTACGATTCTACATCCAAAGAAAAGGCAATGTTACCCTTTGATGAGCAAAATGGAAGGGCACAAATTACTTTCCTTCAGGTAAACAGTCTGAGGTCAAAAATGAGGTCTAGAAAAGATACAGCAAACAGAAAGACATGAGTAACAGGCACTACAGCGAGAGAAAAAGTTCTAGCTGGCACCCAAGATGGCATTCGTGCAAGAAATGAAAGAACTTATTGTCCCACAGCATTGGTTCTCAGGCTCCAGCCTGCTCCCTCTCACAGCGAGGATGCTCTGTGGCATGGCCAGCCCACAAAAGGAGAGGATTCTTCCTACTGACACTACACTTTCACATCCAAATGGAATTAGCAGAAGCTTTCCTGACTAACTGAAATAAAACGTAATTGTCAACTTTGCAACTTCTGTGGCTACTCCATGTCCTTCTGTAACTGAAATCTATAGGATAAAAATTCAGTACAGAGAAAAAAACACCATAGACTCCAGATCCTCTTTCTTCCAGGCTACTACCTGCCTGAAACAGATAATATAAAATCTCTGTGAGAAAGGAAATGCAGTGACTGAATCTGAAATGAGCCGTAACTCAACAGATGATTCAGTTACCTCCAGAGCAGGCTGGGATTCCTAAATATTTAAAGGTTTAGTGCAAAGAAGTGAACGAACCTGTTGCCATTCAAATAACTAATAAGCTATTTGCCATCATTCAATGCAAACCCAATTCTCTTCGATGAGGTCTCTGCTGAGAAGAAGTTCACTTAGAAAAGAGAACTTTTTTCTTCACAGCTGAAAACCCACTTCCAACCACACAGACAGTTCCTTTTTTCGGTTACCACAAGCAGTTTGGCAGTAAGTGGACTGGTGTTTCCTACATGCCCAACCAAAAAGGGTGTTGAGGGAAACAAGCCCTTCCTCCTTTTTGTTCATTCTCAGGCCACTGTGTTGACATACCCCTCCCGTGCGGTGACAGTAATCATTCGCTCTCACCCCTGATGTCCCCCAGCCATGCTCACGTGGTCGCTGCAGCAAGGTCTGCACTTGTCCCAGGGTGCTCCACTTGTCACTGAGCATAACATGAGATGGAAGAAAGGCCGCGGGAGATTTTTTTTCTATGGAGAGCCACATTCTCCTTTAAGCCTGCTTGTTCTTTAGTGTAATCAACTGTCTCTTTGTCCTATGGAAAACAAGAAAACCAAACCAAGTTACCTAAATTCAACACTGGGATCAAACCAGGATTTGGGAAATGTAGTGACACTACTAAAAAAATAATAAATCCTTGGAGAACAAACTTGTTGCATTTAGGTAATTCAGACTTTGATAAAACCTTTAAGATAGGATTTGTAGTGCTAGAAAAACAAACTCTTTAAGTAGACAGTTTTCCTCAACTTTTTACTCAATTTTCAGTTGTAGGATGTTATTTCTGAAATTGTGTGAATATTTAAACTCTGAAACTCAAAGTATGAAAGTATGAGAACTTACTGCAGGGGTCCACATTTAAAGACAAAATTTAGAGATAACATTTTCTGTCAAAGACAAGTCTGAGAAGGAATATAAAAACTGTTTATTAAATAAGTATTTATAATATAAATCTTCAAAATCGTTAGGCTTGCTTATACACATTATGTCACTTCCAATGCATTTCAGTACCTTGGTGCTACGAGCTGGTATCCTGAAATGGAAAAATCCAAAAGAGCAGCATCCCACAAGGCTCACAGACATCAGCAGTGGGTAACACACTACAACAAGAAATTTGGAGAAAAACCTCGGATAGACAATGACAAGCATCTCCCTAAGACAAGTCGGAAAGAGCACTGCAATTTCTTCAAACTGTAGACAGGTAAGTCTAGCTGGTGCCTCTCCTCCAGAGAGCTTTGCTTGAAATTGGATGTTTTATGCAGGAATAGCAGCTCTTTGCTGATATTACTGCAAATATCTATATTTTTTTTAATATCTATTTTTCAGTGAGTCCCTTGGACTTATCAGACATTGGTATTTCCATTTCCCTTCAGTACTCACTGCTCTGCCATGATACAAAGACAGACAGAGCTTTTGCATAATTAATGAAACACACCATCTGAAAATAGTCCTTTTTTCTTTCCTTCCCTGCCTACCCTATTAAAAAAGCAAACAAAATCCTAACAATAGAGCCTGAAGGTTAGAGGGCTCTTACGAATAGCTACCTGCCAGCTGCCCTGACAAGAACAGCATGAAGCAAAACACATCACCCTTGACACCCAGGACTCTCTTTGAATGGCAAGGTCTACACAATAAGGAACAAACAGTAAAGGTTAACGGTAAAAAAATCAAGGAACATAACTGATCAGAGGTGAGGACAGTACCAGCAGGCACCTATCGAAGGTGTACTGTATTTTTAGTTATTTACAGTTACCACTAACAGAGGTATGGTAAATTTCCTTGAAACAGCTTTGGCTATAAAATAATTGTTTTGTGAAATAAAAAAAAAAAAAAACAACAAAACAAACCAAGTTTCTTGTAAAGTGTTTCCATGTGATTTATCTTTTTAGGTACATTTTCAACAAGCAAAACGCTGCCAATATTCTTTAGTTAGAATACCTCCCCTTCCACTAAAATATGCACATGCTTACATAAGAAAGGAATGAAAACTGAAGAACCTAGGATTGCTGAAAAGTACTTCGGAAGCATTGGTTCCTACTGTTCTTCCTTTACAGCAAAGGCCCAAGCCACTTCTGCAAGATCTGCAGGTTGGGGAGTTCCGTATATGCATATATTTTAAATTCTTTTTATGCCAGAAGGTCAGGATTTTCCATCATATTCTCCCTTCCTTACACTTTCGGACACGGTTACAAGCTCTTAAGTACAGGGAAAAGGGGCTACAAGCAGAGCAGAAGGGGTTGCCATCTGTTCCCGCCTGATCTTTCAGAAGGTATGAAGCGAAGTCAGTACAGCTTTGTACAAAGACTTCTGTTCACAGGTTTTCCTCCTGTGCTTCTGCAGTTCTTCCCTACAATATGAAGTAAATCACCTTTAACACCTTCCAGATGGACAATGACTTTATTAGAGGATGTGAAGCCAGCACATTCTTCACCTAAAAACACTGAGAAAACTGGCCAGGTGGTCACTTTGACACCTGGTTTTCACCTTTGCACATGAGAAGCACGAGCATTCCTTTCATGCAGCTGAAGGCCAGGCTGGGCATAAGGCAGCTGTGCTCCACATCTTCAGGCTTGGGAAGGTCTTCATCCCCCACCCAGCTAGCTGCTGTCACACGGAGCGACACGGGGGCAGGACAAACCCAGCTGACGAGGGATGCCGATTCCATACGCGATTTCTCCTCAGCAGCTGACCCCCGGAGAGCCCCCAGTACCCACTGCTATTTCAGGCGCTCCCCCTCTAACCGCCGCAGCGCTTCCCAAAGCCCCGCGGCTGCCCCTGCGCGCAGCCCCCGCCTGCGC
>VZRW01005505.1:60897-104498 GCA_013398125.1 Aegotheles bennettii
CGGGTCCGGCCTCTCCCCCCTCCGCCGGGCCGGCTCCGAGACCGCCCCGAGGGCTCCGTGCCTCCGCACTCCCCTGCCCACCGGCACGGAGCTGCCCGGGGCACTCGGCCCTGCCCCGCAGCGGGGCCGCGCTCTGCAGGGGCGACCGGACCCGAGGGAGCAGCCGCGGGGCTCGGCGGAAAAAGTCGGGTTGGTGTCCGGGTCCGGGACAGCCCCAGGTGCACCTGCGGGCCGGCACAGCGGGGCGGCCGGGGGGTGGGGGCCTCGGGTCAGTGCTGGGCCTGCGCCGCGTTCAGGCTGCGCTGTTCCCAGCCGAAACAACAGGTTCGTGTTCTCAGGTGCGACTCGAGAACGGCGTCTTTCACTGTTCATAGGTGTGTGTGTATATATACAAGGCAACATAATGGGTAGAAGAAAAAGCCTTGTAGTAAGCGCATTATGAAGTATATCAGTAAGTTGGTTTCCAAAATACTTTCTAGCATGTTGATATAAAACTCTGTTAAAACTGTACTTGTCTGTATTAAAGAACTGCTCGAAGGCTTTAAAAGTTAACCGCTTTCTTTAGAAAAGAAGCAGCTTTTAGAAAATACATATTTTTGAAAAAATGCTTCTTTTTTAAAAAAAAAAATCAAATATTAGCATTTGGAAGCCATTGAAAATGACATTACCTGGCTGTCTTCTGATGCTTTGTGTCCAGTGCCTAGCATGCTCATGTCAGGCACTGTGCATTCTGCTGTAATGCCATGGAGAATATTTACTGAACTTAAATTTGTGATTTAAAGCAGGATATCCATGCAGTCACAGCA
The DNA here is from genome assembly GCA_013398125.1 of Aegotheles bennettii. Lineage (NCBI taxonomy): Eukaryota > Metazoa > Chordata > Aves > Caprimulgiformes > Aegothelidae > Aegotheles > Aegotheles bennettii. The sequence continues at coordinate 61,704 of VZRW01005505.1, forward strand.
GCTGCACACAACTCTTTGGACTTTGAAATGTTATTGGTGATCAAACTGACTGTTGCAAGAAAAGCCCAAGATGTAGTAGCTGAACAGGAAGTAGGTTATGTTTACACTGAGGTAGGTTAAAGAAGATGCTGCCACAGTAACCAAGTTAAATGGGTCAGAAGGTGTGACCATAAAAAATGTTTCTTGAAAAGTAATAAATTTGTAAGAAACGCCTTAAATTAATTGAACTACTTTCAGGCACATATTCCATATGTTTAGCTCCTTTGCAAAAAAACCCCAAATTTTCCCTAAATTTAAAAAATAATGCACGAAATTGTGTAAGTTGATTTCCAGTTTGTTTTTCTATGACTTGGATTTTCTTGTCAAGTGAACACGCTTTTCGGTTTTGTTACGTTCCACTGTAACACTCACCTACTCAAGTTCTCAACTTTTCTGCATAAATAGCATGTTGAAAGCAGACTTTGGAGGTAAATATCTTCACAGTATCTGCAGGTTGATAGCTTCATAGACATGACTTGCTTTGTATTTTTCTTGAAACTACACATTCTTGTGGTTTACGCTGAATTTTGGATGACTTTCCAACTGAGGTTTGGCCCATTTTCTTCCCTTTGTCCCATTTTCTTCCCCTTGTCCCCCAGACCTATATGGTCTCTAAGTTAAGCGTAGGTTCATCTATGCTATAATTGAAGGTCTCTGCTCAATCTTGAGGACTTATGTGTAGAATCTCTAGAGATATTTAAGCGGGCTTTTTTTTTTTTTTTGGCTCACTGTGGCATGAGCCAAAAATGGTGACAATTCAGAAACTGATTCATGAACAGATTGAAAATCTCTGTCCTTTGGTGGGCCATGTCTATCTGAGAAGTGGAATGGACACCTGGAGATAGTGATAGCTTTGTCTTTCTGCCTTCAGTCCACAATGTCTGTCTGTCAGAGCCTGATAGTACTCTTGATACTCTTGACCTTCTAGCCTGACTCAGTGTTGGCATGCTATGCTGATAAATGCCTTTTTGCTTTAATGTACATGATATTTGATCTCTTAATATCCACATTTGAATTATTCATTAGTGAAACTTCAGACTTAAATGCTGCTTTTTGAGAAAGGAAAATCTTGCATGTTTCATAGGATGCCACAAGCGTGCTTTCCCACCTGGCTGCTACGGGTGGTGTTTCTGTCAGTTATGCCACTGGATGTGATGTGCATCTGCCATATCGACATAGTTTTAGGTTATGCTTGACTTGGCCTTGTATTTGCATCACTATTGGAATGAATGCCAAAGGAACAATTGAGACATTAAACTATGATCCTGGATACTCTATTTGTAATAATAATTTGTAGTGCTCTTATAGAGGGCATAATGCTGGTATCAGTCCTGAGGGGCTTGGTTAGGAAAGCATGTGGCTCTCTGGACCCGATTTATTTCAGCAGTCTTTCATTTGGCTCTGTTTTTGGCTGATAACAAGGCACAGATATTTTGAAATAACATTGAGGATTCAACTACCTTTCTATGGAAAAGAAAGGAATTTATCAAGTCGCTTGATTTGATTGAGTACTCGCAACCTATGAACTTCAATACTGATATAATTTCAATGGCATCTTAAGTAATGATGACTGATAAACACAAAAATTACCTGGGAGTGAAGGAAGTGGTGAAAAGCCATTGTTATGCATGTGTTGCTGAGGCTAATACCATTTTCTGGACTCCTGATACTTTGGGAGTCTCATTGACTATAGGCAAATGTACATAAACGTTACTGATTTTTATTTTTTTTTTTACTCTCCTTTTTTCCCCCACTTGCTGAGCTATAAAATGCTTATCTGAATGTATAAGCAATTAAAATACCTTTGCCTGTGACAGATCAGGTTTTCAAAACCAAGCCATTGGCTAATAAAGCTGTTGCTGTAGTTTATTTGGTTGAAATACGAATCTAAATGTAGAACCACTTGCAGTAGGTGTCCAACATGAGGTAGCCTGTTAGGACTTTCATTATTGATTAGGCATGTAGCTAATTTTCATTCAGGTACATGACATTTGCCATCTAGGTTAGGTATAAAATTTACTGTCTGTAGAAATTTTTCAGTAACTTTTTTATCATAGTGTAGAAAAATAAGTCTATGTAAACTTATGCTAAGTTGGACTATGAGATTACTTTTGTGTATATTAATGAAATATTTTCATGGTTTTGCTAAACTTGGAAGTTTGTGCTGAAGTCTGCTTAGTTATAAATCAGTCACTTTAATTTTGTCATAAGGAATAAGAATGAGTTTTGTAAGGAAAAGCAAATACTAGATGTGCCATTAATAATTTTTAATAAAGAGGGTACTTTTACAGTTTGCATGATATGGGTCAGTAATGTCACTGATTAAAAACTAATTTGTTCTGTAGAAATAATTTTATATGTGCGAGAGGTCTTAGGAAAGAAAACATGAGAAGTGTGTACTTGAGAACATTAGAAATAGGTAATGGAGTATGGGTATTTTACACCACTTAGAAGCGAGACTCAACACTTGGATAAATTATAATGAGTAAGGCTAGGAATGGGTTGTTATTTGTAAGATCTTGTCATGCTTGATATGGTAAACAGGAACTGGTAAAGAATGCAAAAGGAGAAGTGACACAGCAGTGAACTAAGAAAACTGTTTTGGATGCTTTTAAAGTGCATGTGACCAGGATAAGCTTGTCGAAGGGCAAATTGCAGTAATAGTTGAGATAAAACAAAATAAAAACCTGAATGGCAGTTATAGCTCTTAATTGGTAAGAATTAAAGGTTTTAATCTATAAAGACTTGTAAGGTTGCTCATGTGTATGAAAATAGTATGAACTAAGACTTGGAGGTGGACTGTAGTTCGAATAATGGGTAATTTCATGTGGCTGAGAAGTGTTGGGACTCCAGTTTGAGTTTATGCTGCAGGCTGTACATGTGAAAAAGGTTGAGGTTGTAGTTTGAAAAGGAATTATCTCTTGAACACATAGGAGGAGCTGAATCATCAGTTCAGTGATGGTTATCTCATCTTTGCGTGTGTGTTTAAATGAGATGCAGAGGGATAAGACAAAGTGGAAAGGATCGGATCTTGTGGAACAGAAGAATCTCGAGAGTTACGCTTTAATTTCTTTTGAGGTCTGTCCTGTTCTGTCAAGCAACATGTAACAGCTTCAGATGCCTCACTAGTATGCACTGGAGTCCCCTCCTTAAACACCTGGTCAACAATAATCTTCCCTTCTAGAGGAAGTTACATTGATTTTTGACAGTTCTTCTGAACCAGACCTGTGCCTACAAAACTGATTTTCACAGGAACGGGTCAGATCAGACTCTTCAGAGTAAGTGGCTTAACTATCATCCTCAAACTGCCTCCATGTATCTACAGTACGGTTACTTACCATAAAGTGTTTCTCGTGCTTGTTTTCCTCACTACTTGCTATTAAGCTAAGGTGGTGAACCTTGCTGTAAACAGATTCTTTACCTATGGATGAGAAATGTTTTGAGACCACATGTGAACACTCCGCAAGACACTGCATCTCATAGCTGTATGTATGTGAGACAAAGCATCAATTCACAAAGTGTGGGATTTGATTCAGGAGTTAGAGAGAGAAATACAGGTGTTAAAATCCTGTCATTGTCAGTAGACATCACTGGCTGTTACCTAAATCTTACATTTAACTTAAAATTATCAGCTGAGTTTCTGTCTTTGCTTCAGTGACTGTAGTTCCATCTCTCCTGACTGTGCTTGTATCTCATGTGCTAGACACGTAAATTTGTGTCTTGACAAGCAAAGATGTGTCCTACTACAAATTTCAGTCACTGTATGTCTCTGTTATGAAGTGTAACGTATTGCTAAACAGAAGGTGTTCTAGTAATACAGGTCTGGAACGAGTATCTTACATTCTCTTCTGAGCTACTTTGTAGATCTTTTCTCTGTTTTGGAGGTAGTCAAGTGCTGAAAGTCTCTTAACATCTCTGTGATTAATCAGCTGGTCAAGTATACCTCCTGGTAATGTGCTCTGGAATCCAGTAGTGTAGAGGCCAGCAGGATAAAAACAATTTGTACTCACAAACTGTGGTATTGTAACTTACCAGCTCTTCCCAGTTAAAAATCAGGTGGAGGAATTTAGAAGAGTGCAGATTTTTAATGTAGGATTCAGATGAGCAGTTATATTTTGACTACAAGATTTCCACCAACATGTCCAGATACCATTTGTTTAGGGACACACCTAAGGAAGAGGTAGTTTCTTTTTAGAAGATTAAGCTTCAGTTTACTAGTTCATGCATATATGTAAATGGAAAGACTGCTTTGTTCTTCCTTTAATGGAGAGTTGATGTGATTTCTATGTATTATAAGATCATAATTATCCATTTGCATCTGTTATCACTAGAATATTTCCTCCATGCATGTTTCTTCTGGGGTTCTCAAGGGTTTGGTATAAGCCAAATTTGTAGCAGGTAGAGTGTATAAGATCCATCTTATGCTATGCAATTTCAGGGTAAAAAGGTGATAATGGAGAATATTATAACTTTAGATCTCAACTCTCTTCTTTCAGTGGAGTTCTGGTACCTCTGCCTGAAAAAAAAAAAGCACTTTCTTTTCTGCAGAGCTTCTTAGACCTTTATTGCTCTATTGTTAGTGTTTCTAGTAGTGCTGGAATTAAGAACTTGTTTACTGCTATCATTGGTAAATAGAGGCTGCAGGTGCCAGCAATGGCAGCAATTGCCACTGGCAGCTCCTAGCTGGGATGGATGGAGTGAAGCCTTGAAGGAGTTTGTATATGATGAGTGAGTATCATCTAGGAACTTTGCAATAGTTTGTTAACCAACACAACAAAAGGCTCCATTCTTTCACTGATCTTTTATAGGTTGAGCTGTCTGCAGTGGAGATGGGGTTTGGTGAGCTTTTAAGGGCTCAGTTTGTCAGAGAAAGTTTGCTATTTGCTTTAAAACCATGTGATAAGATTTACAGTGTCCTCTCTTCCAGTGACTGTGTTTCATAGGCTCGTCTCATGAGGAGTATTTGTAGTACAGAAATAAAACTTAGTACAGTGCAGGAGACTTAAGGTTTCATGACCTAATACCTAGATAATAAAATACAGGAAGTAACAAAAATGTGTCATGGGCACTAGACAGGGCTGCTTATTGCTAGGCTAGGGAACAATTTCCTCAAGAAAGGTTGGCATTATGTGTTACTTGGGCACAGAGGGACTTTATTTATTTTTTTTTGTTATTGGCCAGTTTGTTTTCCTTTACACTAGAAGTGTATCTTCATGGGTGGTTCTAAACAGCCCGCTCTACCTGACTCAGTCCAAGCTGTACAAGACAGTTTTATTTCTCAGTATATTTGCTTGGGTACACTGCCACACTAACTTCTGTGGCTGGATAACCAATAAAATGGGCAGTTGCAGTTAAATCTGAAGATCCTGAAGTGTGTTATGATCTTCATGTGACAGGAGCAGTGTACTAGAAGGGCCAAATGGGGACAAAAAAGATGTGTAATGCAAACAATCACGGGGACACTTTCTTAGAAAGCTGCTCACTTGCTTTGCTTAATTCTTCAAATTCAGTAGTGTATTTCCAGCCACCCGTGAGTTAAAGGGAGACAATTTTCCTGACACCTCTTCATGTTTATGCAGTGAATGACACTTTAGGCATCTCAAGTTAGAATGCCTGTGTTAAGAATATATGGTTCTGGAAGAAGTTCATTAAATGAATTACTCAGTTCCTGTGGACTTAATGTTCTGTGGAGAAGATCATTGCTGGCAAGGAAACTGCTGCTGCATAGCTCCGTGACATAGAAGTAGATTTGCAGATTGTAGCTCACCTTAAGACACTTGCTTTCATACATGCACCCCCACCTTGGTGCACCTGTTCTCCCTGTGCTATTTATTTAGGTATTCTTGAAATCCTCATCTAAGGCAGCTTTTTTCTTTCAAGTTTTCTGAAAAACAGTGTTAATGCATTTTCCAGTGTGTCTAGCTTAAGGCTGAAAGATCACATTAAGGCTTGCTAATTAAGGTTGTTAGTGCTTCCATTTCTGTAAGATGGTTTTACACACCCATTTTCCCCTTCAGAGCTTTGTGTAATTCAGAGTTCCCCTGTATTCATCTAATTTCCCTTCAAAGTGAATGTGTTATTTTGTCTTTATACCCCCTTGTAATTAGCCACTATGCAGTATCAGAGTGTTAAAGTTACACAGGAACGTGTGCTCACCAAGCATGTTTTGTATGCAGGGGTACTGTGCTTGCAATTTGAGAAACACTGACCTAACGGAAGAAAATGTGTCTTTCTCCTCTTTAAAAACCTAAGAAATCTGTATTTCATTATTGGAACTCTTAATTATGGAAAGATAATTCTTACCTCTAAGATTGCAAACACTTCTAAAAAAGTTTTATTGATGATGCCTTTCCCAAAAGTTAGCCAGGACTTGGTGAGGTTATTTACAAGAAAGGTTACATTAAAATACAGATTCCTAAGTAACATTCTCTGAGTATTAAGTAACAAGGCCTAGTACTTGTCTTGCTGTCGAGGCTGAAGAACAAGAATTTGAATATGGGAATTTGGCACTAAGTTGTAAATGCTTTCTCCCCCCTCAAGCTGACAGCCAAGAGATTTATTTATCTGTATGTGATTTGTGGCTAAGAAAATAAATTAGTATTAATTTGTTACATTTAGTATCTTTCTACTTGTGCATAAAGAAAAGTAAGAGATGTTTTACAACCTTCTTAGTACATTTTATAACAGAAGCAGTAATTTATTGACTTAAGAAGACTCTTAGTTTATATTTAGAAAATAAAGCTTTAAGATTTTTGTTCGGCAGATTACTGTAAAGTCGGTAACAGTATTTTGGGAATCAATTTAACCGCTATTTCTTTTGTAAGCCCTATCCTGTGATTTACTTTCAGTCCTGCACAGTGACCTCTGTCCTTCAAATCTTGTGTCTCAGCTTTCATCAGGGTCTCCTTGTCACCCTCTTGTCACATACGCTCTTTTTCTTTTTTTCTGTCCTAGCAAAAGAGTTTCCTTCCCTTATTTCCTCTTTCCCCTTCATACCTCAGGTGCTTTCAGGATCTTCTTTTCTCCCTTCACACTCTTCATCCATAATCTGCACAAAGATCTCCAGGTAGAAGTGTCGCTTCTTCTCACCGTTCTTCGCTGCCTTACACCCCTAATTCTCAGTTCCATGAGTGCTTTGTTCTTGGTGGTGAACTTTGTTTCACCAGACATGTAGTCCTACCCATCTCCAGTTCTGAGATAGGCATGGCTTGTATTGGTCTAACTCAACAGAGCATTGCTCAAGGAAAGAGATGAGGAGAGGAGACAGTCTCTATGCCAGCCAGCTGTTTGCTGCTGCATACACAGAGTGCACTTCAGCCTGAGGTATGGCCTTTAGGCATCTCTCCTATTTCATCTTCACTGACCCAAAGTCATTGTTAATGTTGCTATAGAAAGGAGACCTTTTGGTGGATAAGCAAGGGGGAAGCAAAAACCAGAGTATGATATTCCTCAGACTTCTTGCATTACTCCACCCTCTACTGCTGCTTCTCCAGGGAGGACCAGACTCTCCAGTTTGTAAGCTGCTATATTAAGAAACTGTATACTGGAAGATACAGCTTCAGCAACTCTACAGGCTCAGATTCGAAACCACAGAATTGCTTAGTCTTGCTTTGAGTGAACTGTAAGTTATTTCCTGCTCCCCTAACCATGTGACAGCTTTCTGAGCAGAGCTAAGATGTGGTCATTCTTTGTAAGTAGACATTTTTTTCCTTTACTCCCCCTCAGTCAGCCAAAGCAAATAGAAACATCACTTGGCTTATGACAGTAAATATACACAAAGGCATCCAAATAGGCTCCTCTCTGTAAAACTGTGCTTGATTTTTGTGGTTAACTGAAAAGAGAAAGAAAACTATGAACATCCTGTAGTGGTATGTGTTCTGTGCAATACCACAGGCAGAAGCTTCCCCTTGTGTTTGCAAAGAAGGAAGCAGTAGTTTCTAGTAGGTAAAATGCAGGACTGTTTTTTCTTTATTTGCCTTTAGTCTGTAGTTAAGAGTACCTCAGGTGTGAAATGCATTTTATAACTGGGCACGCAGAATTATGAGCATGTGTATTTTTGGTAACCTGTCAATTAACCACTTAAAAAGCTACAGGTTTGGGGCTTAACTTTGTGCAATTTTATATCAACCAGTATTATTTATTCATGTAATAGGTGTTGTCATTTTGACCACTCTTAAACAATGTTGGCCTCTGTAAGTGTTATATTGCACTGTTACCACTGCTCTGTTTATGTAGCTGGAACTTTAAATGTAAAGCTATACAAGGTTTTAAGGTGTCGTTGCAACAAAAAATGCTGGTTGTACTTGATCTCTGGAACTTGGTAGTGATTCATCAAATCACTTGTCTATTTAAAAACATAACTTATTTTGGTTTTGTCTTTGAGAGATATTCAGGTGCCAATAGTTATATACTTGAGAGTACACTCTCCATATATATACATTTATATGCTAGAGAGACTGTTAACTATCTCTGTATCTCTGCACACAGCATGCCCTTCCTTGCCTTAGTTAAGCGTGTACAAGATGCAACACACCACGTTGCATTATGGCTTTGCTTGATAGGATGAATGGAGATGGACTGGGGCTAAATGTTTCTTTAGGAGATGTAGATCTTCCTTAATTCCGTATCATGGTTTTATCTTCATCTTTTTATGTCATTTAGGAGGTCTCTCTTTCAGTGCTTCAGTTCTTCATTGAGACTTTTCTTTAACAGTCTTTGAACATCTCTGGCCTTTGCTGCCTGTAAACAACAAATCCTGTGTTCCTGTGCCCTCTGTTCATACTGTTTAGATGAGAGTTGCTTATTGAACAAGTATTCCTGCTGCTGCTCCAAATTTCATACCGTGTAACCAAGTGGTCCATCCCTCAAGCTGGCCATACATCTCTGGACCATACCTTTCCATACCCAATAATTAGAACTGACAGTCTCAAAATGTGACAAACCCAGCCAGGGTATCCTGAAGCTTAGTGTCAAAAGGATGCATCTTGTCCTTTTTCTCACCACTGGTCTGTCAGCCAGCTGTGCTAACGTACTAATGCTAACAAACTTGTGTAGGGCAATAGCATGAACTCAGGCACAGTTCTGTGACTGTCCATGGTGTTTAATTTGTTGACATGATTCCTGACAAAGGTTTGGTTAATGCTGGCTAGTACTCGCCCAAATTCATGATCATGGTTTTGGGAGTAGAATGGTGTAAACACAGCTGCTCGTAGATGGTATTGATAGGGCCATCCTTACCCAATTTGTGTTGTGTTGGGAGGAGAGAGAGAGAGTTACTCTCTGTAAATGTACGTTCTGCTGTACCACTTGTCATTGGATCCAGAAAGTGCCCTTGGTCCTAGTTACTAATATTTGCACAACCGTTGAAAGCTAGCAGGAGACAAAAACTGTAGTGCTGGGAATGGGAAGACAGAAGTGAGCTCTTTGTTCTAGCTTTGTCAATAGCGTGTACATCACAGGACATAAGGGTCATCTCTGCCTCTGTTCTCATAGCTGTTCTCTTTGACATCAAGCCAGAGTTAAACCTGGTTTTCCTGCCAGCAACAAAATTCAATCATGTCTCTCTGCTCCTAGAAATTGCTTTTGAAAACCTCAAAAAATCCAGGTGACTAGAAGTTTCAAGCAGACAGAAGTGTGCCTGTGCACGTAGCAACCTACTGCGGTGGACAAATTATCAAGTGTATTTGATATATTGTGAACACACGCTCATAAGGCTCTTGATCCTCTTCTCCAATTCCAGGAGAAAAAAAATTATTTAGCCTTCTGGTAAGGTGATCTGGCTGACTTGTGTCCGTGCTTCTACAGACTGCACTAGGTACAGCAGGAGTGACCTTAAAGGCTGCTGCATTTCACTTGCTGTACTTCTTGATTACAGAGCGCTGGGCTACCAAGAAAATTAATTACTGTCTAGAGCTTTCTTTTCTGATGAGTAGTTTGTATGTAATTTAAGAAAAATTCTGTGCACCTTCAGAGACTCCAGGGATGTGCCAAGGTCTCTTGGAATCTTCCATGCAGCTGCACTTTGGAGCATTTTATCAGTCTTCTGTCAGTTCAGATGCAACAGTTTATTTCCCACTTGAGCTCTAGAGACAGTTTTAGGGCATGAAGTAACATAATTAATGATAGTTTAATAGTCACATACTCTGTCTGTTCTGATGTCTCATTTTAATCATTGGTTCTTTGTAGGATGTAGAGGTGCAATCTCAGGGATCTTTTCGGTTCTGTCTTCTATATCAACTGTATCTGTTAGATAGTGTTTAGATGCCCCAGCTTTTTTGCCACTTACCTGAAGTTTGTATTTTTATCTATTTTTTTGTTCCTTTCTAGTGTCCTGTGATCTCTTCTTCCCCCTCAAGCTGTATTTTATTTTTCCCAATGTCTGCTTTTATAAATCAGCACTGGCCCCCTGGTGTAGTAGTGCTGTACAAGCAGTTCTCCCATAGCAGGTAATCTTTGCTTCCAAGCAGAGGGGAGATAACAGTCCATCACAGATTTAGAAGTTGAGTGCTGTTAGTCTTAATTTCAGGATGGTGACTTGCATGTCAATTCTGGCTGCAGTAGTTGCTCTAGCAATGGAATGGCACAGTACCAATATTCGTATCACTGAAAGGAACTTCTCCAAGGTCTCTACATACAGACAATATCATTATGATGCAAGTCTGAATTAGCAAAGGACATTATGTACTTGTCTTATTCCAAATAAACAAACCAGCCATAAATAAGAATGTCTGCCATTCATCAAGGCTGATTTCTCACTTCAGATGCTTTGGGCACTTGGTTGAAGTGTAGCATGCAGCCCTGGTTTGTCAGAGTAACTGGTTCTGTGAAGTGAGGTGACTGGCAACATCACTTCTTTGACTCTGGGATTCTTCAGAGGACTGTAGTGTTTGTGTCAGAACTGAAGCTTTTAAGTGAGTATTGACAGATTTAGAGATCTTAGTTTCAACTAATGCAAAACTCTCAAGTTGTGTATCATATTGCACATCACACGGTGGATGGCAGAGGCCTTCTTCTGGATACACTTTTGAATAACAGATGTTCTGTGGGACACTTTAATCAGTGACGCTGGCTAGCCTTTCAATTTATGCTGTAAGTCTGCTTCACCTATTGTAAATAGTCCATGTGCCCAGATGTGGGTTCTGGACTACCAAGAAATCAAGATGTGTTTTCCCCAGCATTGCTCAAGGTCTAGCTGTGTTACTGGCACACCCCCATAACCATCTTCCTGTAGGAAGATCGTCAGAGTTTGTACAACAGTGTTGAAGTTTCTGGCAAGCAATTTAATTCCTAGATCTTTTGGGGTCTCAGTTATACAGACTTGAATCTGGTCTTCATTAAATTTACTACACTGTACCTCTAAGCAACTTATTAATGCATTGCTATTACAAAGGTCCCACTCCTGTGATTATTTCTTCCAGGAGACTGGAAGATGTACCCTATTTCTATACTCATATAAAGCCTTTTGAATAGGGTGTCATTTTTCTTGAACTCTGTTTAGTCAGGTAATCAGCTGGTTTTCTCTAAACTGTATGCTTCTGGGGCTGATACTATCTTTCATATGCTCAACATCAAGAGATTGAGGCATTTCAGGTGCTCAGAGCAATCTGTGTAGTTAGTTGATGACAAGGGGAGGGAATATTCATACAAAAACTGGAAACCCAGCGTCAGCTTTGACCAGAGGTAAATTCTTTCAGTTATTAGGGTTTGTTGCATCAGTGCGCTTATGGAGGAATATCTAATTTCCAAAGATGTTACACATCTGAAAAACTTAAATCGTATGTCATTAATAAGCTTTTTTCTCTGTTTAATTGTTACAACCAGTATTAGTGGACATTTTTATTCTGTTAGTGTGGTGTAACAATACTGCTGTCTTTATACTGTCATAAAAGCACTGTAGCTTATCATTGCCTAAGTGCAGGTTTTCTGAAAAGTGACAAACACTTGACCTGACAGTGAGACTGTTGCCAGTTCTTGGAAGCAGCAAGAACCAGTGACACTGAGCATGTTCGCCTCACTGTCAGTTCCAGAACAGACACTTGCAGAAAAGTAGTTCAGAAACTGAAGCATGTAATGCTTCAAATCTGGTGCTTGATTAGGGTAATGGTACTGACTGATTGGACTGCCAGTGCAATACAGATTGATTGTTTTCTGTGTTTCGTTTTCACTGGGATTAAAAGCAAAGCTGCCTTATGATCTTTCTCATTAAAATTACTCTTTTGGCTCAACTTGGTGTATTTCATGAATTCAGACAATACTCACCAAAAAGAGTACAGGTCAGTTTCAGACCTAATGTTTCTTCTAAATGTTCTTTGAAACAAATATTTTCTGTCCTAACAGTTTTTAAAATATCTTAAACTACCATGTTCATGTTAAATCTGTATTGGTGTGACTTGTTGGATTCTAAGCTCTTGTACTGATCTAATAAATACTTTCTTTATCATAAGTTTTGCTTTTCACGCAAATTGTAGTGCTACTTCAGTACTGTTGTAAGTAGAGTAAAATAATTTCTGTATCAGCTGTAAATTCAGACTGGTACTTCTAACTTTTCATGTAGCTTATCTGTTATTGCTGCTGAACAATGTTCACAAGTTATGAACAGGAACACAGTGGTACTGGAGAGCTATTTTATCTTTTTTAGGGGGGACTGCTTTTGTTCTGACCCATCCAAACATAAATATTTAGGAATAAAAGATGGAAAACAGTATCACTGTCTCTGTTCCTCAGTTCTGCCTATAGTTGCTCATTAGAACTGCTCTGTGAAGTTGTGCTGCCAGCTCTGCACTGAAGAAATAAATGTAAGTATTGTGCGATTTAAACTGGAAACTGACGAGTGGACGTGGACACCAAAGAGTTGACTGCAGAGGAAAAATACATCTTGCTGCCCTCTTTCTACAATGTTTTTGTTGTATAAATAAAGACTTTATCATTAACTGGAAACTGGTAGATTCATGACAGTTTTTGCTGTTCTGGTTGTGCCCAGTAGAGCAGGCAGCTTTGTGATGAGTAACATTCTGGCACCTTACAGGGTTACAGAGGAAGAATTTTGGCTTCGGGGAGGGAGGTTTCCCATTCAGCAGCCCTCTGCATTTGTTTTTGGATAGCAAGTAGTAAGTTCAGAAAGGATATTGTCAGCTCCCTTGTTGATACCTGAATTTCAAAATTATTCTTCATGTGAACTGTTTTGTTTTTTTTAAGTCCTAGCTTGGCAGTGGTCAGTTGTATTAATTTCTTTTTTCACCTTGAAAACAGAATATTGCAAACTCGGCAACTCCTTTCCTTTTTTTGTGTGTGTGGGGTGTTTATCGATAAATCACACTCAAATATTACCTTTTTACTATTCATTTAGAAAATCCAAGGAGAAAGTGTTGCAGAAGCACAAATTGTATAGGAGAGCTTTTCTTACATAGTAGAAATGGAGAGTTTGTAATAGTGTCTTGAGAATTTAGATACAAATCTTGACCTGCAGAGCCCATGCACCAGGATATTGCTGAGGGCAAGCTCTTAATGCAGTTTCTAAGAGGAATAAGCAGTAATGCCAAAAGCTAAACTAAAATACCTCTAGCATTTTTTTATTACGTAGCCTTAATCCTTCATAAAAGAATGTATGGGGTGATGATTGCCCATATTGAAAGGCTGTGTTGGAACTAGGATAGAGTGCCTAGTTTTCAAAACTACTTTTGTCAGATGATTATCTAGTTCCTCTGATATTGCCACCATCAGATCATACGTGGTTTTGTTTTGGGGTTTTTTTGTTTGGTTTTGGGTTTTTTTTGTGGGCGTTTTGGGTGTTTTGTTGGGGTTTTTTTGGTGCATGATCTCATGCTTTTCTCAATCCTGATGTTCTAAGACCTCAGGGGGTTTTGTTGCTCAGGGGTTAGGCTTGTCATGGAAGAGACAACTGAGAAATACCAAGTAGGTGGGAAATGGCTTTTGTTTCATAAAAATAATTTTCATTTTTCTATTAAGTTTTGAATCACGTGCCTTGTGCTCTTTAGTCTTCCGTCTTAAGAATGAAATGTTAAGTATACTGTGAAAAAAAGGGTGATGATGACTTACAAAAGCAATAGTAAGTTTGTTACAAAGAATTTACAGCCGTGATTTGTCTAAGATGGAAATAGGTGGCTTACCATAAGCCTCAGATACGCATAGAATTGGCCACACAAGACCACCATTCTGTGACATTGCTTTCAAACTACTAAAGTTTGATTACATAGGAGTGTATCTGAGTGGCTTTTGGCCTCCGCAGTACATTGGTAAATGCAGCACTTTGGACCTACAAAGATGGAGCCCATACAGGCAGTGACAGTTCTGGTGTATCACTGGAATGAGCTTTGAATATGGCCAGTGCTACATCCTCATGCTATTTTTTCCTGTAATATATCTACTTTTTAAGACTTATAATTGGTAATTATTTTTTTCATAGCAGACTCAGTTATTGGCATAAAAAAAATCTGATGTGCAGTTATGAGTTTCCTTATATCTGACTTGAGTTATCATAACTGTTCTGTTGAAACATGATCTGCTGAAGGAGGAATTAGAACATGTTGGGCTGTGACACAGTGAAAACATGAGGTGGGGGTTGAGTCTCTAAGTACCTTTATGTAAGTGGATTGAGTCTACTTTGCAGGACAGGACACAAGTTGTATACATGACTGTGAGACCAGTAACTGGCTGTTATTCAAACAGGTTTTACTTTTAATAGCCTTTTCTCAAATTTTTTATTACTTTGAAGGAGGTCCTTTGTTTTATGTTGGCATGAAGTTAAAACAATTTAAGCTATTTTATTTCAGTGTTCTTGAAGTATCTGAAGTTAAAATACTTTATTTTCTGACCTCAAGATTGTAAGAAAAGTTCACCTAAACCTTACCTCTGCAAAGCAAATATTTATTTATTTATTTTTTAATTAAATCTGGACCTGGAAGTACCAGTAGATGCTAAATTTAATTTTCAGTGTTTTGTTAATGTGTGTTCCAGAGCTGGGATAATTCGAGTGTTCCTGAGGCGCTTATGTTTCACATCATTTCTTTAATCAATATAACTGTTGTTCTTGTGAACATGATGATAAATATACAATTAAATGGGTCTATAAAGAACTACAGTGGGTCTAACTCTTTAAAAAACAAACCAGGTTTGTTTGGGGGTTTTTTTAATGGATGATGAGGGTCTGAATTCTAACTTATTTTCTCAAAGCACTCTCATGTTCAAAGTGGGTCTGCGGATCTGCTTATAAGAAACTGCATTAAATATAGAACTAGTATGTAGCAGCTGGGAAATGTTACTGTGTAGAAAATTGGAGGGTTGGTGAAGGCTGAAGAAAGAGGACCTCAGTGCGTGAAGGCAATGGGTTGCTGGTAGTGAGTCAAAGGAGCTGGTTTCCCTTAGATCTGAATAGACAGTGGAACAGGACAAAAAATATTCAAGCCCCGATTTTTATCCCATGGATTGCATGAAACTCCTGATTCTTGCCTTGAATGTGTATGGCTTGAAACACCAGTCTGCAATTTCTGTGTGTGACCATGAAACATAGTTTCGAGAAATGGTTAATCCACGTGTCTTTACAGTGTTCTATTTGTGGAAGGATCATCCTAGTCTTGGCAGTCTTGATTAATGTAAAATGGCTCAAAATCAAAAGGTAGACTTTAACTTTTCATCTAAAAATTCCCCAAGCTTTGGAAGGGAGCAGTCTGATATTCCTTGATTCTGAGTATCTTGGGAGGATGGGGGTGGGAGTGGAAGTGCGAGACAAAATGTCTTTCTTCCATAGTGAAAATTTTTGCTCTATGGCAGTAGAACAGTGACAAATTTGTGGATGGCCTGTGCACAGCACAGCTTTCTGTTGTTGTGTAAGTAACTAAACGTATAATTTTAACAACAGAACACAAATAACTGTGTTTTGTCATGTGTCTGCTGCTTTCTCGCCAGCCAAGCATTAAGCTCTGAGGCGCAGCAGAGTAAGCTGCTAATGTCGCTGGGCAGGTAAACAGGAAGGGACAGTGTCCAGCTTGCTCATCGATGAAAACCCCGGCTTGTGCATGTCATCTGGTAAATGGTTTGCTACGCTGAGATATCTTGGAACATTATCATCTGGAGCGTGCTTGTGGTTATGGTTATGTCACATCTCTGGAAGGCTGAAGTCCTGCATGTGTTGTCTGAACTGAGGTTGTAGGGTTTAAAAATACCTTTATTATGTGTCTGATAAAAGCATGTCTCTTTTAATTAATCACGTGCTGTTTGATTTTACATGCTATGCTGTTTACCCATATCTTAATTGTTGGTTTTCTGTGATCCACACTTGAGCAACGAGTGAAAAGGAGTTGGTCTGCTCTGTCTAGCTGAGCAGGGGGGGTTCTGGGAGGTACTAGAAATGTAAGTGAACTTGTATCTGAAGACACTCGGAAAAGAGCGAGCTGTCTGTAACTGGCTGATGGATGATTAGGAGGGAGGGATCGCTTTGCTAGACAACTGCAGGCTTAAGTCTGGGCGAACACTTTTATGGTTCTGATTTATTAAAAAACAGTCCCTTTTTTTATATTGTAACATCGCTTAGTGATTGCTGGTACCTTCTCCACATCAGTAAAAGATCTTCAGTGAGAATATTGCAGCTGACGTGTGCTACTCCGAACAAGGCAGGAAATCCGTTCCTGGGTGTTAACATATTCTTCTTTTAATTGGTTTTGGTCTCTGGATCCCTTAAATGTTTTGAGCAATGTGTTGCTTGGAGGTGTATTTTAATTTAGATTAAGATCCTTCTGTTTGAAGAAATAATAGGAAATACCTGAAGTGGCTTTTTGCTATTTCAGAAAAACTTCCTCTTTTCCTTCTCCCTTCAAAAAAGAGAAAAGCAGCATCTCTTATGCAGTGGCTTTATTTTTAACATAGCCTAACTTTGTATGTACATGGAAAAAAATAATTACTTTCTTAGCATCTATGCATAGTGCATTTTTAAATCAATGGGTGATGGTGGGAAATTAAGAAAATAAAAGCAAACTTTAAGCTTAAAATTGAACACTTGGTGATTGTGGCAAATAGTTTCACAAGCAGCAGAACTAGCGAGGCCTCGGTGTCTGCAGTTGCTTGCACCAAGTAAAGCTTTTCTCATGTTACTGGGTATTTGCAAAAGGCTCTAGTGTCTGTTCTGTAAAATAATTTGAAATCTTGCTTTAGTTTTCCTGTCTGTGGAGCAATCAGTCTGTCTTGTGAAAATAATGTCCTGTAAATGGCATTAAAATTAGGAGATGGTTTCCAACTGCTTAACTTGTTGAAATCTGCCAGCAAACTTCTGAAGTTCTGTATTTCTTCTTTCTATGGGAAACTAGTTTAAAATGATGTATGTAGCGTCTGAAGATAACTTTTTTTGCAGTATGTAATTGTCTTTAAAGGTAAGATTATTAGTAATTTGTTAAATATCTCTTCAACAGCTATAGTAGCTTTAAAAATTGAAGTAATCACAATTTACCCAAATTGAAAATAAAGAGGTATCCCTAGTGGATGAGCACTGTCACATGTTGGGCTCTTTTGTGAAGATTCTGGAGGCAACCTGGTGCAAAGACATGAATTATAAGCCAGTATGAGAGTTGTAAAATCTAATTTACTAAAATCTAGTTTTGTGGTTAAAATATTGTAGAGTCCTTAGAAAGCTTTGTGAGTTTTTTGTTGTTGTTGGTTTGGTTTTGGCTCTTTTTAATAAGATACAGTAACCATAAATAGCCTAATCCACTGTTCTTAAAGGGGAAAAGGTTAAAAGGACCGTCGGATGCATCTATTGTACTTACTCTTCTGTTTGGGGCTGTAATCCTTGCGTTCCTTCGGCTGAAGGTGTCATCAGGAAGCAAAACCAGTCTGCCTTTGGTATCACTGCTTTTCTCTCTTGTTGTGCTACTTCTTTCTATCTCCATTCTTTCCCGTCTAAAACTGCAAAAGTAAGTAATTACAAGTTGACACTTGTGAATATTTTTGAGACCTGTAAAATTCGGTGGAAGTGTGGATTTGTGTTCATATTTCTTGCTGTTATGCCTGAATTGTACCTAAACCATCATACTAGACACCCATGCTTAAAAGCAATATGTTACCTACTACCCAGGGCTAATAAATACTGTGGGGTTCCGAACGTAATTAAACTCAAGTTTTCTGAGTTTCTGTGAAAGTGCTTGAAAATACTTTTGTCTACTCTAGCAAATGCCTCTGCTACTTACACTGTGGAAGTTGCTGGGGAAGCATAGTTGCATGTTATGTGGCCTAATTAGTTAGGGATCATCTGAATAGTGGCAGGCTTACTCAGTTCATTTAAAAGCACCTTTGGAGGAGATTGCAGTGCGTGCCTTCTGTAGGATTGCGTGGTGGTGAGAACATTCACCCTGGAAGTGGGTTATCAGCCTTTCCTAGCAGGAAGGGAACATACTGTTCCCACATGGCAGGAGAGACATCCTCAATGCCAAGAAAATAGCTACATTTTCTCTTGAGATGGGACCACTGTGCAGAAGGAAAATCAAACTGCTAGAAATAGAGAGCAGTGCTTGATTGTGTAGGCCACCAAAGGCTTTTCTTTGAGAAGGGGAGGAGGTTCTAGTACCTGGTCCCTGCAGCAGGTTTTGTTTGTTTCTATATTAAGAGTGATGAGATAAAATGCATAGCTGTATTGAGCACTAAAGCAATGTTTTTGTAAGCTCCAAATATTTATTGCACTGAAGATAAGGTAATTACAGTATAACATTAATTTATGAATGTATTGTCACTTTAAATGTGTAATTGCTTAAATGTAAGTGCTTTTTTGAGATAAACTAGGATTTCAAGCAATATTTCTACTTGATTAGTCAGTGCTACGTTTTGGTAGCTTTTTTCCTCTAGAGTGCTTGTAATCTAGAGAAGGAAATGTCAGCCACTGAGTTCTGTCTAATTGAAAGACTTTCTGTGGATTAGTCTTGATTTCTTACAGAGTTGACTACCCTGCATTCTCACTTCCACTTCTTGTCTTTCTCATTCATGAAACTCCATGAGTTTCCGTATCTTCTTCCATGACACAGATAATGCTAGGCTGTTAGAGGTTGCCTAACCACTGATGCTTCCTGTCTTTGCTGTGGTCAAGATGAGAGTTACACCTCACTAAGCATTTTCCACAGTGAAGTGGTACTTGATGTTAATGTCTCTGTACCTGAACCTTGCTGTCTGAGGAAGACTAATACCTAACGCTGTTTCAATGTCGAACAGCAACATCCCCTTATTCTTGAACAGTCACCCTAGATGCAAATGGCAGGCCATCTCATTGGTCTTGTATCAAAGAAGAAATGAGTAACCCAGGAGCACCCAGCATCACCTGGTCGGGCTTCAACATGTTGGCTTAGCCATAGTAAGGATTGCCACCATAGTAAATCTCAAAAAATGTCTGCCACAGGTACCTTTTTCATCAGCTATAGTATTGATCAGGACAACTTTTCCAGGTACCTGCTTCAAGAAAAAGATAATAGAAATATTGAATTCTATTCTTAGAGGGTTTGGATTGCAAACACCTATTCGCTATAGCTTTTTTTCATCGAAATCTTGAAGTAGCTAATTGTGTTCACTGACTTTCAGGCCAGAAGTCTTCAGGCTGACTTAGTGAAGAAGCTACAGGCATTGTATCAGTATGGGTTTTTTCAAGAGGTTGCTCTGCTTGGAAGCAATTGCTTCTGCTTCTATTCTTGCATTACAGGGCAAGGTCTTTTTTTTCCCGTTTTATTTGCAAGATAATTCCATGGGCTGGAAAGGATAGCTAAGAAAAGCAAGCCTGTCGTGTGCTGTTAAATTATGTACGTATGCACTAGTCTGCACCTTTATTGGCAAAACTGCAATTCTTAAAATTGGAAAAAGATTGAAACTCACTGCTAATTTGTGTTCGGTAGTACTGGCAACGTGTAACACATAACGATACTGAACCATCAGAAGAATCCATTAAACTTAGTTGCGTTTTTACAAGCACTAAAATAGGGGTGATTAAGCACTGGAGCAGGTTCCCAAGAGGTGATTTGCAGCCTTTAAACTTAACTGGACAGGATATTGAGCAACTGGAGCTGTAGGCTTTTAATTACCCTTGCTGTGAGCAGGAGCTTAGAGTGGAAGACTTACAGAGGTCACATCCACCCAAAGTTATTTCATGAGTCTTTGATCTGTGCACCACAAGCAATTGTCAACTGAATGTGAACACTACAAAAACCATCCCGATGGTCTTGTGGTCTTGAAATACTTTTTGTTCCTGGTGTATGTGGAGGTGGCTGAACATCATCTTACAGCCTTAATCTTGCTGCTGCTCTTTGTTGTGACTTCTGGCTGCCCACTATGTTTTAATGTCTGTAGTTTCCTGTAATTTCTTGGCTTTTCACAATCCACGTGAACCATAAGCAATCTAGTGTGATGGCTCTTTCTTGTAATGAGATGTGCCACTGTCTGTTTTGGCTTGCTTTTCTGTTTCTGAGAAACACTGAGTTACAGCAAGTCATTAACTTGACAGGCTACTGCAGCAAATGTTCACACCAGAAGCTGGTCAAAGTACACAGATATCTGCTGCCCAGTTGGGAACTATCGGTGACTGCTGTGATCACATTGTACCAATGTGTGATGAGTATTTGTGGCTACCTTTGGCAGGCAAAAGGTGTTTTCATAAGTCTTTTGTTGGTGCCACATATCCTGCGGTATTTGTGTCCAAGGATGAGACCAGCTCTGCCAGTGAGGCTGCCAGCATGCAGCTGACAACACCAGACTTATTGCTTCATAGCTCATCAGTTTGAGGGGTGTGACAAGTCTCTGGAATCGATGGCATGTCCTCTAGTCAGAGGTTGACTGTGGAAAAAGTAAAGGGAACTGAAGGACTTTGATTCTCATCTCCATGGCCCATCAGTAGCTGATGGGGCTACCTTATTTCTTTCCACCTGAATTCCTTTCTGAATTCATAGGTACAAAAAAAGGACAACCAAAACTGTTATACAAAGCAGTAGTGCCAACTTCAAAATCCTCTTCCTGAAAATACAGTAATAACTTCAGGTATTAAATAACAAATCAGCTTACTATATCAGAGAAAATACAGTCATTACATTGAGTAGTGACAGTCCTGTTTCATTCTGGCTGTGAAATCAGTGGTGTGACATCTTGTGAAGAAATATTTATACCTAATGTTAAAGAATCCATACTTTTAAGTGCAACATTCTCTTCAAGAACACTGTGAGAAACTGAGCTGGGTATATTAACTGGCTTCAAAATAGACAAAGTGAATGCTCATTCAGAAAATACCATAGAATACTCAAATTACATTTACAGAAACGTTCTCAGATGCTGCAATTCTGCAATTAAAGTTGAAATCTTTTCATTTAAAACTTATGTGGTTAGGATTGAAATGAATAGCAGTAGGTAAAGTTTATGGATCATATATTTTCTCAAGTTTTTAAATTTTTCTGATAAGTCTGTAAGATTACAAATGCTGTGGATCTTTATATATTTTGCCATGTCTTCCAGAAGCTGAATAGCGTGAAGCACAGCACCACTGCTATGCGCGATGAAAATGAACAGTGGATGAAGTAAAAGGAGTTGGATTTTATTGTCCTTCTCTCAAAAATACACCTTGTATTTTTTCCTGTATCGTCCTTTTAATAAAAAGATGATAGTGTTGTAACAGTGGAATTTTTAATTATATGTTCTAGCATGTGAAAGCCTCATTGCAGTCTGTCAACACTAGAAATTTGCACAACGCTAATGAATAAGTTAAAATGTAGTTGAACTCTAAGCTTGGTAGGGCTTGAAACGACACCTACCTTAGATTCACTGAAATTGTTCTCTAACTTGTAAATTAAGCTCTAGAGAGTCCAAGTGTACATTTAACATATTGTGATTATATGGACACACTCTTTTTGTGTAATATTCTTCTGTCTGCTCATGGGATAGGTGCCGGATGAAGGTTTTATGCTCAATCATCATAGAGTTGCAACAGTTACTGGTTTATCCAGATAATCCAGCTGGTGCTTTTGCTGTTAGATACGATAGGGAGCAACACATAGGGAACCCTTTCTTGACACAGATCACTGTCTTCTGTGCCTTAAATTTAAGTTGCGTAATTCCTGTCAAGACCACCCATTTCTGTGGTTAGTCCTGTTGGGAGGAGGTTGGTGGAGCTGAACTTGTTCTGGAGGATTGATAAGGCTTTTTGTATGACCAGTGGGATAGTTGCTGTGGTTGAATGTGATGCCTGTGTTAAAACTGTAGAACAGCCCACCTGTGCTCCTTTTCATTGTCTTGTGTCTATGAGATCATTGGTTATACAATGAGATGATATTGGAGAAATGAGAGAAAAGGCTGTTAGCAGATGCTTGAGCAAAATTTGGCCAGTTGTGCCCAAAATTAAGTCTTTGCCTGTTGCAACATAAGAGGGAAAATGGCATCTCTTACACCTGCAACTTAATGTCAGCTGTTACATTGTGGTAGTATGGCTAATTCAAGGGTCCCTTTTTACTTATCTGACAAGTCTAGTTATGATTATAACCTACAGAGCAGTATGAATAATTTAGGGGGAGAAGTTTTACTCTATGTTTAGTGGTAGAGCATTTGAAGAGGCAACTGCAAAGCTTTCTTTTCATCTGTCAGTCATGCTTTAACTTTTTCTGTAGGTTACCAGAAAGATTAGTAGGTAGCCTGATAACTTCTGAAGAGGTAGCTGCAAGAGGAACAGAACTATATCTCGACTGGTGAAAGTTGCCTCACAGTTCTTGGGCAAAGGTTATAAAGGTTCCCCAAGGAGTAGCTCTCTATCTGTCTATACTACTTTGTCTCTATTTTAACAGAATTGGAGGGGTTTTTTGATGGAAAAAAAAATCCCATGAAACTTAGCTTATTCTTTTGGTTGTTTTAAACCAGTTGAAAAGTGTCATATGGGTGATACTGATACTAAGTAGATAATCTTATAATGCAACAAGACATGCTTGCAATCTAGATGTCAGCTGTTTCAGCAAGTAGTCAGTGTTGATGAAGGCAAAGTAATGCTTGTGGAGTGGGTGGGGAGAACCTAATATGCAGCTCGTTACTCAGACTAGATATGATCCCTCCAGAAGGGGCTTGGAACTATAACAGATCTATGAAAACATCTGCTCAATGTCCCATAGTGAAAAAGGAAATAGAACTCTTCGACTTACAAGGAAAGAAATAGAGAACAAAACAGAAAATGATGTTATTGTGACCCCGTGTTCCAAAGGCTAATAAACTGGATTCGTGCAGCCTGAGTCTCATCCCTAGTCAAAGAAGGATATAGTAGGACTAGATAAAATCCATGTGAGAGTAACAAGGCTAATGAAAGCGTAGAATGTTTTTTTGTTTTCTTGGTGGAAGAATGACTGAATACCAGTATCACTTCCTAAACAGTAGAGAACTTTCAAGGCAAAGAAATGTGACAAATACCTATAAAAGCATGTGCAGCATAGAGAGGCAACTATGAAATCGTGAAGTAGAGTGATTAGATCAACTCACAAAGGAAAAATCCAATATGTGATGTAAAAGACGTTATGCTGGCTCAAGGGAACTTTGAGCTTCAATGTGCCAGTTGCTGGGGGTATGCTCCCATAGCATAACAGTGTACTGTAGTATTCTTACCTAGGCATCTGGTGCTACTGGGGGGTAGATCCTGGGTTAGATAGGCTCTGGTCTGTCTCATTACAGAGCCTTTAAAGCTTTATGTCCTTATGACTTGGCTGCTAAATAAATATTCCTTAAAGGCTCCAGTTCTCATTCTGTTATAAGACTCTTAAGGTAGGACACAAGTTACATATATACTAGAAAATATGGTCAGGAACATTCCCAGTGACTGAAACAATCTGATGTGAAATAATTTTCATCTCTTATTAAAATATCTGTTTGAAAATGGGACGATTTCAAGTTGCCAGCTGTGAACAAGCCTAGCTCACGTGAATTTTCAAACCATGCCCAAGAATTTTAGGAGTTTGCTAGTTGGCATAGGCTAAAATCATGCCAGAGACCATTTGAACAATTAAGCAACACAGACAGCTGCGTTCCAGTACTCGGGAATGTTTCCAGGCACTGGGTAATTTACAATTATAGCCTGAGTATTACATTTCTATCCAGTTTGAAGTACTGAACAGAAAGAAATTTAGTTGTGCAACAGGGCTTCTCTGTGTGACCCACCGTAGTTAGTGGTCTGCCCCTTAGAGGTGAAGTCTGTTTGCTGATGTTGTGTGCAAGAACAAAAAGTTCAGTTTGGTTCTTAAGCTGTCTAAATCTTGTGTAGAAGTTAAAATCTAAAGCACAGAAGTCACTTGGGGTCATTTGAACTTTACTGTGTTACCACCTGGGAAATCAGCAAAGCTGCTGCCTAGAACAAGGAACAAGATTAAGAGATGCTTTGATGAAAGATGAAATGTGGAATTTCTGATTTTTTTACCTTAAAAGTAATAGCTACCTTTTTTTTTTTTAGACTATGTGTTCAGCAGTTGTTCAAATATACGCAGCAGATCGCAATGCCATGTGGTCAAAGAAATGCTGTGGTGTAGCTTGCCTTGTAAAGGACAATCCACAGAGGTCGTATTTTATCAGAATATTTGACATTAAGGTAAGCAATTTTTTTTTCTTCTCTTTAGGCTTGAGTTGTATTCATTCTCCTTTTGTAATTGAAGAGTGAGGTTGTTGTAGCTACAAACTCTCAAAAATTCTGAAATAAATGGTTGTGCTCTAAGTGGTACAACTACAGTACTTATGAATAGGCAAGTGCAACTTAGGTATTCTAAATTTAAATTATTTCATAGATGTTAGCTTTTACAGATGAGATAAATATCAGATATGATTTTCTTACAGGTCAAAAGCCAACAGCTACAGATCTGATTAATCAAACTAGTGGAAGTTATTGTAGTGTCACTGATATGGATAGCTGTTGAAATTCTAAAGGGTATTGCTAGTTTGGATAATACTAACAAAACAGATGCTGTCTTCTGTAGGAGTGGAAGTCTTGTTGATTAGTGCGTTGGTGCATGTTAAAACTGCAGAACAAACAATATCGGGGTGTTATTTCCCCTACAATATATACATTCATACTGAATATCTTTCTCCTGTTACAGTATTTCACTCAAGACGGCGGGAACAAAGAGATGAAGTGTTCAAGATGTGTTTTCATAACAAAAATGATACTGAGAAGCATAAGTCCTACTGGCTTTGCTGAAACTGGAAAGCTTCCCATTATCTCTGCAGCCAGGAATAGCTCGTTAATCCGTCAGCATTCAGTGTTTGCAGTCTCTCAGATTTGTTCAGGACTGCTAGTTGACCCTTGTATTTGACTTTGTGATTTGATCACTTGAGTATCAGACTTAGTGAGAAACCTGTTCCTTGGGTACTGAACTATAATGCCATTTAAATATATAAACCTGTTAAAAAGGAGAGATCTTTGTTCCCTTGTAGTTAACTGTTCTCAAGTCAAGACCGAAATAATGGTGGTGGAAGTCTCCTTTATTGTTATAGCTGTTATTGCTGTGTTCCTGTCACTGGTCAATATTACTGCTACCAGTATCACTGTTGCAGGATTGTAGAACTTGAAGGATGTTTTCTGAAAACATCCAGGAATTTGAACAGAACACAATGACCTGATGGAATAGTCTTGCTCTTCCACAAGTTCCAGTATATTTTGATTTTGATGGAGCTCATTCGTTTGGTGAAAAGCAAGAAGGATGCTTAACACCATGCAGCTTTCAGTTCCTAATACCTTCTATTGTGAAAGAAGTTAAACTCTGCAATTTGTCTAAGTTTTTCAAAATCTTTTTATTTTTTCTTTTCAGGATGGGAAATTACTGTGGGAGCAGGAGCTGTACAATAACTTTGTATATAATAGTCCTAGAGGATATTTTCATACCTTCGCTGGAGATGTAAGTCTCAATGTCTTTAAATACCTATTTTAAAATGCCTTTTATTTGAACAGTAGCTTCTTTAATATAACAGAGGTTTTTATTTCATTATGTAAATTACTTATAAAAGTACATTACCCATGTTCCTTGGAGCTTTTTAAGCTTATCTATAAAAGGATGTTGTTGGATCTCAACTAAAAGACTGAATCTATAGGACAGAAGCATAAAATACAGTTTTAAATTTTCAACTCCCTTTAATGAAATTACATTTTGACTTGCAGATGATATTTGTGAAGTATCATATTCTTAAAACACAAATTTTCCTTGCTTCCCTTTGATTTCAAGCTACAAGATTTTGCTCAAATTTGTTAGCTATGGTGTCTATAAACTTGATTAGTAGACAGACATTCCCAAGTTTCACTAAATGTTTCACTAAGACTTGGTTCCAAATTTACAGTGATGATTTTCTGATTATACCCTCAGAAGGTATAAGACGACATTTAAGAAAGCTTTTGAAACATTTTCTTAGTCATGGGTGGGCGAATATTAATGTTTTTCAGACATGTCAAGTTGGTCTTAATTTTGCTAATGAAGAAGAAGCTAAACTATTCCGCAAAACAGTAACAGATTTACTTGGACGACGGCAGAGAAAATCTGGTAAATATTCAAATTAATCTCAAATTCAGGCTTGTTTATGTTGTTTTGGGGGGAGGCAGGAAGTTACTTCTGTGTGTGAAAGCTACCGGAGGCACTACTGCCATATTAGTATTTAGAAGTAATTGTGTTATTGTGTTATTGAAGCGTGCTTCTTTTCTCTATTGCACAAAATAATATTTTTCTGAAATAATTTAACTTTATGCTCCTTGCTGTAAGTTTCCTTGTAAGCTGAGACTCTGAGGTTGTGGTGTTTGAAAATATAGATCAGGAGGAATCAAAAGTGGTAAGCTGTCAGTGGGAAAACTAGAAATCTTTCTGTAAGCTGTTTTCACATTTGACTAAACCCTCTTTTAGCTCTGGGCTGTTTATTACTAATTTGTTTAAATTCAGCCCAAGTGGGTTGTAACAAAGATTTTTACCATCTGGTATGTTCAGTAGTTCATGTGAATGAATTTTTGGCATTGGTCCAGCATTTAGTAGAGAAATATCTTATATTCTAAACTAGTGATCTTGGCGGAGGCCAAGAACAGAAGACATAATGTGCCTATACTGTCCTTTGCAGCACAGGACAGTCTGAGCACAGCATGCTTTTTGCCAGCTGCAAAGTACCTTAGTGGGACATGTTCACTGTTTTAAAGGGAGCTCAGCCTTCTTCCAGATCATCTTGGTCCTTTTCCAGGGAGCCCATAAACAATTTGCCTGTCTGACGGCTGTATGTCTGTGAAGAATAAGGTGATATAAAACATAAGCTGGGAACACATGGATGTGCTCAGGCTTTCTGCAAGCTGTTGTGTGGACTTGTGTCCAAGCTACAGATGCACTTTTGTAGTCCGTTCTGGAACTGAATTGCAGTAGCGATGCGGTGTAGACTAATGTAAAGGGAGGAAGCCCTCATCTTGGAGTGCCATCCTTGCAAGTATTCATGGGAACCTGCTCGGTCTGTATGTATTCACTTGGATTTCATTCAGGTATGGTGACTCGGGTGCAGAGTATTTGTTCCAGAGGCTTAAATAGCTTCTTTAAGATTGCATCTTCTGAGAAACAGAGGAAGCTCATAGGGTTTCATGGGAAGTGGGGTCACTAAGAAGTGACATTAATGAGGTTTCTCATATGTGTTACAAAAAGTAATCTTGCATCAGCTTGCATCTCCTGTTCCTGAAGTTTCACTCTAACTGTGATGTGTCTAATACAGTGCACAGACATGATTTGGGAGGAAATATGTTTGCATTATTGGCCATAGCACACTTTTTTTTGAAAACAGTGGTTCAGTCAAACCTCCTGTTCACAGGACAGAGGTTAACTTCTGTCCTTCCTCAAAGTTTTTCTTCACAGGATCACAAGTTTTTTGTCGTCTTGATCTGTGTGCTCATTCATGTTGTAGGATGAGCTTACTCCATATGTCGTCTTTCAACAAGCAAACAACTCCTCTTCCCCAAATACTTACAACTTGAAGACAACTTTAATTAAAAAAAAACCAAACCCAAAAACAAAACAAAAAACTTGCAAGTTTTGTTTTTCTTGTTGAGAGCTGCAAAACATGAATTGAAAACAATCATGAGATTCCTTAGTTAAGCCACCAGGTGGAGTTCTGTATTTGTCATTGGTGTGACTGTATCTAATTGTACTTCTAAAATAACAGATTTCACACTTGCTAAGTCAAAGCTGATTTGCTGTTGGCATTTATATATTTATTTATTTATAGATAAATGCTTATATAAAACATTGATTTATATATAAATGTTGTATAAAGGTTGCATATTTATAATGTATATATAAATTGTATGTGTGTATTCTAATGGATCTTAGCTTCTCAAACACAAAGATAATAGTCTGGTAGTTTTGATGGGTTTCTGTTTAATGGGATTTTTACTCCTGTGCCTTCCCAAATACGTTTCATTTCAAAGCAGTGCCACCTGACATGCCGTCAACTGAAATGAGTGCTCCATATGATCACTTAGCAGCCTGTTACACCATTCAGTGCTTGCTAGGAGACACAAGCATCACACACAAGCATCCTCCCCACATGCTGAGCCCTCAGCCATAAAAGGGCAGCAGAGACTTGTGAAACAGAGCCTTGGTCTTAACAGCCTTTCTAAAGTAGGAGGCTTCTTGACTATTTTTCCTGGACCACTTGTAGCTCATGGGTGGAAGTTGCTAGCACTCTCTGAAGCTGCTTTCTTCTTCCGCAAGCTTTTAGCTCCTGATGCCCTTCCTAATGCACTTCATAAGCTTCGAGCTGGATACTTAATATGGAGAATATTTTTTTGCATCTTTGGTCACAGCTTTTGTTTTTGCTGCCTGGGAGACAAGGTTATCTCTGAAGTGCTCAGCTTGCATTGGATTCAAGTCTCAACAGAAATCATTCTTGTTTTCAGGAATACTTACTGAAGGGAGCTGTGGTTTTTGGACATAGGCAGTTGGTGAGGTTGGTCTGTTTTGGATCAATCAGTAGGCATCTCCATTTTCAAAAAAGGAGATATCACCTACTCTCCAGTCAGGTTATCTGTACTTAAGAACAGGAGCTCATATTTTCTAGTCAGCATTGGGAACAACAGAAAAACAGACCTAGTATCTTTGGGCCACAAATTACTGTTTTATATACTCAGCAAAAAATACAGGAAGTGTTTAAAATGTCTTGCTTTGTTTTCCACTCTCTTATCTCTTGAACTCTTTCTCCTAATGAAAATTGTAATGGATTCCCATGGTTTGGCACAAGACCACTTAGCACCTCCTATGAATACCTCCTGCTTTTGCCAGCTTCCTGTCCTATGCCAAATGACTTGCACTCAGTCCTGCACTCTCTTACTGTTTCTGAGTTGTTGGATAAGACACTAATTATGTTCCAGAAGTTGAGTTTATGTTGGTTTTGATTTGGTTTTGGTTTTGTGTCTGCCCAGACATGATACCTTTTGCTGGGGCACCCTTGCAGAGGTTCTGTACCTCTGTGCCTAAAACTAACCTGCTGTGAGCAAAGAGGTGACTGTCTGTCTTTTGAAGGCTTGCTCAGAAAAAGTTGATTCTCAGGGGGGTTTGGTCACCTTCCTCTGAATGTTTGATAACCTTGACAGGTTCTTTATTCTTACCTGAAGATCTGCTGGCTGATACGAGCCTTGCACATTTAGGATTGTAAATATTTTTAAATATTGCTAGGACCAAGTCAACACCATCTGTGGAGACACCTTTTGTGTCTGGAAAAATAAAGTAAGTTAGCAGTTTTTCTGGGACTTGCTGAAAAGTGAAATGTCCATTACCAATTCTTATTACAAAACTCTTGGAAGTTCTATTTGATTTCAGATACTCCACACCTGAAAGGAAGGGATGTGCAGCCTCCCTTATAGAGCCATGTTATTTGATGTGGTGAGATGACAAACTCCTTGCCCATATGGGTACAGTTAAATCCAAAGTTCTTAAGAGTGTGTGTGTGTGTATAGGTACATACACAGTGTAACTGTGTACTGGGGGTTTTGAAGGACGGTTGCAGGGTAGATAAATATTATTTGTGGTGGACAGAAATTTATAGTAAGTGAGGAAAATCTCTTTTAAAGGAGAATTTACTATTATAGGCTAAGAGTACTGAGGTGTGAAATGCTTACAACCGCATTTTAAAACATCGAGCCAAATTCTTCATGGTCTGTGAAACAGTTTGGTGTTGTGACTAGAATATTGTATTAGTACTAAGGAGATGCTAGTTCTGTTCCATAATGTTCAGTTACCTGTTGGATAACGGAGGTGAAGTGTCTTGTCCCTCTATGTCCTATTTTCTTTGCAAAAACTAAAAATAATTATATTTTAGGTTCTGTAGAAGAACAGTGTTGTATAAAAGTACTAGTTATATGTCAAATAAAAATGAAGGTACAGTCTCAGTCAGTGGCAATCAGAAAGCATAATGCTTCAAAAAGCTTACTTTGATAGATTGTACCAAAACAGCAGCTTTTTGAATATTTCACCTTACTTTGGAGTCAAAATATCTGAATCCAACTCAGTAGCCATTTGCTTATGCGCCTATTTGGTTTGCGTACTTGAAATCAGTGCTTATTATCTAAGATTGGGTTTTCATTGTTCTGTAATGCTTTGTTTCAACTGCACAACAATTAGGCTTTAAGGATATTAATAGAGTCTTAAGTTTGACTTCAAGGTCACTAAAAGCTTCACTAGAAACTAAAACTTAGAATAATTTTTTCTTGTGGTACCTATGAATAAACAGCTCTTTTTCTTTTTCAACAGAAAAAAGACGAGACCCACCAAATGGTAAGCTTTTTGCATGAATCACTGCATTTTGTATTTTCCTACTGCTGTCATTTGCTGTTTATGTATAGGTTTGTTTTGGACATATTTAGGATAGTCATGTGGTGGCAAAAGCAGTAAACTCTTGTGCTGGAGGTTAGTACATTTGTTTTATTTCTGTTCTTTCAAGCTACAACTAAACAAATACCAAAGAATTGTGACATAGCTGGCATTTGTAAAGAACATTTTTGGAGGAGCATGTTTTGTTACAAATAGGACAGAAGCCCTTCAGCTTAAACTGACAAGAAAACTTTGTACCTGGCATTTGCTGCTTGATCTTCAGAATATGCATATATAGGATCACTATGCAGAACCTTGCTGAAATTAAAAGTTTGTCTATTTATCTAAAGGCAGACATAATGATGACAGATTTCATAAAACATCCATAAAATTTCAGTTTCAGTGTCTGACTAACCATGTAGTATAGCCTTTTGGTCATATATTTGTCAATATTAATTTTTTTTTTTGTATGAAGGATTATTTGAATCTATTTGCCTCTCAGGAATACATCTCACTGGCATTGAAGATACAGATTCTTCAGGAGACCCTCTCATTATACTGATGGAAGGGGTCAAAATGTGTATCAATTTGATCCAAAAATTTTTTACCATCTATTCTAAAATTCAGTGAAAAATGCAGATCAATAAACAGCAAGTTTGGAGTCTTTGTAGTTCTGAATTCACACTGAATTTAAAAAGTGATTTCTCCTGTGATATTTCTGTTGGTGATCCAGGTCATATCACTGTATCTGTTAGTTTGCTGCTTGAACAAGGGCATAGTCAACAGATCGTCTGAGGTCCCCTTATGGCCTGAGGCAACCAAGCACCTTGGTCGGTCACCAAAATAGGTAATCCTTAACTAATCCTGAATTATGGGAACTACTGATAGGTTTTATATCCAAATATAGCCTCCCTCATGTGGAATACTTCTCAAAAATTATTCTTTCATTTGCATAAACATATAAGTTTTGAGGAAGTTCAGGCCTTCATCAGTTTAGGTCAAGCATTTTTTAGTATTGATTCCTTCAACTCGAACTGGATTGTTTAGTTTTGAAACAATCACAGTGTCACCATCCATGATTGTCTTACCAGCTTTCTGAGCTTTCAGTAGGTTTTAGCTGTTCTGCTTCTGCTCACCTAAACAGTGCAGAGCAGATGGAAATTAAAACAGTGGTGACTGTGTAGTGCCACCTACCACAAAATCTTAGCCTTCATCTGTATTGTAAATGTTGCCAACAGTAACACTAACAATTCATTTATCTAGTTTGCTATCTGTGATTGGAATAAGATCTAAGAAAACTAAATCTGCAAAAACTTTGGTGCTTAAAATTACCTCATAACTCATCCTGTAAAACCTCAGGCAACAATATGTTTTGAAGAAAAATACTGCATACTGAACTTGCATTCATTGATCCTATGTCTTTATCTTGAATATTCTGTAGAATACATAGGTTTATACCAAGTGTTTCTGGTTTAGAATCATTAATCAAAGCTTGAACATCTCTGATTTTTTAGTAAACTGTTTCACTGGGAGTCCATGTACTCTTTCATGACCTGTGTATCTTCCTTGTCTCATTCTATCAAATTCTGTAATGCCTGGCTTCTCTGTTGGTAAAGAGTTCGGTGTGTTCAGGCCCTCTGTAGTTAAAGGCGGGATATGCTCAGGGTATGGGTTGTAGCCTCTGCATTTCAGCATTTGGGATTTGGACTAGAGCAGATACGTACTATCAGCATGTAACCGGGGAAAAACTGTTGTAATATCAGCTGGTTTTTGTTTTGCAGTCTATATGCAGTGAAATTCTATTGAGGGGGGGAAGAACAAGTGCTTTTTTGTACTGGGTGTCAATGCATAATTACCTTTAAAACTGAAAACCAAGAACAGTCATTTCTGTACTCACGTGATCCATGCTTGAAATACTGTGGGGAATTTTTAGTGGGGCTTGTTTGTCTAGATTTTCTTCATGCATTGAAGCTGCATGGTTAAAGCATTCTGTCTTTTCGTATGACGTTTTCAGTGATAAGGATTTAAGATTTATTTATTTTTTTAGGATTGCAGGATTAAAATCAAATTGGCATTAACAGTTATGTAAAATGTATTAGTCTTTAATTTCCTGGGATTTCCTGGAATTTATATTCTACTCATTTGTAATAGCTAGGTCTCTTTATGCGAGTAAAGAAGAGTTATTATGGCTGAACTAACCTCTTATTGAAGTTCTATATGAAACTAGGATTTGTCAGAATTAGGTTTTGAGGGAATTGTTAAGAACCATGTGGCAGAATTTTGTTTCAGCTGTTAACTAGAACAGTTTGCAGTTATTTTAGGGCTGTCTGTAGTGTAGGACAGATGCCTAGAGAGGTTCTAAATAAAATACAGAGGATTTCATAGAAATAACATTTTGTTATGTTCTGTACTACATTTTCTGGACCTCCTTCTGAAGGTGTCACCGATATTGATAGCAGTGGATGCTTTAGGCCACTGTACTGTCAGGTACTTCCTAACGATGAGCTCTATATGCCTCTCTCATCTTCATTTATTGAGCTGTGTACACCTGACGGAGAAGGTGCATGTGTTATGGTGGGAAAAATTTTACTGGATATAAATATGGCAGTTCTAGAAGAGTACAGTTCTATCCAAGGTTCTTTTATCCCTCGCGGACATCTAAGGTCTAGACCTGATGGTAAGAATAATTTTCATCTTTAAGAGTTTACTGTGATCTCTTGTATGAATATTATTAGTACCCAGGAATCAGGCTGTCAAACCTTAATTTGAGCTCAGCTGAATAAAACTTACATTTGCAAATGGCTGCTGCTCTACATGGTAAAAACTATGTATGGTTAGTTTAGGCTTCTACATGCAAAAAAGTGCATTTTAAGACTTAAATTGTGAGAATATCATGAACTTTGTAGCATTGTGAAGGTGCATGTTTCTTTTTAAACGTCAGTACAGCTGTTAAAACTACTGTCATCAATACAGTAGGTGAAAACAGAGAGACTATCATAGAGAAAATAGGTGATTAAAGTGAAAATGAACTCCTGCAGTGTTTTTTGTTTTGTATCTAGTGAAATTAAGACTAATTTTCAATTCACCCTAGGGATTTTACTTAGCTCCACTTGTTAAGTTTGGGTTGATAATATCTGATGGTTAGTGAATTTAATGATAGCTTTAAGTGGAACTTTGACAATGCAAATTGTTTTGCCTAGTTGTACGTGGTCAGTTTGTGCTTTGGTGTTCTCAAAGGATGATTGTCTAGATGATAGCATTTCTAGATCAAAGCATTTCTGCTTGACAGAAAACACTTCAGAAATTCTTCTTGCTGCAGTTTCAATGCAGTTTTAAAGGTTGTCTGTTAAGACTCCTAGAGGAACGTAGGTGTTGTCATATTTTTAGACGAGTTTTGTCTAGTCTGGTGTTGTGTTTCTGTTCTTGTTTCTAGTTCTGGCCAGTACTAGGTGCTTCCTACTGAGATGTTAAACTCCAAATGTCAGCTATGTTATCCATTGTATTGTCTGCTTTGCCTTTCTGATTTGGACTTTGGACTGTGAAACTAAAGCTGCTTGTTCCTTTCAGAATGCTTAGGAGAACTTTGAATTATCCATACAAAATGTAGTTGTGAAAAAAATATTGTCAAAAGAAGGTTCAGGTTTATCAGAGTCTGATTAGACTTTTTTTATCATCTGCCCAGTAAGACTGGATGCATGAGTCTTATTGTAATTGATTTGCTAACTGTTGGGTAGTAACTCACAAGGAACAGGACAGTGTTTTCAAACTATTTCTGGCCAAGCTGGTCTTAAATTGACTGCTTAATCTTATGCTTCAAAAACTGAAGCTACTTATCCTTTTTGTGGATTTCTTTAAAAATGCATGTATATCTAAACATGCATATATCCGTGTGTATATATGAAAAATGCATAAATTGCCTCTTAGTATTTAAATACTACTATCACTTGCTAATATCAAGAGTTATCTTCTGTTAAAGCTAAAAAAACCTGAGTGGAAAACTTGTTAGGTTTATTTGCTTGTATTGCACAAGTAGCATAATAATAAAATGATAAAATTGACAGGAGTATAATTCAGATGAATTTTAAATAACTAGAGTAATAATTCAGAATTGTTTATCGTGAAGAACAAGGTTTGAGAACGTAATTTGAGTGTCTAATTTGTATTTCTGGTGCTGTTTTTACTGTAACTACTCTTCAAGCTCTGTTTCTTATCTGAGACTTCAGTTATTTTGCAAACCTGTCGAAGAGTAAGACATAAGAAATCCTGAGTAGTTTCATAGATATTGTCCTGTATTTGAAGACAATAGTGTGTTCAGAGCATCTTTCTGAAGTTCTTACGATGTTCAGGTTCTGTGTGCCATGGCAGAAAGCATTCCCACTTGGGGCTTTATCAAGTGAAGGTTCCCTCTCCACAGTTCATTTTGTTGCCAAGGTAATGGCATGCTGGGTCTTACGTTGATGGCACTCACTTCTTTGATTTTGTCTAGATTGTAGCTGTGTTGTACCTTAATGTATCTCGTTCATGTGTTCTGCGCATGAAAACTCTTTAATTTAAAATTACTTTCTTTGCCAAATTTGGAAAAACAGATTCTAGTTTTGAAAATTTTTCTGCCATTGCTCTGCTCTAGCAACACTATTTTTTCCTTTAGGAAATAACTTAAGTCTATGCCTCTGACGTCCCGAGCCCAGCTGGATAATGGGACATGTAAAGCTATGGCTGCAGTACAAGTATGTTGTTTGTAGGTGTTAAATACGGCTTTGTTGAAACACAATAGTAAAATTCCTTTACTTTACCTTCACAGGCCCAAATCTACCAATGGCAACTGTTGATATCAAAAACCCAGAAATTACAACTAACAGATTTTATACTCCACAAGTCAACAATATTTCATATACCAAAGAAAAGAAGAAAGGAAAAACTAAAAAGAAAAGGTTGACAAAGGCAGATATTGGAACACCATCTAATTTCCAGTAAGGACTTTTCTGAGTTTGGGTTTTGGTGGGTGGGTTTTTTTGGGGTGGTTGGGGTTTTTTTGTGTCAATTATACTTGGTCAAGACTTAAATGTGTGACTGTTGTGTGTAACCTGAACTACAGTGGGTGCTAGCTGCAATGCTGTGGGGTTTAAAAGCAAGTTAGTTTATACACAGGTGAGCTATTTACTGCAGCTGTAAACAAAAAGTAACTTGCTATCCTAAAATAGCTTAGAAAACAGTTTAGCTGCATAAAGATGCCGTATTGAAGTAGTCAGCTCAATGCAGGCTCATTCAGCCTCAATGGTCAACACTTTAACACTGTTATTCTTACAGCACTGCCTGCTTAGCTGTGCTTGGTTCTGCAAAATACATATGTGGGTCCTGATTTGTCATAACAGCAGAAATGTCATAGCCATATTTTTATGTCTGGCTTTCTGTTTACAAACTTATTTAATCTGATGTGTGGGCTAGTGCCCCTATCTTGTGGTGAAAGTACAGTGTGCATGTATATACGTCTTGGGAATGGGTTGGACTTTTCGAATATCTTCAATCTTGTGTCAAAAGATCTTCAGTCTTTTAGAATAGTCATGATACAGCATTTTAAGCTTCACTTTCATGAAACTTGGTTTTGGTCACTTTACTGAATAAATTATCATTTTCCTGAAGTATAATTTGGTATTTTAATCTGCTGCCTTTTGAAGTGAGTGTACTTTATTTGCTAAAGCAACAGGATTTAAAGAGCTTGAGTTAGTTACAGGAAAGATTAGTTTCTGTGAAGTACTGGAAAACCAGTGTGAGATTTACATGCCAAGTGAATTATTTTGCATTGTTTCCACTGACGTGCTTTCCCAGAATAAAACCCCATAAAAGTAATGCTGGTATTACCAGTTACGGTAATGTTAATACATGGTGTTTTGAGGGAGTGCTCTGTAGAATGAGATAGTGGACAGAAAGGAAAATGAGAGATGGACAAAAAGCTTCCCTGGCCAAACTGCTTAGACAATTCGGATGTCAACCATGTTCTTTCTGGTCTGAATATCAGTGAAGTGTTGCACCTGTTAGCATCACTTAAACTGGAAAATGAAGAAAAGAAGGAAGACTGAAACAAAATTGAATAGTTATTGGTAGGTGGTCACTGTAGTAGCTCTACTGATGTGGTCTTCAGCATACACAGAAGGAATTGCAAATACTGATTTATGTTAGTGTATCTTATCTCTGAACCAAATATGTGGAAGGGGTTGTGCAGCAGCACAGATATAAAATGAATTTGTGACTTTGTTTATAATGTCTGCCAGGTTCTGACCTAGAAAAGCTGAGAATAAGTTCATAAAATATTTAATGAAGTTCAAACAAAAGATATGTTCTAGTATCATTAAATGTAACATTAAATTATAAATGGTGAACCTTAGTGAAAGAAGATTGAAAGTCTATTTTGTTCAGCTTAAGTTCTAGTTAAGTTTCCTGTAGAGTGCAGCTAAGTGTCATCTTACTATGTAAGACACTTTAAATGCTGGTTTTCTACAAATATATGGGAATTGATGTTTGGTATTGTTAGGCAAATAAGCCAGTAGTAGAACTTGAATGTAACTTGAGCTGTGATACTGGTGAAGACCAACATTGTCACTATTTTTTTAAGCCAGATCAA
Organism: Aegotheles bennettii; assembly: GCA_013398125.1. Taxonomy (NCBI): domain Eukaryota; kingdom Metazoa; phylum Chordata; class Aves; order Caprimulgiformes; family Aegothelidae; genus Aegotheles; species Aegotheles bennettii. The sequence continues at coordinate 99,153 of VZRW01005505.1, forward strand.
AGTTGCAATCAGTAGATAAAATTTTTAAATGCCTTCTGTTAAACAGATGTGGACTTTCACTGTTATGAACAAAAAAATAATTGAACTCCACTTACTATTAATATAATTTACTGCTGTATACATTCTTTTAAGTAACCTAAGAGTTACATTTACCTGGTAAGTATTCGTTTTCAGGGGCCTTTTCAATGAAAATGCATGTGTTACAGTCAATGTGTACAAGTAACTTATTTTACTCTAAGGGATGAAATATAAATGAGAAATAATGCTAACACTGCTCCATATAAATTTTAATATCAGTTATGTACACTAAGCTCCTATGCTCGAAACTTCTTAAGGGAGCATCCTGAGTTGCACAGATGTGCAGAAATATGTGGGTAAGATTGTATTTGCTGGTAAATTTCTGTCAATTTACAAACGCCAGTTAATACATTACAATGTATTAGGAAATGCATGTCTAATTTATGTGAGGCAAGCTGCAGCTTAACATCCAGAATTCTGTAATTAATCCCATATGAATCATCCCGTATTTTGGTAATGTAAGACATTTAAATACTTGGACAAAACAGAGGGCTTTCCTTTTTTACTGTTTCTGTAGCATCATGTAATTTTAAACCAGATCTTTTAGTTTCTTCTTGCCCATCAAGCTAAGTAGTTAACTAATAGTTATACCAAGACCAAAATTGGTCATTGATCTTCAGTATTCTCATTAAGAGGACTTGTGCTGTTGGTAGTACTAACAGACCCAAGTAAGAACACAGTATCTTGCACTATGCACTGTATAAGGACAGAAACAATCCGCGTGATTTGACAAGCTTAGTCTAAACTGTGTTGGCTACTAATGGCTCACCTGGTATTTTTAAACTCTGAGTTGAGCTTCCTGAAGACAGTACTGAGTTTATAGAACTGGCCATTGTCAAAAACAAACCCAAAATATAGAATGCTGGTCTTCTACAGCCAACAGCAGTTGCATGAAGTAACTTGGAGGGGCACAAAGCCTTTTTAGCTGCTTTATAGCATCGCATAAAATAATACTTTAGTGATATACTTCCTTGAAATGGCTACTAGAAGCCTAGGAAAATAGCAACTGAAAAAAGTCCTGGTTTTTCTTTGAAAGAAGGAGGTGAATCGGAAAAGGGTGATGAGAGAACGGCAGTGGTAGGGAGGAGGAGGTTTCCAGCTGTATGACACTGAAGACCTTGGCAGTAGCTTCAAGTCCAGTTACTATATAAAGGCCTTGATCTCTGTGTAGTCCTTCCATCACCATCCATATGCATCACAGGGTGGCTTGGAGCCTTCATGTTTTGCCACAGGGGAGGAAATTGCTTCTTCACTTGGTCTTTTTGACACAAGACAAAACGTGGAGTAAAGGAAGTTTTACTATTCTGTTCTCAAGTGGGCCACTGAGAAGAACGAATTGCCTAGTGTCTTATAAGCCTGGAGGTAGAAGCTGCTAGCAGTTTCTAGTTACCTTGATGTCCTGTTATTTTAGTTAACAAGGTCATTTTTATGCTGATTAAATTACTTTTCTGCTTCTTTAGACACATCGGACATGTTGGTTGGGATCCAAACACAGGTTTTGATGTAAGTAATTTAATAAGTTATTCAGTGCACTGAATAATTAAAGGCTTTAGAGTCTCTTTAAGTTGTGTAGACTGACATTAAATTAACTGTACATCAAAATAGTTATAATTTATTATTTTATAATATGATTCAAACAAAGAGAGATGTTGGAGTAGAAGGGAATAGAAGAGATCTGGGATTGAAGGGAAAATGTGCAAAACTTAAGTTTTTGTGCAAGGTACTTACCTCTCCTAAAGCAGTCCTTTCTTGACTGAAAAGTCAACCCAGAGACACGTTCTTGGCTTTGCTGTTTCTTTTAACTACACGACCTGTGGTTTTTTTTCCCAATACAAATGATATTTTTAAAACTTCTTGTATTTCAAGCTACTTAAAGCTAATGTATCTGACTTGCAGGTAAACAACTTAGACCCAGAACTGAAAAACTTGTTTGATCTGTGTGGAATTTCAGAGGCTCAGCTAAAAGACAAAGAAACTTCAAAGGTCATATATGATTTCATTGAAAAAACAGGAGGTGTAGAAGCCGTTAAAAATGAACTGCGCAGACAAGGTGGGATTCCTTTCATTTCCATGTAAAAATAGCAGGATGGTTTTTGCCTTAAGAATTAGAGTAGAAACTGTTGATGATTTTTTTTCTCTTCTTGGGGCGTCATGTCATTGCAACTGCATTGGATTTCATTATGTTTGTGTACCGTGTGCTATGTTAAAGTGTTCATGCATGACCCATGAGAGTTCCCAAAAGAATAAGGATGTTATCTGCCAGTAAAGTAATTCCCAGTAGCGCTTAGTCTAACTATAAAGCTATGCAGTATATTTAATATAGATTTTTCAGACTGTATGTTGCATATTTATTTTATAATCTCAATCTTATGAATAAATTAAAATCTTAGCAGCAGTATTGCTGTCGTCAGTTATAGTAGTAGCACATGTCTGACAGGTATATGTGAGGTGCCCATTTACCATGGCATCACTGTGTAATGAACCTTATAACAGCTGCAGTCCTGCAAATTTTGCACAAATATTTTAAGAAGGAAAAAAAAAGCTTGCTGTTTTTCTAATTTAGAGTGAAAAGTACTAGTTTTGAGCAGGCATCTGCTTCAAGGAAGTTCTCAAATAAGCCATTTCCTGCCTAACCTTTAAACGTGATCTCAGCTGATGCATTATCTGGTGGAACATAGCAAGTCAGTCTGAAAATTACACTGCCAATGTCAAACTTTTAGAAGTTTGCTTAGCATACTTCTCAAGAGAAATAGGATATAAATGTCATTGAAATTACAACAGGTTGAAGCTAGTGAATAAATTGTTTGGGTGACTGAAGAGATACAGGTTCAGGGTACGATGACTGATTACATCTATTCCTTAGGTCCCCCACGGTGGAGTGGTATGTATTTGAGCTGGCATCTAAGCATATGCTTGAAACTGTTCATGCTGCTGTGTGATTTCTTTCCTAGATGAGCAACTTTAGTCCGCATCTGTTTGACTGCAATACTAAAAATTATAGTCAAACTACTTAGTTAGATTGCAAGCAAAAGTTCAGTTATGATTTTTTTCTTAGTAAGAAATCTGTCAGTTTCTTTATATAATCTTAACTCTGTTTAAATGTTTGCAGAGTTGTTGATCTCAGACTGCTGACTATAAAATTGGATTGAGTAGATTTGCTTTGGAGTCTTATGACTAGCTTAAAATACTTTAAAAATGCCTATTTTTCTATTATGTATGTGTTCTTGCATGTGTGCGATTGAAAGAAAAGCTGCCTCATCTTTAACACGCATGATAATAATCTACCTCTGTGCTTTTTGATAGAGGTAGATGAAATATCCCAGTATTTCAGTGGGTTTATCCACAATTGCGTTATTTGATGTGTGGACGTGACTGCTGTTTGAAGTGTTCTTTCTCAACTGAAACACATTTTTCTGTGTTTTATTGCAAGAATTTCTGTGCTTACATACTCACCCTGCTAGGACACTGACTCTAGAGAGTTGCAGAACCCTTGTTCTGCTCAGATAGAAGATACTTTCTTGTTTTTCTTGCCCTTTCCCTGGTTTTGGTTACTGTTGGTTGGGTTTTTTTTGTGACAATACCATCAATAGAAGATTTTTACATACCTTTTTTAATAGCCATGTTCAGATTAATGTGGCTTTATAAAAAAATAAACTATTTTCTTACTTTTCTTGTACCATCTGTTTGAGGGGGAAGGGAGGGAGGATGAGATAATGGTGCTCTCTGTTTGCTCCTCCTCATTTCACTCCAGTTGAGTGCAGACAAGCCTTATAAAAACCCCTGAACTCTATTTCTACAGATTGGATGTGGCATATCTCTCTACATACAATGCAAATAAAACTTTTCCCCACAGGAAAACTGAAACCTTGCGTTCAAAAATCTATAGTCACTGCAGACTCTGGAGTATGACCATGTTATGTATCTTTTCACTAATACAGAAAAACTGTTTGTAGTGCTTGCTGAGTAAGTTATATTTTAAAATACTGTCCTCCGATGGTCAAAAAGGGAACTTGTGGGTTTGTTTTTTTATAATCAAGAACGTTGGACGTATGTCTCTTGCAAAGTAAACAAAGTTTGAGAGGTGACTCTCCTCATGTTGTTCTTCTGAAGGGACGGAAAAAGCCAGAGCAGTTTGTGGAATTTAAGAACATATAATTTTAGGATGAGTATTCTCACTTAAGATGAGCAGGGAAGCAGGCACTGAGGCACTAGTGTCTTCTAGTTACTCAAAATCCCTTTTTTAGGGAACCCCTCTGTTCCAGTGCAGACAGCCTACTTTCCCAGCATGTAATAGGAAGGAGGTAACAAAGGAGGTAAAGTAGGATCTTCTTGAGTGTACGCTTCTTTTCATCATCAAAGCATATGAAATCAAATGTGAATTTTCTTAGTTGTATGATGGCACCTGGATTATTGATTAGTTATGTGCAACAACCACACAACCTAAAGTACCGAAAGCTATTAGATGCTTAATGGAAGAGGAAATGAAATGGTGCTATTTAAAATGCTATTAGGGGAAAAAGTACATTTCAAATCCATTTCATATAGAAATGATCCTACGCATTGCGGTAACCCTGAAGTTGTTTCCTTTCTGCTGTCCCTTCCATAAAGATATTGTTGGAACCGATTTTCAGTAAAAGGCACCAAGCATCAGTTTATGCTGCATCTTCATGCATTAGTATTTTCTTGTTACAAGTGGTGCTTCAAAAAACACTTGCCTCTGTAATTCCCTAATAAAATAATGGATAGATTATAAAGTAGAAATTCTGTATTTCGCTTTAAGTATATTTTCTAACACCTTTTTCTCTTGCTGTCTGTCCTAGCTCAACAAAATTTTAGAGGATTCTTTTGAATTTTTTCTGCATTTTGTCATGAGAAATTGAAACAGTAATTTAAGATACACTTAGATTATGAAGAAAATTACTGCCATAGGACCAAACCAAAATTAACAACCAAGCTTCTTTTGTGACTTTAATTAGACTTTTTATATATTGCACTTGCTTCCTGTGGTGTAGATTCTCTTACAAAATACACGACAAAGGTTAGGGCTATATTCGGCTTAGTTTGCATTCATGTAAGCATAGCTGATGTTCAGCTATATTCAACTTAATCCAGAATTGGTAAACTTTGCACAGGCACAGAGATCCTTGCAAAAGTCAAGGCAAAGCCTTTTTTCTTTTTCTCCTGGTCTCTGAAAGACTTACGGGTATTTAGTAGCATGTAATTGTAAATTATTTTATTTCAGCTCCACCTCCACCACCACCGTGCAGA
>VZRW01005505.1:104543-161395 GCA_013398125.1 Aegotheles bennettii
CATAGCTCTGGCCCTCCTCCTCCCCCTGCTAGGGGCCGAGGGGCACCACCTCCACCTCCTTCAAGAGCTCCCACAGCAGCACCTCCACCCCCACCTCCATCTAGACCTGGTGCCACAGTGCCCCCACCTCCTCCAAACAGGATGTATCCTCCGCCACCACCAGTGCATTCATCGTCTGCACCATCTGGCCCTCCTCCACCACCACCACCACCTGCAAGTGGGTCATCTGTTCCTCCACCACCTCCTCCTCCTCCACCCCCTCCTGGTCCTCCTCCACCTCCAGGCCTTCCTTCAGAGGTTGATCACCAGCTGCCAGTTCCTGCAGGAAACAAAGCAGCACTCCTGGATCAAATCAGAGAAGGAGCTCAGTTAAAGAAAGTAGAACAGAACAGTCGACCAGTGTCCTGCTCAGGAAGAGATGCACTGTTAGACCAAATACGACAGGGTATACAGCTGAAATCCGTGAGTAAAAGCTGTTTCTCATCTCTACTCTTGGGATGTGCAAATAGCTGCCATTACTGCAGTGTGAATGGTAACTTGTGGCTCTGTTTTGAGCCTCATCATAACTCCTAGGGTTTTTTGAAATTATGCTTTAAACAGTAGTACTGAGAAAATGTTTAGAAAATATATTTGCTATAGGTGAATACTGGTGCATGAAATTATCCTTGTTACAAATTCATTTCTCTCTTTTATTGAAAAGCTTTAAGCATAAATCCTATAATGATATCACAGTATTGTGGCTGTGAAAAACTTTTGCAAGAACTATGAAAAATTGCTGGTTTCCAGAATACTTCAGTAAAATCATCGAAACAACTGCAGGGGATGAGTTCCGCAGTGATAGTAGTGGAAGACAAACTCTAGATTTACTCTTTATTATTTTTTTCCATCTTAAAATGGATCTGTGCTCTGCAAATGTTGAGGCTTGTAAGAAGGTGGCTGCCTCTGCCTGAAAAAGTGCCACCCATGAGGAATGCCTCTGCTGTTCTGCTGCAGCTTGGGCTATTAGTATTACTTTTGCTTCTTGTTGTCACGGAATATCTTTAAAATAACTTTGCCTATAAGTACAGGAGAGCTGTTAAGGTGACTCCACTTATTAGGTTGCATAAAATGTATTCACAGTTACAAATTGGCCAAAGAGCCTGACAGCTGATATCCAGAGGATGTTTTACCCAGAAGGTGATTCACTTCCAAACCGTCTTTGTCTCCGTTCAGCTGTCGTCTCTCACCATCCTTCCTTGTGTGCTTTACACATTTGGTTTAGATTGTGTATTCTCAGGTGTCATCTAACCTTCAGCTACTTATTGCTTAACTTTGTTTTTACTGTTACAAACCCTCATCTCACTTGTGCCTTATTTTTTTCCACTTTCCTGCACCTGAGGCTTCTGATGTAAATAGTGTAAGGGCACATTAATATTTATTTACCATTAGAGGTATGTAGTATCAAAGTCTGTTACTTTCAGAAGGCATTATCAACCCAAAGCAGACCTGGTTAATGAGCCCCAAAAAAAGAAAAAAATATTTTGTGGTATATACTAAGGATAAAATAAATCATGATTATGCAGCCATACAAGTCATACGTATTATCCATATTAAGGATCTTTCCTTTAGCTGAGTGCTCACTTTATTATGATCAGAGCTGAAATACACAGTTTTGAGTATGGACTAACTACAGTTGTGTTACATGGCAAAAGAGAAAAGGTTGACTTTTTTATAAATAGAATATTAGCTTGAACTAAAGCAACAAACTGCAGTTTCACTCTTCCCTCTAGCTGAAAATAAAGTCGTTAATATTTTAAGGAGTTTTGTCTAGAAATACACAGGTTCTGTTTTGCTAATTGCATCTTTCCAATGTATCCTTTTTTTCTAAGGTATCTGATGGCCAGGAGAGTGCACCACCTACACCTGCACCCACCTCAGGAATTGTGGGTGCATTAATGGAAGTTATGCAGAAAAGGAGCAAAGCCATTCATTCTTCAGGTGAGTGATGGAATTCTTCTGACCTCATGGTGTCAAGTTTTCAAGTGTTAATACTTCTATTCAACATAAAATATTGTTGGAAAAACACATGGATTTCAGCTTACAGTCCAATACAGAATGCTCTAGGCAGGCCCCTAAGTTGAATGGTTACTTTGTGCTACTTTGAATTCCTAGTGTATAGTACTTCGCAGTAATACTGAATTAAGAATTGCTAATCAAGGTTAATATTCTTATAAAGATTTTTTTTAACAACTGACTTATTTTTATTCACTAGATGTCTGTTATGTAAGTTGTCAACATATTTTGGAAGGACAGTTTTTATTGTTCTCTGTTTCTAGAAGCCAAAACTCTTGCAAAGATTCATACTCTTTCACAGAATCACACAATCCTAGGGGTTGGAAGGGACCTCGAAAGATCATCTAGTCCACCCCCCCTGCCAGAGCAGGGTCACCTAGAGTACATCACACAGGAACGCATCCAGGCGGGTTTTGAATGTCTCCAGCGAAGGAGACTCCACAACCTCTCTGGGCAGCCTGTTCCAGTGCTCTGTCACTCTCACAGTGAAAAAGTTTCTCCTTATATTCACATGGAACCTCCTATGCTCCAGTTTGCATCCATTGCCCCTTGTCCTATCATTGGTCATTACTGTAAAAAGCTTTGCTCCATCGTCCTGACACTCACCCTTCACATATTTGTAAACATGGATGAGGTCACCCCTCAGCCTCCTTTTCTCCAAGCTAAAGAGACCCAGATTCCTCAGCCTTTCCTCATAAGGGAGATGTTCCATTCCCTTAATCATCTTAGTGGCTCTGCGCTGGACTCTCTCAAGCAGTTCCATGTCCTTCTTGAATTGTGGGGCCCAGAACTGGACACAATACTCCAGATGTGGCCTCACCAAGGCAGAATAGAGGGGGAGGAGAACCTCTCTTGACCTACTAACCACCCCCTTTCTAATGCACCCCAGGATGCCATTGGCCTTCTTGGCCACAAGGGCACATTGCTGGCTCATGGTCATCCTCCTGTCCACCAGGACCCCCAGGTCCCTTTCTCCTACACTGCTCTCCAGCAGGTCAGCCCCCAGCCTGTACTGGTGCATGGTGTTGTTCTTCCCCAGATGCAAAACTCTGCACTTGCCCTTGTTGAATTTCATTAAGTTTCTCCCCGCCCAACTCTCCAGCCTATCAAGGTCTCTTTGAATGGCAGCACAACCTTCTGGTGTGTCAGCCACTCCTCCCGGCTTAGTGTCATCAGCAAACTTGCTGAGGATACATTCTGTACCCTCATCCAGGTCGTTGATGAAGATATTGAACAACACCGGTCCCAGTACCGACCCCTGAGGGACTCCACTAGTTACTGACCTCCAACTAGATTCTGTCCCATTGACTACAACTCTCTGACTTCTTCCCTTTAACCAGTTCTTGATCCACCTCACTACCTGATCACCAAACCCATACTTTATCAGCTTATCCACGAGGATGCTGTGGGAGACAGTGTCAGATGCTTTACTGAAATCGAGATAAAACCGTGGCTTTCAGTGTGCTTTGCATGCCACCTGCTGGATAGTAATCAGATAACTAGTGTTACTTGACTACTCACATACTAGTACTGAACCAACTTTTCACACTTTAGTGCTTGGAAAAATAAGGCTGCAGGCAGACTTGCATTCTTCAAATACCAGCTTGTAATCAATGCACTCCAGTAGCTGCAATGCAGTTGTTTGGTTGCATCTCTTCTGTTTAGACTCTGGTATATATTCTTTACAGAGCTTGCCTCGATACCAAAACTGCACTTCCAGTCTGCAGACCGTTTGACTTAAGTACAATATAGTTTGTGGGTTTGTTGCCCTATATAGTTGTAATCTCCAATTTTGGTACTTTACATAAATTCAGTACCAGGAGGGTGCTAAATACAGCATTTCCTAGGGAAGGAAATGGTTTGACCTAACAGATTAGTACTTTAACAGGCTACAATTTTTAAATTATGATACATCTAAAAACAGTGGAAGGCTGAATAACATTAACAACAAAATTTGATGTTGAAGTTGATGGGCATTACACAGCTTAGAATATTTTAGTAACTGCAATGGAATTTAGCTCTCAAACTGTTTATCTGCTTGCACAGTAAAGAGAAATCCCATTATGTACTAAACCTGGGGAATCAGTTCCTACATTTCAGAAATTAAAATGCAATCTGGAACAAGCTGGCCGCTCTCACATTCTCCAAGAAAGAGTAATAGTAGTACGTGCTAAATCATGGAATCCTGGGCTGTTTTGGGTTGGAAGGGACCTTAAAAATCATGTAGGTCCCAACTCCTCTGCCATGGGCAGGGACACCTCCCACTAGACCAGGTAGCTCCAAGGCTCATCCAACCTGACCTTTAACACTTCCAGGGAGGGGTATCCACAACTTCTCTGGGCAACCTGTGCCAGTGTCTTGCCACCCTCACAGGAAAGAATTTCTTCCTAATATCCTATCTACATCTACCCTGTTTCAGTGTGAAACTGTTCCCCCTCATCCCATCACTACACGCCCTTGCAAAAAGTCCCTCTCCTGTAGACCCCCTTCAGGTACTGGAGAGCTGCTGTAAGGTCGGCCCAGAGCCTCCTCTTCTGATTCTTCCTGTCACAGCAGAAAACAAGGTACATTTTTCCTACCTGGGAAAAGGAATGAGAAAGGAAACAAACTGGATTTAACTTTCAGGTGGTATCCATTTAAACTGAATGTCATATCTAACAATCTTCAAAAATAGAATATTAAAAAATGTATTGTCCTCACCTCCTTGAAGTGACTGTTCTGTTTTCAGAAAGTTGTGGGAGAAATCAATAATGCTTTCGTCATGTTAATTCAGTGCATGCAAGTGTCTTGCTCTTTTTTTGTCTTGCAGATGAAGATGAGGATGAAGATGAAGAAGATGACTTTGAGGATGATGACGAATGGGATGATTGATCATATATTATTATATATATATTTTTTTTAAGGTGAATGATATACTAAACACTACTTTCTGTCTATGGATTCTGTAAAATTATCATGTAAATGTTCTACCAATTTGCTGTATATTTTTGTTGCCTTTTGCTTTTTTATTAATCTGTGCAATACCTCATTTAATCTGTAAAGGTTTGTCATAATCCTCTACAAAGCTACTCCCTGTTAATGTGTGCAAGTTTACACCTGGATGATCATGTACATGTGAATACTTTCCATTCCATCAATAAGGGAGTTTAAATGTAATATGTGAGACTGACAAAAACCTTAATGTAATTTAGTTATAATGCAAGAAGGAAAACACTATTTTCATACCCTACTTTTTCTGTATCTAAATTTTCTTATTAAAACCTAGTATAGCACTATGTTCTTTAAGTGATGCAGCTCTTAGTTTATTTAGCCCCTTCATTTCAAATGCAATGCTACATGAATGTTGAGGCTGGTTTATACTATTGCATGGTTTCAAATACATTACAACATTGCAGTTCAAATCTTAGCAGTATGCTTCACATAAAACAAAATCACTACAGAAATGCACAGCTAGTTGTGAAAATTACCTTGCCCTGACTGTAGCAATACTGACTGCTATTGAACAGCAGTAGTAATGAAATCCTTCAATTAGGGAACTTTCTATCTGAAGTTAAACAGGGTGGCTTTACACTGTAATAGTGGCAAAAGCATCTTTGATGCAGACAAGTTCAGTCTTTTTTTTTTCCTTCCCAGTTCTTACTTTCAGAATGAAGAAGTGTAAATTACTGGGGGCTATACTGGAGGCTGGCAATTGCTGCAGTTTGATTTGTTTTTAAAATCAATTTTATGTGGTTTTCAGGCTGAAGGGCTGCGTTTAATGCTTGCTTCAATAATGTTTAATTACTACTTAAAATTTGTAGGACATTGGTGTACTAATAAAGTAAACATAAGTGGTATTACTTTGCAGTCTTTGCGTTATGGTACACAACAAATGCTGAAACACCAATCCTACGTCCATAAAGTTGGAAAGCCAGTAATTCATAATATACACTTCGAGTAAGTACTGAACTTTATGGCAATATTCTGTCTTCATATGTTGACTTTAAGACCAAGGGTCGTGATGAAGATCAGGAGTCTGATTCACAAGAACAGTGTTTGACTAAGGGCACAAAAAATGGGATTCTCATTTCACAGCTTGCACATTTATATAAGTTGTACTTTGTAGTGCAGTAAACATTGGCATATCTGCCTATTAAAGAATACTAATCTATGCTATGTGGGTATTTAATATCTGCAGCATTAATTACTGTACTTACTGTAATTTTCAGGTAGAAGGTCTTTTTAAAAACCACATTATCTGACACAGAATGTTTAGTTAAGTCAGTCATATTTGGAACATAGTTAATGCATAGTGTCCTGGGTCTTTGACTGTAGTCAAGCTATCAAACTAAATTTAAGTTATCAGAATTGTATTGACTGAAACCCAGTGTTGACCTGATCTTGACAGGCTGGACCTGCATGATATGGCTTGGATTTCTAACCCAGTTATAACTTAGTCTTTAGCGAATTAACTTAGTCATATGAGAAGAAAGGAAAGTTGCTGAAAAGTAGTGGGAGAGGTAAGGTTGTAGTTAAATTATTCAGAGGATGTTAACTTCCTTCCAAGAGTAATTTAAGCACATAACTTGAGGAAGAAAATTTCCAAGTGGTCTCACTTTCTTGCGGTAACTTTCACGTTGCCCTCTGCTGCTAGAAACAATTTCTACTAGCCTTGTTGCTGTAATGGCTTGAGCATTGGATCAAGTGCAAGTACAGCCTGAGGTAGCTAATGGCAGTGGAGTTAAGAGCTTGTGTATAAGGAAAATATTTGTATGGCTTTCATATAACTTCTGGCACTGCTCCCTTATTTTTTATTGCATATAGGGCATTTTAAAATTAAAGAGATGAGGCCTAGAGGATTTCCTAACATGCTCCTTACTAGATGTGTTTTTCCAGAATTGGAATTTCTGTAATATAGTTAATAATTAAGCATCACAGTTCGTTAATCAAACTTCTGTTCCAGGTTTTAGGAACTCCGAAGTTACCTTATTGACTATAACTTTGATTTGTAGATACTGGCCAAAGAAAGCTTTTGTTTTTTCTATTTCTTTCTTCATACAGAAAGTACACTCACATTCTGTGGTGTGCAGGTTAGTATTTACTTTAAAGTAGTGTTTGTACATGATAAATTTCAGGCATAAAGACTGCAATGGCAATTAAGTTAGTCATAACTGCATGCTTCAGCACTCCACCACTTGCACTATAAGCAGAACATAGCATTTCATGATATTGGTGCATTGTTGTTAAACATTGTAATGAAGGCCTCTCTTATATATTCTGGTTAAATAACTGTCCAGATAGCCTTAGCAATTAACGAACTAGCATGAGGCTTTTTTATCTCAACACTCTATATGCATAGACAATATCAGCTAGCCACTTGTAGGTATGAAATCCGTAAGAACTTCTCAATCATTCAGTTTTCCATTTATCAAACTGAAATTTCTAGTATGTGAATTTTTGAAATGTACAGTGAATAGGATGTTGCACTGGTGGCAATTCATCATGGAGCATAATAAAATTAATTTGACCCAACTAGTGTAAAACTGTGTGGTTTTTAAGTGCTAATTGTGGCACAGCTTTTAAAATAGATCTGCATATTGATTACACACTTCAAAAGTAACTTTGGTCACCTAGCCGAATTCACAGGGCAGGAAATAGCCGCTGTCAAATCGCAGTAGTTTTCATGTCTCTGGAAAGTTGGATTGTGCTAGTGAATAAACACAATGAGTAAGAATGTGACACCCTGTCCTCCTGGCACATCTTACAGCTGCTCAGCAGCTTCTCTGGAAACAGCTGCTGTTGCAGGCAGGTGCAGTAATTCAGCAACATTTCAAGGTCAAACAAACATGGCTTCATTAATAAACACTCTGGAAGGAATGCTAAAGTTAACTCTTGTCAATTAATTCTGTAACTTATGAGGCTTTTACAGATGTAAATCTTTGTCTTGCATGTTTCAATGTTGAGCTGAGGTTAGTGCAGAAGTCTGCTTTCCTCCTCCAAAGCAGCTGAAGAGTCCAGCATTTCAAATTTTTATCTGGGGTATGCTGTCTTTTGAAATCTAGTACTTCTCTGATTTTTAGGCCTTTTTTAGGCAAGGCAAAGTTGGAATTGTTACTTAGAGGGTGTGCTGAGGTGTGGAATTATTTCCTCTCCACTTAGTAAACAGAAGCTTAAAGCATGCTTTTGAAAGGAGGCTTTTCTTTCATTTTTTTTTATTTGGCAGTGGTTACTTTCACAAGTGAGATGTATGTAAAGAAGAAACAGGAGGAGAGATCCTTTTGGTTTTGTTTAAGACTGTTACCAATCCATTGCAACAGCCTTTATCTAATCATTAGAGGAATTCCTGGTCTAATTAAAGTTCCTGAAGCTTAAGTACAGTGATAAGCAGCTTTATTTATAGAAAGTGAAAATGGTTTAGTGAAGCTTAGAAGATACTCAACCTCTGTCTCTCAAAGGACCAGTGTCCTCTAGCACTGCAGGAAGGACTCCTGTTGCTGTGTATTTGTTTACTGCATGAGCTTTCTTGTGAGTGAGAAGAAGGAAAGGATAGGGCAGTATGAACTAGAATATGAGCTGTGGAGGTTTAATGTCCATGTTTAAACTAGCTTGTCAGTGACACCAGCCTGACACTTCTCTCTAAGGTAGTCTTTGAAAGTTGGAGGATGTTTATACAGTTGTGGAGGAGACTGTTTTGGTTTTTGGGGTTTTTTTTAATCACCAAACTGCTATGGCAAGTGTGCTATTTTGTGCTTGGAAAAATAAATCATTATACGTTTCAAATCACAGATTTGAAAGTAATGCAGATACACATTGAGAAGTGAAGTAGAATCATTGTGTCAGTGTCCAAATATAAATAACTAGTTGTTTCCTGACAAATTTTATTCCATGCTGAATTTTATTGTAGATGCAGGAGTAACCTGCTAGAATGAGCTAGTACAGTAATTTATCAGCTATTCAAATTTTTCTCTTACATAGTTTTAAGTAATACCTTCAGGACTTACCCATCTATAAACAGCTTAATACACACCTGAAACTGTGAAACTTGATATTTTACATTTACTGTGCTTTCTATTAGTACTGACAAACAAAGGCCTTCCTGCTAGTGTTCTAAAGAGTTTTTGGAGTCTCTTTGGAGTAAAATTCTTGAGCCATTACTTCATATTTTTTTCCCTCCCTGAAGCTTAATCATATTTTCTGAGTTTTGTTACTCGAGCAGTATGAAATTTAAACTTGTTACTTGAGGATTAGATGAGGGGGTGTAAGGTTTTCTGAGGAAAAATACTTCAGAGAATCTTTAAAAACCAGAACAAGTTTGGAAATTACTATTACCAGCATTATGTTTTTGTATGTACCAGCTGGGGGACGCAATATGATCTCGAGTTCAAAGCTTAAGAAATATGGTAATGCTTGTATCATGTATCAGACATAAAGTATTTGCTTAAATGGTATCAGCAGGCATACCAAATCAGGAATCAGCTCTTCTGGATACTGATGCCAAAAAGCAGGCAACTGAGAGTGGGATTTGGAGCCCCTTGTTGGTAGATGGGGCTTTCCCAGATGCTCGGGGTACGAAGAGCACAGAGTGACAGACTGTTGAGAAACCTGCAACTTTTTTTTTTTTTTTTTTTTTACTACATGCTACTATAGGATTTTCTGGTTAGAATACTCCTTTGGACCAAAACAGTGCTTATTTCATTATAAAGGGAAGAGATGCTCCTCAGCGTATAGTCCTTTGTCAGGATTATGCCTGTTCAACTGTCAGCAGAGAATCTGCTTTTAAATTAAAAATGACATGGAAAAAGCAGTCTAGAGCCACTTAACATAAAAGACGTTTTCTGTGGTTATTCTCCTCAGGGTAATGTTTGTAAGCCAGAAAGGCAAGTGGCAAAAGCAGAAATCTGCTAGGTAGAAGCATCTCTTTCAAGGACCTACATCAAAAACTAAGCTTTCACCTGTAGCAGCTTTTTAGTACCTAATCCTTAAAGAGTATGTTAATGAAACTTACCTGCTGTCCCCAAGACAGGTGAGAGGAAGATCAGTTCTGGAGAGCAAGCGAGCCTCTCTGCTGTCAATTGTATTTAATAGGACTCAGGCCAGTGTTTGTTGATTTTGACCATGCTAATAGTGGGTTGTCTGGTACAAAAACAAATAGTGTGCTGTTTGTATCAAAGTTGGTGCCACGAGCACCTGCCAGGGAAGGTAAAGACTGTTGAGTTTGCTGTTGGGTTTGGTTTTGAAATGGGGATGCAATTGATGAGTTCTCAGCGTCCCATCTGGCTCCTGTGTAGGTTCTGTGCTGTCCTTTTCATACGTGAATCGATATAATCCTTGGATGAAAAGCATAGTGGGTGTTTTCATTTCTTCACCATGTCTATACTTCTCCAAACAAATAATACATCTTTAGAAGTATTTCTAGATGACTTTTCCAAAACTTCTGTCTGAATGTCATAGTGTGGTTTGGAGAGGGAAATACTGATTTTCTTGGCAGGAGGTCACTCTGTAGACTCTTGTGTTCCTGGAAAATATTAAAATATGGTACATTACATTGCTAATCTGCTCCATAACCAGGCAACCCGTCACACGTGGGTTACTCTTTATGGAGAAAATAGTTCTTAAAAACGTACTGTATATTTCTTATTGATTATCTACCCTAATTCTAATGCAAGTGATCAGATAAAGCAGAATACTTACTAGGAAAAAAAGGAAAACTACCAACAAAAAGACCTCAGCCAGCAAGACATCTGGGAAGAAGGTTCAGCACTACTAGGTTTTTTTAGTGGCCAAAATGGAGATAAATACATACCAAGAATGTTCAGAGACCTTAAAAACAACAAAATATATCTGATCACAAGTCTGCAGAAGGACCAGTAATGTCCAGTAGAGCAAGGGGATATGTAGTGATACGACAAGGAGAAACAGTTTCAAACTGAAAGAGGGTAGATTTAGATTGGATATTACGAAGAAATTCTTTACTGTGAGCAGGTAGGCACCTATACTTCAGGCACCTAGCTCTAGGTGTCCTACCTGAAACCAAATCTCACCTCATCTTGCTTTTTGCCTCTCTGGCCTAGCTGTTTAACGATGATAAACAGTATATCAAAAGTAATGCAAATAAATACATATAGAACAAGGTACTGCAGTCCAGAGATGTGACGTTTGAAATTTAGTTACCTCAGTTCTTAGAACAAAAACACTGGGTAACACTTCTTTATTTCTACTAGGCCTGGTTTTCAGAATCAGCAGCCATTTTGAAGCTCTCAAAAACAAAACCCACCTGAATCATATTTGTAAACCAGAGTTACAGTTAATGGTGTGTGCAAATACTGGGTCATGCTCTAGTGTTGCCTTAAACTGTGCTCTTAAATTTAACATCTGCCTGAGCAGAACACTGAAAACCAAGCCACAGTATGCAGCTTCCCATGGATTTAGTTTTAATAGTCTAAAACATGTTTAATAAACTATGTGAGAGACATGAGTTTTGGGACTTGAAGTTCTAAAACAGTGGCTAATCCCCTGGTTTACAAGCCAGGTTTGCAGCACACCCTCTCACAACAGCTTCCATTGGGAGCACGTCACTGTGATTGACAGTGTCAGAAGCTTAACTGATCCTGAACAGGGAGTCCTGGCCAGGGCGAGCCACCTGAGCCCGAGTGTGCGATTACAACAGGCACCACTGGTACGAGCGGCAGCAGCTATGTATGGCCCTACCGTATGGTCACGGAGCTCTGCCTATTTAATGCATCAGACTTCCCTGCTGATTGGCCATGGATGGTCACACATTTCTCCCTAAAGATGTAAAGAACATTAGTTTCAGGAGTGTAAGTCATTATAAAATCACAGGAATTCGTGCCTCTTCTGAATCCCTGCGGGTCTGCAAAACCAAAGGATGCAGCAGTGCTGTTTTCACACTTTCAGGAAGCTCGGGGGCCTCAGAAGTTTCTAAGTACAGGAGACATTCTGTGCATGGCTGGATTGACTGCAGCTCTGTGTGCTGGCTCCTGCTGGTTTTGTCTTACTGCCTTCTCTGTCTCTCATCGTTTGAAAGGGGCCATCCTGTTTTCAGCAGGGTGCGTGTTAAAGCTCTGACTTTATCAGAGGAAAGGCAGCCAATAGCTTTGAAGTGTGTGATAATATTTTTGCTGTGAGATGACAGTCACACTCTGTCTCCCAGCCTCTCAGATCATCATGGGACATTAGGAGAAATTGTGACTGGACATGGCTGAAACCAGATTGATTTAATTTCCTCTATTAAATTTCTTTATTACTATTTGCACTAGATACATACTACAGCCACAGGGTAAAAATGTGTCAGCTATTTCAGCTGAACAGTGTGGTCCAATGCTTACTTAGAAGTGTTAGACTGATCATATATTTTAAGATCCTAACTAGGATTTTATTAATCTTTCTGTGTAATTTTCAGTGAACAGCTGCACTTTCATCTTAGAGACAGAGAGGTCTTCCAAGAAACACAAGTGCAAGTGTAGCTCTTCAAATCTGACCTCCTGTTTTATTACTATAAAGACAGTTGGGTTCTAATTTAGCAGCATCTATTTTACAGCATTGAAGAAGGAAAAGGAAACAAAAACTTTGGGGTTTGTGTTGTTAGTTTGACTGAAACTGGCAAAATGTTTCTGCCCAAGGCAACTTCTGAAGGTCTTGCCAAATAGAAGCTCACAGACATATTAACCCCAAAGTTTTTCATTCAGTTTAAATATTGGTTACTCTCTTCACACGTGTGCCAGTGTTTTGTTCAGGACCTCTACGCATGTTCCTAACACTAGCCAGATTGGACTGCAAAAGGTTCTGTAAGGATTCAGGCAATGAAACGTTACTGCTCAAGTTGCAAATGGGGAAGGCTCATTTCACCAAAGCTTTTGCAGAAGTTTGTGGTAAAGGTGCATGCTCTACTCTACTTGGTCTTTATTTCTAGCAGCATTATATTTTATCCAGTCATGTAATCTTTCCACCAAGCCGTACTTAGAGATACTAAATTGGAGTGAAGTATGGTCTCAATCAGTCAAACTGTTGGGATGTTCTGACGTTCTGGAAATAGGCCAGATGGGAGCTCTGCAACAGCAACATAGTGGTAAGGCAGTACTTAACTAGCAATAGTTTCAGTCAAGAAACTGTGTCTGATTGGTGTGATACTTGTACCACAGGTATGCTGAGGAATAGAGAGATAGTTTGTAGAGAGTTAGTTCCTACAGGGTTAGTTTTTATTATGTTCATTGAGCAGCTCTCTTGTACCATAGCTACCTGCTGGGGACACATGGTATGGGGTTGTCTCTGCATTTCATCGCTGTTTCCTCTTAAATGTATGCTGTCTCAGAGAAGAACGTAGCTGATGTACAAAATCTCAGGTTATGTTGAAGATGGGAGCATCTGAAACAATCTGCACAGCATGTACAATCAAAGCCCCCAGACCTCTCTGGGGCACATGAGGGTTTGGCAGAACTCACAGAGCAGAAACAAAGACTGGAATTACAGGCTTGAGAAGGGATTTGTTAGGCTATCTGAGGCAGTGCCCCATTACACAGAAAGACATCAGTCTGTATGATAATATATCAAGAGATCCACAAGTTCATGTTACAGTTTTGGCAATTCTTGCAAGCTGCAAAACATTTGGCCTTTTCAACAGGGGTAATTGTCTGGCTGGCTGAAGGCTGGAGCTGCATAAAGGACATACCCCTCTGGTACTGGAGAAAGCATTTAAAATAAAAATCAGGCTGATTCTGCATACCCCATTATATTTATCAAATTCTTCTGAGAGAGAGTTTTTAATACCAAAACAAACTTATTTTCTCCTTCGAGTTGTAGTTACACATTTTATGTGTGGTGCTGGTGATTATATAGCTGTTTTCCAATAAAATCTGTAGAAGAGTGTAAAATCTGTAAAAGAAAATACAGAAGAGCAGCAAATGTATATTGAGAATGCAT
Organism: Aegotheles bennettii; assembly: GCA_013398125.1. Classification (NCBI taxonomy): domain Eukaryota; kingdom Metazoa; phylum Chordata; class Aves; order Caprimulgiformes; family Aegothelidae; genus Aegotheles; species Aegotheles bennettii. The sequence continues at coordinate 118,512 of VZRW01005505.1, forward strand.
TGTGGACATTTTTCTTTAGAAAATTAATGCTGAACAGCGTTTATTTAGAATGATAGTTAAAGTTTTAGTTTTGTCTTTCTTTATCCACTAGAGAAACCTTTCACTGATGTTTATCAGACTTCCAGCCACCAGGACAGGACCCTTTACATGAAACGCATTCAGGAATTTAAAAACCTGTTTAATGTCTGCTAGGAAATGCCTTCTTCATTGGTAGTGAGGCATAAGATGAAAAGCTGTCTTATTCTTCTGGTTCAGAGCCAGTGGGAAGGAAAAAGCAGCTTGATGGAGCTTTGATTCAGACTGTCTTCATGGTTTAGGCTTGGATTTTCCTTACCTCATGTACTTACATCTCCCATGACCTGTTCAGTGCCAGATGAAAAGGTAAAAGAAAGGTTGCAGGGTATCTTCTGACATGACAATGTGGAGCCCAGCACAGAGACGTGTGAGGAAAGGATTTACATTGATGAGAGCACCCAGAGCCCAAGCTAGTAGCACTTGAATCACACTGAATGTCTCCGAGAGAGTTATGACAGACAAATGTCCCAAAGCAAACATGGAAAAAAAAGCAAGCCTCTTCTGTGCAAAGCATTGAGATTAAAGGAAGGTGGGGCAGGAGAAAATAGATGTGAGGGGGCATGCTTCCTCCATGATTTTGTAAGTGATAATTGGAGGAATGGGGAAAGGCATGGGAAGGAAAAAGTAAAACTGATCATAGGTCTTTCTTGGTGCCATGCAGCATGGAGGCCGAGCTGGTGAGGCAGCCCTTCAAGTGAGAAGTCTAATCACCAGCAGTGTGGTGCCCACCTCCGTCTCACAGCAAGGTCTTCCCTCACACACCGCTTGGTGGAAAGGCAAATAAAGCGATAAAGCATCCTTAGTTCCTCATGTATTTTATGCAGCCTTCCTCTGTATACTGCAGCGGGAGTCTTGCTCACAAGCAGCCGTGCTGGGACTGTACAGGAAATTCTGCCACTGGTTAGCTCAATGTTTGCATTCTGAAGCATTATAGGATATCTGTTTTAAGAGACAGTAGATCCGAATAGAGCCACAGCTTCAACAGCAATTCCAGACTAAATCCCTAATTTCACTTAAAAGCTGACTGTAATAAATTGTGCAACTCCTGATCTGCCTTCAGGTCATTCCCAGCTGGTTTTTACTAAATCAAATGTGCTGCTTTTAAAGTATGATGGTCTGTGTCAGAAATGACATACCCAAGTCCATTGCTTGCTTCTAAATGACCGTGGAGACCTCCTGTGACCTCAGGGCAGCAGGCAGCATCTCTTGCTGACAGAAAGGCTGGAACGAGGTGAACACATTTGAATCTTCTTTCTCCTTTGCACAGATGACTGCAGTTCTTCCAGCCACAGCAAGAGGACTGAATGGCCCTGTGGAGGTTTTCCATCCCAGGGTATGTTGAAGAACTGAATGGTTTCACCATTTACTCCATGAAGAAATGAACCCTCCAGACTTCTTCAGGAAAAGTGAGAGAGACACCCTGAATCAGCCCAAGAGATGTATTAACCTTGATTTTCAAATAAGGAAATATCCTATAAACAAAGCGACAGTCAAACTGAAATTTTCCTGAGGACATTGGTCCCCTTGGAGGAGGAGGTAAATATCAACTCAGAAATAGGCTGATCTGGAAATGGAGCATTTAAACGTTCATTATAATGTGACAGAATGAAGTTCATACCTTCGTTTTGAGCAGTTTCTTGCATGTGATTCCCACACAGCAGCAGCACTTGAGACATGGAGGGTCAGGCTGGTTCTCTTATTCTGACCAGAAATTCCACTCTGGAAGTGATAAATTGGCCCTTTTCTGATGAAAGGGCCACCTCTGCACCTATGACCCCATTACCACTTTACCCCAGGTGGCACTACTAGTGTCAATGCAATGATGGGACAGTATCAGAAAACTGACAGGCAAGGCAAGTGATGGGAGAGCAATCTTGGGTCATGCAGATCCCCAAATCTGATAATGACCATACATTCTGTGTTGCTCACTACCATGTCTCTCTGGTGGAGAATATAGGTGAGGAGCTATGGAGCAGCATGCTCCAGGAAGAATAGTTGACTGTTTCAGAATTAATCACACTCTTGGTGGGATCACAGCTAGCTGACATGTGCAATGAGCTATGGGCCCTACTGACACGTGCAATGAGCTTCAGGCCCTATTATCTTTCAAATGGATGACCACCAGAGGACCCAGTACTTTTAGCATTGAATAATTCTGGTTACTGCATTTAATTAGGCAGGAGAATGAGATACAGCATTTTGTAGTATTAACATGCTACAGAGTCACTCACAGATGAGGCCATGCATTGCCACTCAGAGGTAGCCATATGGCAACTATCTAGTATGAATGGTCCTCCATGTCCAGTGTGGTTGATACAAAAAATAATGGGCTTTCTTTCCACCTGAGAAGATGATGAAGCACTAAGGAAGACTTTCCAATGGATGGTTGTTTAGGAAGACGAGGAGCTCCATCTCTTATGTATTTTTAAGTACTGGTTTAATTATGTTTGGTCTTGCCTCGGAGCAAAGGCCACTCTGGCAAATTGTTGTGCTCTACAGAGGTAGAAGCTGACACAACTTGCTTGATGCCCTTGAGGCACATCATATCCCATAGCACAGCTGGCAAAGCGGGATCAGAGCTCGGGATTGTCTGACGCCCTTCTGTGAGCTCAGTTCTCCATATGACCAATGGGATTCCTCTCACTGGACATGTGACAGCAGGAGCCAGCGGCACGGTGAGGTGATGCAGGCTGCTCAGCTGTGTCGGGCTATCAAGATCCGCGGTTCTGTTGTCACAAAGAGCTTAAGGTACAGATCCAGAACAATTTAAACCAAGCTAATGCCACACTGCTAAATGCTGTCCTCCCTCTGTTCCTGGCCAGAGGTTCCCACCACCTTCCCTCCACCAGCAACACAGCATTGACGCTGCAGTGAGACATCTGGGGAACCAAAACAGCAGAAGAGTTTTCCTTTTTGTTTGGTTTTCTTTTTTTTTTCTTTTATTTTTGTGCTGGTTTACCTTCCTAAACTGACTGACTGCAGGGTGGTGCAAGAGAGGTGGCAGCAATGCACAGAAAGACAGTCATGAAGGGGGCAATAGAGACCACAGCAGCACTCATCCAGAGCTGAAAAATTGTCCTAGAGCTGCGCTGACTGGTGTTGCACCTCAAGTCCAGTAATTAGGATATTTGGAGTGGTTGGATCTCACTTAGATTATTTTTGGTCTCTCTCACAGAATCACAGAATCACAGAATCTAAGGGGTTGGAAGGGACCTCGAAAGATCATCTAGTCCACCCCCCCTGCCAGAGCAGGGTCATCGAGAGGACATCACACAGGAACGCATCCAGGCGGATTTTGAATGTCTCCAGTGAAGGAGACTCCACAACCTCTCTGGGCAGCCTGTTCCAGTGCTCTGTCACTCTCACAGTGAAAAAGTTTCTCCTGATATTTACATGGAACCTCCTATGCTCCAGTTTAAAACCATTGCCCCTTGTCCTATCATTAGTCATTACTGACAAAAGTCATTTATCATTATTCATTCGTCATTACTGACTCTCAACTACAGCAGACTGAAAAGTTTCAGTCATGACTGACTAGACAGAAGATAAGCCCAGCATGGGGTGTCAAAAGTCATGTAGCAGGGGTTATTAACACCCAAACCTGCACGATAAACCAGGATGAAAGGCAAGAATATTTGCCCCATCTGAGGGCTGCCTGAGCAGTCACACACCACCTGGACTGGCGCTGGTGCCTGTCTCACTGGATCACAGTTCAGGCAGAGTTTGCCTGTACTTGCCCACCCTACACAATTGAGACTAACCTGCTGTGGTCAGGGCAGACTTGGTGAAGAGGAAAAGGAAGGGCTGGAGTTCGGCGGAAGTGTTCAAGAGCACAAGAAACATGATCGCTGTTGCCTTCCAGTTTGTTTGTGAAACATAGAAACATGTGCATGTACCACCAACTTAAAGAGCAGTAAGCTGAGACTGAGCGAAAAGGAGTGACCCTGCTCTGTGTACACAGAAACACTTCCTGCAGGTGCCTGTGAAATTCACTGCTTTGACTGTAGCTCATTGAAAGTCCTCAAGAACATTCATGGGTATGCTAATAAAAAGATAACACTATGACTCCAAATGTTTCTCAGAAAAAGCCCTGGAAAGAAAAGCCTGGGAAATATTTAGCCCTTTATGGGTGAATTGACCTAATACTCTCACCAGAAAGTCATAACGGGGTTCAGGAAGGGCAAATTTCTTAACTATGGAATTGAAACTTCAGGTTTCACCCATGTAAGAAAAATAGTCTGATGGATATAAGTTATACTTGGTTAGTCTTGTGAAACTTTCTCACGGGCCTCTCCTGGGAAACAGCCCAAATTTATCCTCCTCAGGGTGCACAAGCACGTCTGAGTGTCCTTTCAGTTCCTTATGTGCTTGTTTCTTAGGTGACTAAATGACAGAAATGGCATGTCTTCCTTTTGATGGCATTGTTGTGTGGCCAAGTCAGCCTTGGGATTCCTGTCCTCTTGGCTTGCTTCCTCTGCCTTTACAAAATGTCCTCCACTGGGTCATGGGCTGTGCATCTCTTACTGCTTAGAAATACACCGACACATACACATCATATTCACTGAGCTATTCAGCCAGTCAAAACATCCCTGTTAGCTTAAACTAAAAAATACAAAAAAAAAAACAAAAAAAGAACAAAACAAAACAAAATGCATCTAGTAGCTCTGGATGTCTTAGAGCACATTTGAGTCTATGTGAATGTAGCCTTGCAGTATTGTGAGACAAATCAGTACTGGTATCTCCACAGCAAAGTAGAGGCACAAGAAATTTAGCCATTTATGTGAGAGTACACAAACAGCAGAAACACAGCCCAGGACATAGCCCCCAATCTTGTTTCTGGCCAAGATATGTGTTCTGGCTTTTATCAGAAACCCACAGGGAATTTCTACTGCGACAATTTTTTTAAAGAGAAACCCCTTTCCTTGTGTTAGAGTTCTGTAGAAAATCACTAATTTTTGCCATTAAAAAGGCTTTTAAAAAATTGTATTAATGTGAAGCTGAAAAAAGGCAAATGCTACAGGTAAACACACCTGGATTTGAAAATAAATTGTTTTACTACAAATTGTAGGAGATTTTTACAACTTTCAATATTATTTCAGCTTGCAGTTCCTGTGGAGTTATCACATCTAAGAGCATTAATATAACAATGGCCAGAGCTTCTGTGTTACCAGTTTCAGGCTTCTGCTGCTGAAAGCACACCACCATACTATCCTTTTCATAAGCTGCTTTCATTCTTTTAGCATTAAGTTGGTGAATTTGCCCATTTCTTTCTAATGGGAATGCTTTTCCAAGAACCTTCTTGTTCTAAGAGTTAGGAAATTTCTTCTAATTTCTGATCCAAAAGTGGTCATGCACAGTTTCAATCTTTTTTTTCTACTGCTAACAGTGTCCTGCAGCTCTTTCCCCTTTGCAGTATTTATAGACATGAGCTGAAAGCCTTTTGAGCCTTTGTTTGGCTAAGCTGATCCCACCACCTGTTCTCATCTCTCTCATAGGACAACCTCTCCAGTTCCCCAATTATCCTAGCCATTTTGTGCCTAATTCAAAACAATTTTTCCTGGCCATTAGTTACTGGAATTGTACACACTCTTCCAGATTCAGTTTCACTTGGGCCTGCACCTGGGAATAGTTCTTGGAGCTACCTCTCCCCTGACATCCAGGCATTGCAGGTACTAACTTGATGGCTGTCTCATGGTAGTTACATGTCACTCTCTAAACAACCTGCAGACAAGTCCTCTCTATTTTGGCTGTGGAGCTGCTCTGCCTTAATCATTACGTCCATACATCTGCCAGACTTCTGAGGAAACCTTATGAGTGGTGGTATGGAAGTCTTGAATCCTCACAGCTACTCTTCTCAGCTGGGAGGGTTGCACCTGTGTTGTGCCAGCATGCAGAAGAGGGAGAGTCCTTGGCCATAGCATCTCGCTTCCCTCCGCTTCACAGCCTCCCAGGCCACAGGACATCCAGCCTCCCACCATGCCATGCTGGGACTGTGCTGCACCAGCTCCTCTGGCTTCCCGGCTGTGTGCAGCACAGACTCAGCCCCCAGAAATGGACATGGCTTCGCCTGGAGGAGCCTCGTTGGCCACCTGCCTTGTTTGGCAGAAAGGAAACACCTCTGTGGAGCTATTGGACCAGCACCCATGGGGCAGCAGGAGCACCTCCTGTTGGTCTCAGCCACAGTGTGAAGCTTGTGTGGTCTGCACAGTCCCCAGCCCTCCCCTCCCTCCTCCAGCCCAAATTTGGGGGTACACTCATGGCAGTGATTTGGCTCAGTGTAAATATGGGAGGCAGGGTTTGCTTTTTTTCTTCCTCAGGAAACTACAGTATTTCTGCTCTTCAATGAGCTGGTCATTTCTGTAATTCATGGGGAGATAAATAATGTTCTAAGGTCATATAGGCTGTTCCTAACAACATCACAACCCATTGTCCACTCCCATCCCTTTGCCTCTTCAGTGACAGCTGACCCTCGGCTATCCTTTGCAGCTCTTTTATTGCTAACCAATTCATTTTGACAGATTTTGGTGTGTTTGTTTCCTGACTGGTCTTTAAGAGAAAGCGGATGGCCACCCAACTGCAGGGAGCTCTATGAGTCCAAACAAGGAGCACACCTGCACCCTGGGGCTCCCTTGTTAGACCATGTCCAGCTCTGATGGAGGCATAGTACTGGATGTGCAGAAGCCAAGCTAGGGGCCACCTTCCTTACAGGTCAAACAAGAGCGGGTCTGGCCTCCAAAAGAGATGCTTTGCTTCCCTGTGACTCCAGGGAAGGGTATGGAAAGTGAGCTGAGCTTACATGCAAGATCCGGGCCCCAAGGTAAATGCCCAGTTGTGGGGGTGTTTGTTCCCTGGGCAGGAACATGGCTTAGCACCTCCTGGCTCCTGCTAAACCATCTTCCAGTCCAGGAAGGCAGCACAGTACCTCCCAGAGAAATTTTGTATGCTTCTCTTAAAGTGTTCGCTTGCCTACTTCAAAGGAAAAGCGGTTGCTCCTTGGAAGCATCAGTGAGGGAGCTTGGTGCTGTTGGCAGCAGGGCTGACACCTACTCGAGGAGGGAAAGGGGCTGCCCTTTCTTTCAGCAGGGCATCAAAACCTTAACAAGGTGTTTTTGGGGGCTCTGCCTCACAACTCTACAAATAGCAGACCGGCCCTGAAACGCCTCCAAGTGAAATTGCTGCAAAATTAATGTAGGCAGAAGGTAATTACCCAGATTAGACTTTGGCTAAGGTGCAGGACTGACACTTTGTGAGGGAGTGTGCCACAGAAGCTTAAATAAAATAACCACACACATCCACTGCTTCCGTGACTTTACATTTCAGCTGAAATACTACTCTCCATCGTCAGAGCAGGCCTCACACCAGAAAGGATCGATGAGCTACTGGCCAGCAACCACAGCCAGCAGCTCCGGCTGAGCCTTCGCAAGGGCTGTGCCCATCATCCTCCACCTCTGCAAAAGAGCAACTCCAACAGCTCTTATGACCTGAAAGATTAACCTTACCTTCCTTTTTTCCTTTTTCTATATTTTCTTCTTCTTCTGCATTCTTCTCTCATCTTCCACTTTTTGTTACTCATTTTTTCCATATCACCTTTTTTTTCCTATCTCCATTTTCATCTCCTGTACAGTTACAGTTTTCTTACTTCTCCCTCTTTTCTTGAAGTTTGGCTTTGGGCTTTTTTTTAACATTTTCTTGTCTTCCTCCAAATCCATTGTGCTTTCCTGGAGTTCCCTCCCTATCTTTCATTCTCCCTTGCAATTGCTTAGCTGCTTCTGGCATTTGATTAAACATTTTGATGTTTGCCATCCTTCACCAAGCTGCTGGGGACAATGTCTGGGATTGCAAGTCTCCTCCTGACTGTGATCTGCAGTCTAGCATTGATTCCACCAGAAGATCCCAAGCTCCAGCTTCCATTTGGTTGTGGAAGATTGACCATAGGCTGATTTTTAGGCCATGGGAGCCTATGTAATTACAAAGGCAGCTAAAGACTAATTGCATGTATCATATTTCCTGTGATACTGGGTCTAGAAATACTCATGAGTTCTTGTGGTCCTGAAGCAAGAGGAAAAATGTTGGAAAGTGTTTCAGTCAGTTATAAATTGCTTTGGGAGATTCTAGCCAATAAATAGAAAAGCAAAAAGGTATCTTCATTGTTTTCTTGCCATAACAGTAACACTTCTGACAATTCACTAATGGATCCCCTCTCCATTATGCTTCATTTCTCTCCAGTAATTTGTTCCTTTCTGGGGAAACCTGTCTCATTAATATTTCTAGCTACAAACTTACCTGTATTTTTTCAGTACCACTACAATATTAGGTAATCTTAAGTAATTACTACACTTTGATGTGGTTTTATGTAAAAGAAATATTAATTCTGTCATTTATTGAAATTAGCTAGCTAATTAATATTTAGTAGTGCTTCAAAACACGTAAATCCTCTTGACTTTCAACATTTTGGCCACTGTTCAGTTTTCTTCAAGTTATCACTACCTTCACACTAGCTGAAGCACCCAGAACCATAACTGATCTGACAGGGAGGTGCCTAGTAATACATGAAGAAGGGCTATCCATGCCATCGCCTGTGATGTGATACCTCCAGCTGTGCATCTCCAAATCACATTGGCTCTGCTTCTACCGTATCATATTGGTAGTTCACACCCTCCTTGTTGTTCAACTGATACCATATGAAAGTCTTTTTTCACCTGAATGGTCTCCAAGTTCCCCAGTGTGACTGAATGTTTGCACTGGGGTTAGTTCTGCCTGGATTTAGTCATGTGCACTGGTACTGAATGGATCTCAGTTAAATAATTCTGATGCATCCTTAAAATATCTACATTAAATTTTAACCTGTAAGTCATCATGAACTGCAGCTCTATTCATGACTCCCTTATCCTTCTGTTAGATCAAGGTTTAGGACCTGGTACACAAGACCAGTTACCTGGTACAGTTCACAGCTTAATTTGATTGTATATAGACTTATGAACCATTTTTTCCCATGTCAGTATGAAACTGCACCAACAAACATATGGGCTCAGATACTATCCAAACAGGCTTGATGGGTGCAGCTGAGAAAGATCTCAGGTTCTTTCCCAGGAGACTTCCCTAATGCTCCTGAACTTGACACAAATATCTGGTAGGTTTTCACTCACAGAAACCCACGACTATGTGTCTGCTTGAAAGCTTCAAACCACATTTATTGTAAATTCATGAAAAAAGAAAACAGTAAGAAGAAGAAACCACAGATTAGTAAACTATTACATCTCAGTGTGAAGAACTTGTCCAGTGATGTGCAATCAGATATTGAAAAGAATATCTAAATAAGCAGCAATTTCTCAATAAAAATCTCGTTAAATAAAAAAGAAAATAATTTCCATATTTACAGATTACAATGCAAAAGTATCCTTAAAGCATTTTTTTATCTTTAGCGGGTTTATTTCCTTGAAATAAAAGAGAAATGTTTGAATCTAAGAGTGTACTTTGGAAGCAGCTTGCTAGACAGTTTATATTACCATAGTGAACAGACGAGTAGCCTCTCCTCGACCACTGCAGTGCTCTGCTTCTTCTCTTGTCCAGGCTTTCACCGAAGGGCTTCTGGTACCTCCACCTACAAAACGGAGGTCGGAAGGGCATTCATTACATTTGCCCTTCAGTCTGGATGGCAAAATTCCTACCAGAGACAGACTCGCAAGAGCCCTGTGCCATGCACTCTCTTCCATAACAATCCTGAACCTGGGAAAATACCCCACTTTATGTCTATATCACAGTCAAACAGAAATCAGTGTGCTGAGAAAAGTCTGATCAGAGGAAAGCCCCCTCCCAAGCGCTTTCTTATGCTCACATTTTTATTAAATATATCTGTACTAAAATTATTTGAGCTTGTGCTCTATCTGAGCCATAGTTACTGAAATAGGATCTCTTACTTACCCGCCTTAATTGCTTTATGCTGCTTGCCCGAATTGCTTCCATAAGGTTGTCATGGAGAGATCTTTGTGGAGTGGAGGGACGGGTGGAGGGTCGTGAACCTTCCTCTGATTTTCTGTCTGAGACTGATTTTAGAGAATCTTTAATTTCTTTCAATATGCTGTTCTCATGTTTTTTGCTTTTTTTGCCTTTTTTCTTTTTCTGTCCATTCTGTAAGGCTTTTTTGGATCTCTCTTGCTGTTTGATGACTTCAGCTATATTCCTGGTTGGCACCTTCTTCTCTGGAATAACCAAGGGAGGAGGAGGGGGAGGAGGAGGAGGNCAGGAGCTGGGGGCTGACTTTTCACTGGCACTGCTTTCTTAGGGAGATTTGGAGAGGACCAAGGTGAACTCTTAGGTGACACATAAGGTGAGGACCGAGGCGTCCCCTTCTGCAAGGCTTTGGTCTTTGCATTGATGGCTCCATCACAACTAGACTCTTGTTGCCGCTGCTCCTGCATACGCTTTTGCCTTTGTTTATCCATATTTCTTGTCAGGATACTTGTCATGCTCATTCTTGGGCCAGCAAGGTCAAAGTGGTATCCAAGCTTGACCAGAGTGGTATTCTCTTTCAACAGTTTAACTATGTCCATTTCCACCTGGCTGCCCATGATATGCCTTTGATTGTGGAACCGCAGTTCTGTTAAAACCTTGTTATTCTGCAGAGCTCTCATGATGGCCAGCACTCCTTTTCCTGTGATAAAATTTGACTCGATATTTAGACTAGTTATATGCTGATTTACCTTTAACATACCAGCAATAGCTATTGCAACATTGTCATCAGCGTGTGTGTTAGCCAAGCTGAATGACTTAACCACTGTGTTATCCCTCAGGGCTTGAGAAAATTGTATAAGCATCTGTGAAGTGATGTTTTCAATGTTGTTCAGATTGACCTCTGTGGTGTCAGGGTCATTGCTCCTAACTTTTTCCAAGGCATCCTCAATAACTGTTGGATTTCCACAAGGGTGGATGGCACTGCTTTTTAAGCTCAGATTATCAGTGTTTTTTCCACTGTGACCATTGAGTAATTCTTCATTGTCCTCTGCGCCATTACACTTTTTGCGTATGATGTGGTCAGAACTCCTGTCATCCTCAGGTCTTTCACCAGCTGCAGCATTTTGCTTTTCCTCATCCTCATCATCACTCTCATCTTCATCTTCTTCCTCATCTTCTTCCTCTTCTTCTTCTTCATCATCCTCTTCAGTATATGCCTCCTCAGACACTTCACTATTGCTTTCTGTGAAATATTCTTCTTGAATGTCTTCTGAATTGTCTTCTTCTTGCTCAGAATCCTGAACAGGAATGTAGGTGTGGGTGTTAAACATGATTGCAGTAATATACCTACTGCCTTTTTGCACAAAAACAATTATCTTGAAACTATATAAGTTAATGTGAAAAACTATAAATAAATCCCCAGAAGTAGAGACAGTTAGGAGAACAGAAAGTGTTTCAGCACCTAAGACCTTTTTAATATTTTTTCTTTCATGTTCTTTAGAAGACAAATTCTTTGTGCAAATTGAAACAATTTTACTGATGTCAGTTTCTGCCAAGATAAAATTTGATACAAAATATTGCAACATGGACATAATTCATGCCTTCTATGTGTTGGAATGTCCACAAGGGGATTATTTGGATCTTTGCCAGCAGAAACATAAGACTGCAACTTCAGAATGGACATGATCTATGAGCAACTTGAGTTTCTTGAGTTCATAAGGATTAGACACCTGTGTCTGTGCTCACACTCCCTTGCATATGTGAGCACATGTAAAAAGGCTAAAGACTGCCATAGTTTAGAACACAAATAATGTCTACTCAGGTAAATCTGCATATTGATATGCAAATTAATACAGAATTACAGGAGTTATGTTGAAAAGACTCTGGATGCACTGCATAGACTATATACATGTAGAAGATATTTGTGAAGAAAAGATTCAGACACGTTCCCACAGGTAACAACTAATCACATGTCAATAATCCCCAAATGTGTGCCAAGACCTAGACTGAGCTGTCGCAGGTCAGCTGCCATACTGCATCTCATAACTCACTGCCTACAGAGTAAAATGACTGTTTTTCTAAACCTCAACGATATTTTAGTGTGTTTGGTAGGCACCAAAATGGCAAATTTGGAACTACTTCTCATAGTTCTGCCTGGTGCCCTCAGCAGTTACAGTGACAGAGGACAATTCTCTGTGCAGAAACAGAAAAAGCCCTGCGCCCCAGGAAGTCTCACTCTCTATCTGGAGGACTCCAGAAGCACATAGGCCATGACTGAACCCTCACACTACGACCAACTTTAAACCTCTTGACCAAAAAGATCTCCCATGTCCCCTTTTGTCTACTGGACAAGCCATAGTATATGCCTTTTTGTTGGCATTTGTAAATGTTTACAAAATTTTGGATTAAATATGATTGTTCTATATGCACTACTTTAGCAACATTCATATTTTAGCCTTTGTAAAATACTAGGGGATATTTTACAAAGCGAGTACACTCTGTAGAGACAGTGAGTCTGTTTTGTGCTTCTGGAAAACAAAAGTGTAACTAACATGACAGCCTATTCTTAGAAAATCTGTGCAGTTTTAGGTTTGTTTAATTATCTGGCTCTAAAAACTCAGGGAGAGGTTAAAATGGCAGATTGCATGGTACTGTTTCCTAGTCTTTAGCAGATTTCTGTGTTGGGACACATGTAAAACAGATGGTAATTGTAATGTCTGCAGAAGCATGACTCTAATGAAACAGGATGTGGAATTGTTTCAGCCTGTCATTCCTGAGCGTTCAGCACCTGGAGGGCTTGCAGGGTCCAGCCCCATTGCCCCGCATATGGAAGTCTTGCAGGGTCCAGTCCCGTTGCTTCTCATGTGGATCATGTGCAGGGAGGCCCTTACACTGAGACATGCTGTGATACATACAGAGACAGGGCTGTGTTTAAGCCAGGTTTATTATGGGACTAAGATTTGTATTCCTAGCTTCTATACATATATGCAGACTTTTAAAAGCTGAAAACACCAGGTATCCAGGAACCTGTCTTCGTGGCTGTGCTTCTATCTGTCCCAGAATATATACTACAGTCTTTGACACAGGTGCAGATGAGCAGAAGTTCGTGCTTCTAAATGGACTGCTAATATGCTTGATGACACTAGAATAATAATTAAAAAATACTTGAATTTTTTTTTTTTGAGTGGCATTTCTGGGATCAAAGAGGGAATTTAGTTTCCTGGAACATACATCATTTGGTGTCATAACAATCTGCATGATAATTTGAAGTCAAGTACTTCTCTTTGCAGATCCATAGAGGCATGCTCTGCTATCGTGGCAGCATTTCAGTACAGGACTGCTGCAGGCAGTCACCTTACTTCATAGTAGTGACCTGACAAAAAGTTAGGACTAAGACAGTCAATGCAGAAAGGTAAATATCTCTGAAGGGCAAGTCATTCACCCTAAAAGGCTATCTGCAGGATGTTTGCCTTCTGGAGAGGTTGCTCTCTCACCACTACCTATAGAAGGAACACAAATAACAATCTTAAATAAGGTGTCTAACTTCCAAACACTTGAGGGCAAGAAGAAAATTGCTTTCCAGAAACTCAGAAGGAGCTTTCTTACTGCTTTCAGTGGAGAGAGCCTTTGTGCCCTCTACATCAGCATGTCTACATCTTCATATTTACGCATGCATTTAGGGAGTTAATTCTCAAATCAAAAAGTATAGAGGCTTTTGCTACCACTTTGAGGTTTAGCCAGCACCCATTGTTAATGCTGCATAGACATGGAAAAAGAAAAAAAATCCTGCCATTATATAAGGCACTGAACCAGATCTGGTCAGAAGGTTTTTTGGAACTATTTAGGTTTCGAGTTCCAGGCTCAGCTGGAAATAAACATTAATCTTGCCATTGCCTCCCTAGGACTTGACAAACAGGGAGTGAAATCAATGTCTGCAAGCTGATACTAATGGTCTGATGACAGCTAGTGGTCTGTACACTCCCCTGCAAAGACATTACACCACCATTCACGAGCAGGAGAAAACACTTATGTGTAAAGAAATACTGGATATTATTATTGTGGCTAATTTAATCCAGGAGATTTTTCTCTAGGAGAATATTTTATTTAATGTACAAACTGCAATTATTTCCTTGCAAATGAGCCGAGCTCCTGAATGAAGACTGTTAGAAGTTCTGAATCCAGTTTTGCTGTCTTTGCCTGTATTTTATTTTTTTCTACTTAAACATGGGAAAATGTGTCCTTATAAAGAAGAGTCAGATCTTAGTATGAAGCAATACTTAAAAATCAAAAAGCTGCTCACATCCCCAAGTCCCCACTTCACTTTGAAATTACATGGAGCCAATGTGAAAAGAGCAGTTGCTTTCTGATAGAGCTCAGGCTCACAAATAGTTTGAGCAAGGGCCCAGGGGATGCCAACGTGGACATTAGCTTAGGCTGAGAGTGCTCATCGCCTGCTAGGGCTGAGCTCTCCACGCCTGCTCAGCTGTACTGTTCTTTTGCAATTCAGGGAACAGCTTTTATTATTAACTTTTTTATTCAGGGGGACAAATTGCCTAACAAGCACTATTGCTTGTTTTTGGGGGAATACAGACAAATGGTTTGGCTGACTGATCTACCCCAGGGCACTTTTTAAATAACTTGCAGCTACTCTCTGACAACGGTTGCCAGCAGACTCCTGAGCCGTGTCAGGGATCCTCAGCAGGAGCAAAGCAACATAAGCTGCTGGCTGCAATGTAACTTCCTTCCAGTGAGTAAAAAGCCTGATGGCCGCTTACTCGATTTCTGACATAACACGTATTCAAAATTATCTTCCTGAGGAGCTTTGCAGCAGTCAATACTGATTTTTTGAAGGCAAGGAAAAGGCACTTTGTTTAGATTTAAACAAAATCAAATGTTATTCAGAAGTCCACATTCCTACCTGGCAATAATTTATAACATGCTCTTTAAAATTTGTTCCTATTTTAATCACTAAGGATAGTTTTTATGGGATTTTCTGTTCTCAACTGAGCTTTTAAGATGTCTCTAGAGAGAGAAAAACTCTCTGAGCTAGTATGCAGTGCTTTAGCAGACACAAATGTAAGGCTAATGATGCTCTTAAAAATGTTACAACAGACTGAAAAAAAAATGGAAACAGCCAGTGAGGTCAAGCCAGGGGAGAAAAAGCCCAAATATTTCCAGGAACCAGTGAATGCCTCAGCATCTTACCTTGTCACATGTGCCCAGTCTCTCTTTTTCTAAGAGTTTCTTGGTCTCCCTCTCCCAATAGGCCATCAGCGCTTCCCTGCTGAAAGTCCCTGTTGGTGTTTTCTCCGTCAGGCTCTTCTGTCGTTGTCCCACTGGAAGGTTGCGGTCCGGCTCTATGTCCTCCAGCTCCCGCTCCAGCTCCTTCAGCTCCTCTTCAGTGAGAGAAGCAAGGAGCTCATCTTCATCAATGTCTTCATATTTACTGAGCTCTCTTCTGTACCCAAAAGTAGACATGGTCCCTCTTGGTCAGGCTGGTACAAACCTGAAGTGACTAGGCATTCAAGAAGGCTGAAGCAAGCAAGCTGTGTCTCGTTTGGTCAGCAACTGTTTCCCTGTGTAGCTGAGGCACCCTTTTAAGAGGAATCATTGGGGGCTTACGACAATGTGCGGAGGGATGAAAGCATGCTCCGTTTTAAGCATCAGACGTCAGCTAGACATCTGAACAGCAAGAATGTCCCAACACTACTGTTTGCAGGTCCCTTAAAGAGGGGGATTATTGACACACTGGCCATGGCCATATTTAGAGCAGGCGGCTACTGGGAGAATACCAGCCTTGTGGATGGGGGGGCGGCACCAAATAAAACCCTGGGCACACTTACAATGACTTCATGTCCAAACTGCAGTAGAGAAAGAATAATGCAAATCCATTTAATCCTGAGCTGCCACGGGGGCTAGAAATAAAATACCCATGCCGTTGTTCACTGGGCTTCCTCTCGTTTTCACGGTTTTTGAGCGGAACCACGCTGTTAGCCTGCCAAGGTGTTTGCAGGAGGTTAGGATCGGGGGGGAGGCAGCCCACAGGGGGGAGGCTGGTGTGCTGGCACCCGTGGGGAGCACTGCTCCCACCATGTCACACCTCACCTGTAACAAATCACACAAATGGATTATTTATTAATTTCCCTTTTTTTTCAAGGATGGAGAAGCCAAGGGAGACTCAGCTTGACATCTCCATTTGGAGCTGCTGTGAGATTTTTTTTTCACACAGAGAATTGTGCTCTGCTGAGGGAGTGTGCAGAGCCCTGCAGCACTTTAGGGGAACCAGCCCTGGGTGGGCAGCAGGGCTATGTCTTCATCACTTCTGACAGTCCCTAGCAAATGAAGGCCTCTAGTGGCTATTTTAGTTAATGGCCATTGCTTGCTGTAGCTGATGTGCAGCTGGAGATTGCCCTTCAATGTCTAATTTTAAAGGTGTATCTACATTATCATGTCTGCTAATAAAAGATATATTATTTTGACATTATTTTTATTGACTGGTATCTTGCAATGTAAGAAACCAAAGAATGAAAGATTAAACTTCACACTGTTTCATTTTTTTTATTTTCCCTCTTTCTGAACTAACAACATTTTCTGAAATGTGCAGGCCAGCAATATCTGCAAGCCTGTATTGTGAGAGAGAGAGGGAGGAAGGGAGAAAGACAGAGAAAAAGTTGATTTTGGTACAGGGAAGTAGGAATATATCTGTAATGATAAATGCCAAACTTATTAAATGATAACACATGGTGGGTTTATTTTTAGTTAGTCAAGCCAGTATTGAGTGGAAATGTAAGTAAAAATAATTTGCTCTTGTCCAGCATCATCTCTTTTTGCTTAGTATGCACTGGATGCTAGAACTGATATATGATGTTTAGCCAAATTGTTAATTTAGTTTTTTTATTATTGTGTATATTGTTTATTGGCAATGGAGAGAGGAGACTGAGCATGATTTTCATGAACAGATTTGGTAAATAAATTACATTTTTCCTTTGATCATTTTTCTACATGCATTTCATCCAGTTTAGCTTGCCCAAGTGGGATGAAAGCTTAGGAGGTTAGACTTCCTTTACACGTGACATACATTAAAAAAGCCAACTAAGAATATTGTAAATCTATAATGAAATTAATAAATATTTGTATGCCATGTACATTGATGAAATCTTTGCATAAAATAAAAAGGAGGAAGATGCAAAACAATTTGGCTTATGGAGCTAAGAGCATTGTAACCTTCATGGTATACGTTACTGTGACCTATGTCTAGGCAAGACACTGGGTGAGTAGAAGTTCTGTTCACTCTTTTAGTTGCACTTAAAGAAATGATGGTAAGACCAAATTTTGTAAACTGTGACACAGCAGGAAAAAATAGTGAGTACCTATTTTCTTTTAACTTTACATTGTGAATCTGACACTGGCATTAATTATATGTACATATCAGAACTCCAAGCAATTTTATTTCTTCCAGGTGTCTTGGACAATGATTCACTTTGTTATCATTTGAGTTAGCTGGAGAAGCGCCACAATGAAATTATCTTTCTTGAGTCCGTTTTTTGTAGACAACATTTTTTTGCAAACATTTTTAGATGGAGTTGGTTAGTAAATTTGTACTAGACAGATTTTATGTTAGAAAATGTTGGTTGAAACTAAAATGGTTTTAGAAATGTGCTATATTTTATGAGTACAATGTTGACATATGCAACATTTATATGTACAATATTACCAGCAAAAGCATGCTGATAAATATGAAATCTATTAAAATATAATGTTTCCCAGACAATTCTGAGCTTTCTGCTTTTCCTTTTTATCTCAGATACAAAATTTGTAAGTCTCTGAGTTTTCCTGGGTTGAGAGTGCATAATACAAAGTACAAACATACAGATACCCAATTTGTCTATTTACAGTTTTCTATGTATTATTCAAATTTCTAAACTCAAAGGGACTTCAAAAAGCAACATACAATACTCACTTTTAAAATAAAGTTCCAAAGGAATATTTAGTCCAGCCCTTGGCAGCAACATGAATATTACCTTCAATTCTACTCCTCGCTGCAGGATGATACAACACTGAGCCAGTGGTGATGTTTTTCTATATATAAAATGTCAGTGATGTCCATCCATTCTAGCCATAAGAGAATTTAAAGATGTTACTAAAGATGGACAAGGTATTTTATTGCAAATATTTCCCCTGAAGGAGGGGGGGGGGGGANTGAGGTTTTAGTCCTTTCTTGATCCTGTACGTGTCACTCATGGTAGTTTAGGATGTATTCTTTATATGGAGATGGCCGAGGGCGAAGACCCATGAAGACTCTAGAATGTAGCACATGGCAAATCACACACACAAAAATACTGCTAAAACTGTAAAGTCAAGCACTTACAGGTCAGAAAACATGAGGATAATATTTGTCCTTGACTGTTGATGAGCACTGAAACAGTTCTTAATCCTGTAATTCTGTAACCATATACTTTGATCCTGGACTCATGGGTCCCCAGGACCCTTACTCTTGTTCAGTGTACAAAAGAGGTCATGCACATTTGATAAATAGCCTTTCAGCATTTTCTTTTGCCACTGTTCTTCAGCATATCAAGACTACCAATGGCTTTATTTGTCCAGCAGCCCCTTCAGGAGATGTGAAGGTGTTACCACTGTTATAAGGAGGAAGAATAGATGTACAGAGACATTAATATTGGAAGTACCCACTAATTTGGATTTTATGATTACCTTTTGGGGTGTATTCAGCATTACGCAGCACTTCAGCTGGTCAAGGCTCAGCTCCTATGGACACCAGCCACTGCTGAAGCTGCCCACCACAATGACAATTCAGAGCACAGGTTATCACTCAAATGATTTAATTGTGATAAAATGACTTGTCCAATGTCCCAGAGGAACTCTGCTGCAAAGACAGGAGTGATCATGTTTTCCTGTTAGCATTCCTGCCTGAAATCTTCTGTTGTCTCACACAGTCCCATTCCTCAGACATAATACATGCTTTGTCACACCATTATTAACAGTTTAGGAAGAGACCTCGTGCTAGTGAGGGGGCACAGAAGGCCCCTTCTATCACAGAAGTCACAAAAGCAGAGCATGAGCCATATGTAGTACGTGAGGACAGGTTTAGCCTGACTTCTTTGACCGCCATTTAAGATGAATCCACCAAAGTACTTCATCACCTCCTGTCAGAAAACCCAAGCTCACCTCCCTAACATGCTGCTGAAATCCCAAATGCAGAGAATAAACACTTTCACGTATAGGCCATGAAAACTCATCACTGAATTAACAAAATTATTAAAGGGTTTGTTCCCTTCAGGACTTGGGCAAGGGTAAGGGAAAATGAGAACTGGGAGCACCCATTTGATAGGAGCAGGATTCACTCTGCCATTGCAGATACTTGGCGTCCATGTTCCTGGCTTCAAGTGGGACGGACCCCACTGGCAGCTGAATTGCAGACAAGGCTTTGAACCTCTTCTAGCCCAGGTGATCTATTTTCTTGGTTCTAAAAGAGGAAACATTTCTAAATGTGGTTTGTTTGGTTTTGTTTTTGTTTTTTTCCTTTCCAAGCAATTAAAAATCTCAAGCAGCAGCCTAGGAAATTTTGTTCTGCTTCTCACACACTTCCACAACTTTGGGCATGTTGGCCCAATGGCTGAAAGGGTGCAAATAACACCTGAGGGGTGGTACTCACCACCCAGCAGGGCAAAGCCCACGGCTTAAATTTTACTTCCACTTGGGTGAGTGTAGGGAAAACTACAGGCAAGCAAAGAGAGGGCTGCACAACCTTGTCCTCAGACGTGGGACACGGGCAGCCCCAGGACAGTGGCTATTTCAGTCATGGCTCCTGAGGACAGCCTGTCAGACAGATGCGTTGGCTCGTACTGAGCTGCAGTCCCACACTGCAGGAACAGGTCCAATTGCCATAGAGCACATGAAAAACAATGCACCACAGTATGTCTGGGCTTTCCCCATCTCTCCTACTGCCCTTCTGTCTGTGGCACTCGCTCCCACCTCACCCAACACTTTGGCACCCCTCATCCCTCAACCAGCTCCTTCCCTGCTGCTGCCCCCTCACACAGACCCCGAGGCGCCAGTCCTGACCTTTCCCACCTTTCCCTCTCCTGCCTCCTTGCTGCTGTGCCCCACAGGCCCCCTGGCCTGCCCTCTCAGCACAGCCCCTCGCTGTCCTCACCCACCTTCACAGCCTGTTCTCTGACCTCCCTTTCCCTCCTCTCCTCACATGTCCCCTCTCCTGGCCCCCTGCCTCCCTCCTCCCACCCATATCAACAGAGAGTGAGAGATACACGTGTGTCTCAATTTCTGTGTGCTTCTTGGATGGGCCCAGGTTGAGTGCTGAGCCCAAATCGGCCTGGAGAGACAAAGGGTCACCAGCCTGGCATCTGAACAGGACTGCGAGGCAGACTGATGGGACAAGCTGTAGCCCTTTCTCCCTCGAGACTAGCGTAACTTGTGAAAATCGTGCACACTGTACTGTTCCTGAAAAGGATGTGTCATCACCTACATTTAACAGTGGTATCAGCAGAGCAAATGGGATAAAGCATGCACTGGAGGCATTCAAAGGAACAATTTTTCAGCTGCTTTTCTCTATGGCAGATGATTCTGTTGTCCTGTCCATCTTTCCTGGTGATGCCGTAAACAAGGAGAAAAAGATCTTTCCTTTCATCCATGCTGTGGAAACAAAAAGTGGGTTGAGTTTAAAGATGACCCTGATCCAAAAGCAGTTTTTGCTTGGGAATTGGACTCACTCACCAACTCAAAGCAGGATTTTTCCCGCTGATCCCCTGCAGTACACCCAGCCTACCAGGAAGGCAGATTCCAGTTCCCGATTGTAGCTTAACAACTCGGACCCATGACAAACAGTGATCAGCTTTCACTCAAAAACATGTGCATGTGGGCTGCCTTATTGCTCAATTAGTTTTGAAAACAGCATTCCCAACAGCTGCTGGAGACATAACCAGAAATCTGTATACAACACTATATACCAACAACCCACGGAGCCACCACTAATCTAATGTGTTTTGAAGGCAGGGGTGTTTGGGTTGCCCTGCTTATCAAGAAGACGCAAGAGTCATAGTGAGTGAAGAAGTGAATGGGCTCTGATAGTGCTGCTGATGGGAGGAGCCTAAGGATGTGTCTTGAAAGGGGGAACAAGAGCTTGACCTGACTGCAGGGAAGCACCGGGGAAAAAAAATAATCTGGGTGCAAATAAGGATGTTTCTGGACTACAGAATTCCTCAAACTTAATTAAAAGAAGGAAAAATCGCTGCCCACATTGCACAGGCACCCAGTGTCCTTTGCGCACAGATCCTGAAGGTCTATTTGGTTACACAGAGAGGCATGCAGCTGGGTGCCAAGAGTGCAGCAGACTTGGGGTTTATTGCCCCCTTTGCCTACCAAAATATGGAAGACAAGGAGGACAAAAATATTTTACTGAATTAATGTCATTCCCAGTATTCTTTCCTTCCTACACAGCCAATATTTTTTAATCATCATGTGTCAGTACACTGTCATGTTCTGTAATAACAGTGTGAGATGAACTTGCTTATCTTTGACAGCACAAACTATTCCTGCCAGGGTTTTGCTCAAAGCAAGCACTTCTCCACATCCCTGCAGACTGGCCATTTCCTTGGAGCCAGTTTCTGCCACACCAAAAAGATAAACTGCTTTGGATGCAATGATAATCTTAATGCTCTTGCTTTCATATAGCTGCTCTTATCCCTCAGGAAGAATCTCGGTGTGCTTTACAAACAGTGCCAACAGATTTACAAACTATATATAGATATCATTTCACTCACTACTGATGTACAGCCATAGGGTGACCACAGCAGCTGTTGGGAATTACATCGTGATATTGCTCAACAGGTTTGGACAGGAAGTAGAGGCCACTGTATCTCAAAGAAAGTAGCAGAGGAACTGCTGCATGAACCAAAAATGTGGGGTTTGGAAGTGCAGGTTGTATGGGACGCTGTTCAGGCATCTGCAGTTAGCCTATTCTTTCCAAAAAAAGCATGATAAAATAGGTAACATCTTCCAATGTAAGCATTATATTATTCACGGTGATATTGTCCCAAATATACCATATTTGCATGTCCAGGTCAGGTAGTTATTAAATTATAAGTGATTATAAAAAGTGCATGGACTTAATCCTTTGCTGAATGCCTTAGTGCCAGACAGTTCTCCCATGTAGCTTATCCAAACCTACAGTTTGCCATTCAGATAAAAAATTTGCTCTATTTCTTTATACACAGCAATACAGGCACTTATTTCATTATTTAGTATTTCCTTGTTCTCTGTCACATTTTTTTTAACAGTTTGTGTTTATGAATATTTTTTTAAAAGGAGATCCCAGCAACATAAAGAAGTGATGTAACTCATAGGAAATTAATTACAAGCAGAAGTATTAAGCAAATTCTCTACTTTATTGTCTTTATTTATGGTCTGTTTTTTAAATAGCCCATATTAATAATGGTGTGAATTCTGAGTACCATATTTACCATGTGCACAATATGCAGACAGAAGTTCATGGTTTTGTCCAATCAAATGTGGAGATTTCTACTGTAAATGTGAATTTTGAAAATTCAATGTAAATATCTTGTACACATCACCAGAGCTACACTGTTATATCAGTCTTACAACTACTAACACTTTACCAATATATTTTTACAGCTTTTCAGGAGTACCACAAAACAGATTCCTCAGGGAATATTTCTCCTGATCTAAGTACCTCTTTTGCTGGTGTGAGTGACACTTCAGGGAGCATTTCAGAGAGAAAATGCTTCCCATTGCAATACATACCTTTAAATATTTATACAGTAATTTGATGCACTTACACATATATTTCTTTCTGATTAGCATTTGTCCTGGTAAAGGATTGGGATTAATTTCTTTGAAGACTGCTCCATGCATTTGGAGACAGGTGGTGTATTTTTTGAATAAAGGTGATTATCTGTAGGGTGCAGAAAAGGCCTCTGAAGCATAGACAACTCTGGGGGCAAGGTAACCAGTTTTAATTACTGCAACCTAAACAAACAATTTCCAGCGGAAAGGTCAGGAAGAGAACAAGTCAGAATAAGGCCATTAAGGCTAAAAATCACTTTGGCTGGAATTACTTTTCTTGACACCATTTCCCAGAGAAGAGGTCTATCTACATCCTAAGGCTCACAGGTTAAAAAAAGTGGGAGGAGGCTTTAAAGGGACTGCTTCAGCAGGAAGAGTACACCAGGGAGGTAAAGCTGGCTACACAGGAGACACAAAGGTGAGGGCAAGAGACTGTCAATTAGGTGCATATTATGGGGAGTGATGGAAAAGCAAAAGAGATGAGACCTGTTCTACAGAGGTAAGTGCTCATGAATTTATGTCACTTTTCTCCATGCAAACCATAAACAACTGGATATTTTAGAAGTCCTTTTCTACCCTGAATAAGGGTCAGAAAAAAATCCCTACTCTAAGGTAGACACAGATGAGCTCGTGGCATTGTGACTGTGTTTTTCCATGCATGACTCCCATACTATCAGGAATAGCCTGAGAAAAAGCAGCTCAGGCACAAAGAGCCCGAGCCAGAACATGGACTGCTGCAGTGAAACAGTAAAATTGTTCCACCTTGATACCCAGAACAAGGATCTGCCGTGACAGCTCCCAAGATGAGATGATAGCCAGTGCATGGAAGTTTTAGGGAAAGCACATGACATTATGGGCCCTACAGGTAATAGCTGGTCATATACCAAAATCATGGCTATGGTTTGGCCCTTCACTCAGTTATGAAAACCCTTACAGCTACAACGTCCATCTCGCTGGTGCTGCGATGGCTGATGTAACCATTCTTGAATGTCTGGCTCCTTGGAGAGCTCATCAGTCTGGTGCAGCTGCTTGTGTCAGATTTTATGAGAAACAGAGACCAAATGATACCTCTGCTTTCAAACATTGTCCCCAAACCAAGTGAAGCCCCTATCCCAGAGCATGCCTGAATCAATGCCAGGGCATTTAATTACTTCTAGTCAATGTCACCCATGGGATGGGCATGCCATGGAATTGGGTTGCGGTGGAACACCCCATGAGTCACACCCAAATAGCAGAGAAAATTAAATCCCAGCATTGCAAGGGTTCAATCACAGTCCAAGCAGGGAAAAAAGGAATAGTTTTTTCCTACCAATTTCTTCTTCCAGCCAGGGCTGCTGCCTTTGCCTCTTTTCACACAACCACCGGTCCTGAACCAGTTACATTTCTTGCTCCCACCAGCACGTACTCAACTCCTTATATGTACTATTCAGTGGCCTGGCTACAAAACATGGGAGTCGAAAGACTTGTGTTCAATTCCTAGCTGTACCAAAAGCATGACATGGGGTAAACAGCTTCCTTTCTGTGTCTATCTCACCTTTTACTCCATTCAAAACAAAGTCTTGCCCTTCCTGCCTCCATTCAGTTCACAGATTCCTTGAAAGCATTAAAGATGCTTTCTCATAGCGTTGCACTTCCTTTAGCATCCAGAGAGGGGAGAAAGTCTTCAGTAAATAAACAAATTCAATTTTGAAGGACAGAAAAACTTTAAAACATGACTAGGCCACCTTCTGTAACTACCAACAACCAAAAAGGGCCCAGATGTATTGTTTAAAAGATAAACACAGTAATATGTCTTTTTAGCTTACCTAATGATAGTCTAAGGACTAGTTCATGATATCATACACATTTGGGGCAAAGTTCTGTCCTGGAGCTGAATGCTCTGATGCCACAGGCAATGTAACTATTGCCTGAGGCATGTAGAAAGTCCTAAATATAAACCTTGGCCTGTGAACTAAAATTACTAATGGAATTTGGCTCTAGCCACAGAAAGGGTTTAAAATCTCCTGTCTAAAGCCCTATTCGATCATGTTTCCTTTGCTGGTTGCCATATACTGTATCAGATATGCGACTACCCAGATTCTTGTGTTGTGGTCACTGTATTCATTAAAATTAGCACTATTTAAGACTTATTATTATTAAGCCCATATTATTAAGCCCAAAATATCAGTTTATAGGTTATGAAGCATACCTGCATTTAGCCTGGTATGTCCAGGATGTTTCAGCTGGTGGAGCCTTGACTCCAGACTGCCTTGTTGGGTTCACCGGGCACTCTGTGCTCAGGCTATGCCTGGAGTCACAAGTCACCTCCTGTCAGGGGCCTAGCACAGATGCCAGACACCTAGAAGTTTTTCACAAGTGACCAAATTCTCTTTTTCCACCTGGTCAAAATTTCTGGCAAAAAAACAGAGGACATGTCTTGGGAAGTCAGGTGAATAGTAGCCCTAGTGAGAGCAGAAGCAGCAATTAAGCCTTCTGTTCTACCCTCTACATTTCCAGATCAGTAATTTTCACTCCTTCCATTTGATCCCGTAAATCTATTGTTAGGAAGGACAGATCCACAAAGGAATTGAAAAGTGGTATTTACATCTCTGACTGAGGTGTTAATAAATTATATATGACAATGACATCCAGCGAATAAGGAGTTCTGAAGAACAGCGAGATTCAGTGTAGGGAGAAGGGAGAAGGGAGAAGGGAGCCTCAGCTGACCTTTGGTTTGTGTGAGTCTGTGTATGTGTGTGATAACTAACCACTGTATCTCTTAAAATACATGTTTAGCTAAACTCTGACTATGCACCGTGTAATCCTGACATCCACCAACTGAAATATTTTCTTAGTTTAGGGGGTTTGAGATTCTTTTTTTTTTTCTTGTCCCCCGCCCCCCACCGCAAGAACAGCACAGGGAGTAAGTGCAATCCATTTTTAATAGGATAATTTAAAGAATACTTAATCAGATGTGGTTTTCTCTAGATGTGCAGAAGCATACTGTCAAGTGCATCACAGCATGTGTCAGGGTGTTGTTTAGTCTGGTGGAGAAGCGATCTGTCAAAACTCTGTAGGAACCATAATTAAAGTTATGACATTGCAACATTTTTCAACCCAGGGGAGATGCTGCTTGATTTCCTGGTTTGTTTGTCCATCAATATCCACTCTTCTTTTAAAACAGCCTACTTAAAGTCCCTGAAATTTTGCCAAGCCTTGAAATATGTAGTACTGGCACACACAGCAATCATACCTGGGAGCAAACATTTTGCAAAAATACCAAAAAAGGATCTTTTAAGTGTTTGGAGAATTTTATAATAGGACTCTGATTTTCAAGGTCCAAAATGTGCTAGATTTCAGGCCTATTATATGACAGAGACATGCATTTAGTGTATTAATTTTCTTTGCCAAGTTAAATTAGATATTTATTTTATTTTACAGATAAACTAATGCCACAAACCAAGAGCAGCAATTGTATTTATCATCTTCACTGGGAAGTCCATCATGAAAATTATTCTTTTATCCTTTATTCATCTGAACTCCCATTTAGAATGTAGTGTTCTACATAATTATTATAGTGTTCTTATTCTAATTTTAGACTGTATTTGGATAGTACAATGTGGTGCTAAAACATGAGCTTTAACACACTAGCTTTGAGGAAAAATTTGTTCCCATAAAAGAACTATTAACAACAAATACCAGAATGTTGTGAACGTATACAAAACACCAAGCAGCTCTTTGCCTAGTAAAAAATAGTGAGGAAATGAATCAAATAACAGACTGGTACACAGTTATTTTAAAAAACTAGTCTAAATGTATCCCTTTTCCATACAGATCATACTCTTTATATAGGATATAGTTCTTGAGAACTGTTGGGAGTGGAAACTTCTTCATGGATGACAGCTTCTGGAGTCTCCTTAACCCCAGGAGTTTACGTATTTTCAGACGACACAGATGTTTCAATGGGCGAGGATTATCTAAAAATAATAGAGAGAGAGAAATGGTGGAAAAATCAATGCCAGTAACAATGATTGTAAGCCACTACACAATCTCAAAACATGCTCTAATAAAATTATTATAAAAATCTATTACCTTGGGGCATTACTATCTTGCTACTTCTGAATAAAATACCATTATTTTCACTTCAGAATTCTGATGATACACAATGCTGATATTAATCAAACTTCTGTCAGGTATCCGCTTAACACTTGCTCACTTTTGGAAATATGCTCACTGTACTTTGTCTCCAAAGTACCCATCTCAACAACTAAGTCAGGACTCTATTTTGCATAACCAATGGTAACTAATAAATGATCTCTCCTTTCCCCACCTGCACCTTTCAAAAATTGCATGTTGAGGCCAGCCACCGCACCTTCCCTTTCTGCTGTATCAATAAGGCACCAGGACCAGACCTTATCATGCTTGGGCCTGCTGAGTCTTCTAAACAAACACTTCTTATCAGAATTTACATCAGTCAAAAGAGCTCAGTTTAATTTAGACTTCCTGAACATAACAAAACCTTTCAAGGTACTTGAAATATCAGTAGTTAAGACTACCAAATGTTCCCATGACACTAACAAAATTTTCTTCTGCATTCCAGTGTAAAATACCAAAGCAAAATTAAATACAGGCTACCAGTTTTAAGCATAAATATTGCTCTTTAACAGCTGATATTGAATCAAATTCTATTTACAATAAAAAAAGAAAAGTCAAATAAAATTAATTAATGCAAAGAGAGCATTTAATACATTCCCCAACAGATTTTTTTAAGTTAAGGTGAGTGAAACCTATCTCTGATGCCACCAGTGGTGGAAGGTCCAGGCTAATATGTAGAACTTCAAAAGTAAAGCATATGTAAGAAATACTATTCGATTACAGTATTAGTAATTGCAACTCTAGGTGTATATCATGTAAATGAGAGTTAGGAAATTATGATAGACAGACTGTGGTAGCAATCTTTGTCACTACCTACCACCTTGAACATAGTGGGATTTAAAACATGCTCTTACGATAATCGAGTGATTAATAGACTTGAGAGATCAAGAGAGCAAAAAGAAGGACGGAAATGTGAGCAATATTCCTCAATAAAAAAAGCTGCATTCCACAGCTGTGCAATGACTTCTGTCACACATATTAAGGAGTTTGAGAAGTACTTCAGTGGTCTTGCTTAACTACAAGGGCTTCCCACACAACAGTGACATTCCTTGTGAGATTAGTTCTCATCAGGTGCATGTTTGCCATATTCCAGTCCAATTAACTAATTTATGACCAGTGGCCACAGGCAAAGATCCGTCTCAATCTGAGGACTGGATGACAGGCACAACCTGGTTCTTAGCTAGTACACGTTAGGACTGCTAAAACACTCTGGATGAATGTGACCTGACACAAGCAATTAAAGTCTCCTATAATAAATCATAACATCATTAACTGGAAGTTAGATATTTACCCAATATCTGACGTATCTCTGTCCATTCTTTCTGTGTCTCTAAGACAAACTTAATTTTTGTGCACAGAGGAACATAATCCATGTAATCTATGAAAACACGAACCACTTTCCCTGCTAAATGTTTCAACCAAGGAACAGCAATAAAGTCACAAAACTGAAAGGAAAAACACATCAAGTCATAACTTCACGATCTGTACAGAGGAATGCCAAAATAACACATTTTAAAGTAATTACACAAGACAATTTAGACAAAATATTAGCGATGACCTTTAGCAGTCATAAATTGATGCTGAGGTAGGTTTCTTTAAAAGTGCTTAACTTTTGTGATCCCTTAATTCCTCTGGACAGGCCTGAGGGCTAATTATTATTATTATTATTATTATTATAACATTGCTAGAATTTGCAACATTGTTTTGTTCAAAAGTGTTATCTATTTGGGAACAGATCTACTCCGTTGGTTAGGATAGGAACAGAAATTCCAGAATCCTGCCTCATAATGTCTTAAAAATTCCTTCCTAAATCTCTCACATATGAACCCCAAACTAAAAACACTCTATGTACATCATTTTCTCTGGAGTAGAAAATGAAAAATGGCTGTTTAGGGTGTTTTAGAAAAGGATTTTGGCAGTATGTTAATCTTAATTCTGCACAATAATCTATAATGTTTACAGCTGTCTAATGAAAAGAACAAAGTGAAGAGAAAAAGGGAATGTTTTGTATTTACTGGATTATCCTTTATTACAGCAGAAGTCCACCCGGGGAGAATCTCTTCGTCTGGAGTTGACCACACAAAAGAATTTCCGAAGATATCTTGATGCATACAGTCAAAACACATCTCCACATTATATCCATGATTGAGCAACAGCCTCAGCATCACCTCATCATTCAAGGCATATTGAATGGCACTGGGGAAATGTGTATCATTAACCAACATAAAGTAACAATTGACATTTGCTCCGTAAGACAGGAGCAGCCTTACAATTTCATGGTTGCCAGTTCTCACTGCCACAAGAAGACAGTTTAAAGGATCCTTGTTTGGATTTGCCCCTGTTTTGAGCAATATTTCAGTGCAAAGAATGTCACTGTTAGAAACAGCAAAATAAAGTGCGGTTTTCCTTTCGTCATCGTAACTATTTGAAATGTGTTCAGCCAAGAGAGTATTGACATCAAAACCATTTTCAATGAGAAGTTCTAGACACTGCGAATTCTGGCCATCTGCTGCTGAGTGAACAGGGCTTAACCCACTTTTCTGGATTGCAGCTTGGGATGTGACCGGAATGAGATACTTCAGGGCCCTAAAAAGCAGAGAATAAAACTAGTTAGGCATTGTTCCCCTGCATGAAGAAAACGATCCTCATTCATCTGTATGCTAAATTACCTGCTAGATGCTTTACACAAGAAGATCCAAACACAGAAACAACAGTTTTGAACACTGTCAAATAGGACCTTTTATTTAAGTTGTTTTAGTGGTTTTCACTTAGTTCTAAAGAGTATGTTTTGCATTTTGCTTTGTCCATGCTAAAAGCCACTTAAAAGTTAATTCAAACTAATGTAACATAGGGACTTCTGAAATATAAATGATCTATACATTTGCAAGTTCACCACAGTCTTCCTCAATGCGACCTTGTGACACACTGTATCTTAAAGAAAATGTAAAGTCCAAGCTCATACTCACAGGTAATGCCCCTCATAAGCTGCTTTGTGTATGGGAAGCAGTCCTGCCTTATTAGGCACATTGCCACTTCCTCCATATTCCAAAAGAAGGGCTATGCAGTCTGGATTACCTCCTCCGGCTGCTTCAAACAGTATTGATGCACCATCATCTGCTAAGGCCTGGACATCTCCACCTTGAAGTAGGATTTGGGGTTTATAATTATACCTAAAGTGGTTTGCAGATCATCATAAAATCAAGTCCAGAGTACTTTCCTCTTCATTTCAGATGTATTTAAGTTAAAACTTTACTAAAACAAGAAACACTTCTTGTGGCAAATTTAAAACCCCAAGGCAAAACAGGAGTACAGATACAAGTTCAAATGCTCACTTGAGTGAGGTCTGCTTTGATTGTAAGTTATAACTGAGGATTTTCAAAATTTCAAAAATACTTAATTTCATTAATTACTATCAATATCATTCTGTACAAGGAAGGAAGGATAGACGGAAGCGGGGGGAGGAGGAAGGAACAGGTAGGGAGGAAAGGGAGGGGAGTAAAGAGAAATAAAGAAGGGCAAGAAGGACATGTAGGTCCCTCCTGACTGGAACCGACTGGTATCAACTCTGCCACTCCTCTCACATGCATTGTTCTAGCAGAAACACTCATATATGCTTCCTTTCCTTCCAAGAAACCAAATATTCTCATTCATCACTATTCTTTCTTTCTTCTTCCATGATCACCCTAAAACACCTCAGCAACCAGGCAAGATGTATGCCAGCTCAGAGGTGTATTTCCCTTTTACCTGACTACATACCTTTATGAATAAGATGCTCCAGCACATCACAGTGACCATATTCAGCAGCAACACCTAATGGTGTAACTCCATAGCCATCCTTAAGATTCACATTTCCACCGTTCTTCAGAAGAAGAGCAACAATGTCTCTGCGTCCCTGTTTTGCAGCTTCATGCATTGCCGACCAGCGTTTTACACACGGCTGGTGGATACTACAGTTGTGTTTAATCAGAGTGGATACCATTTCAAAAGAGCCCCTTCTTACAGCTTGAAGATATTTTAAAAAGGAAGAAAATAATACAATTACATTTTCAGGTATGTTGTCTTGAAAGGTAAAGACATCTAATGAGTTTAGAAAAGCTTTTCCTTGTGTAGTGATATGAGGAAATTAAAAAGATTTCCAGTCCTAGAAATCTGCGAATCCAATTTACTGGATATGTCAGTTTGGAGCATGGAGGGCAAAAGCAGCACAGCTTCGATTCTGAGAAGAAAGAAGCAGGTGTATCACAAGGAAAAGCAACAATAAAAATAACATAATATTCAAATACTGTCCTTACTTCAAAAATTGGTGCAAACTTTGCAGTGTCCTCAGAAAGTTCCACTTGTGACTTGATCACCTGGTAACTCTAATCTGGGCATGTACTCAGTGGCTCCTGTCAGCCAAAGTACAGTAGACTTCTGTCATGCTTAAAGGACATGTTCTTTTGAGGTTCCAGATTAGAAATTTTCATGGATAACTACATCTGCAAATTATTTATATATAAAATAGTGATCCTGAGGAAAGAGTCTAATTTTACTTCTGGACTACCCTTTGGAATAGCAGATCGCTCCACTGACTGGTGGGGCAGCAAAAAGAGATCAGTGTCAGAGGGCTAGCAAATTTAACATTTGTGAATGCCCCATTATACAATTAAGAAGGTTTTTAAGAGGCAACAGTCTTCATAATTACCCACAATTACTTTGGAGTATTATCAAATGTACCTGGAAGCAGAAATTATCCCACTAAATAGATAAATCTTCAGCATTTATCTTCATACTGAAGAGCCCTTTAATCCAGAGCTTTAAAATTAAAAGCAGTAACTTAATCATGAACATCATCTATCAAGTGTTAAGCACCTAATCCGCTATTTCACTGAGAACAAGACTGAAGTGTATGATGCACAGCACTATCTACATCAACACTTTCAATGCCAAGTGACACAAAAACATAAAAAGCATCACATAAACAATATATAGTTGACAAATCTCATTTTCAGGGGTTTGTACAGAGAAACATTTAGGAAAATAAGTTGTCATTATAAAGGGGAAAGATTATTTTCATAAGCTCTAGTTATTCTTTGCAGAATTCATTAAAAGCAAAGGTTGAAAATAGCTTAAAATTTTCACAGACTTAAAATTATTGAAATGAGCTGAAACAATGCAAAGCAAGACATTGCAGAGGAAACCTATAGAAATGTCTCAGGGCCTTAAAATGTTAATACAGTAAATGCACCCAATGAAAGTTAACAAAAATTCAGAGAACTGAGTATTTTAATACTGATATTTGTATTATATATTGTATTTTCTTATATTGTATTAATTTCACAGATTGATTCTCTTCAGAAGAATGGAGATATTTTGACATTCAACAGAAATTAAAAGCTGATATAGCTAAACTACTCATGCAGAGCAAAGCTCATTTAAGTCTATCAACAGCATTAAATCTCCAAAGGAATCATCGTTCTTTAGATTGGGGAATTACTTAGAAATGCAGTTGAAGTTTATTTTCAGTGCAAGAGGGGAATAAAATGAGATGGGAGATTTTGAATTTGAAAATACCTGCCTACTCCTGAAGAAATAATGTGATAGAACTAAAAATCTCCAGTAACCTCCAGATCTCCAGAAAAGGTATATTCAAGTTAAAGCAACGGCTCATTCTTGTACCATACTTTTACCTTAATATGGTCAAATAGGATCAGGTTGGTAAAGGTCTTACAACACCTAAAGAGACCAAGAAGTTGCCTTGAACAAAAATATAGGCCACATTTCTTAGAAGCAGCTCAGCAATCACCTAGGGCATAAGGAATGCTGACTTGAATGTTGGGTGCATTTCACCAGGTGCTGGACATTTAGTTTCATCTAAAAAGACGACCAGCATCTAAACCACACAAGCCAACGAGTATTCAGGTGAGTCCTTAGCGGAGGGCAGATGCTGCCATTCACTTTGCTTAAACCTAGAGAGAGGAGGCAATTACCAATAAGAAGTGGGGTTTCTCCTTTGTCATTTGTGGTATTGGGCCAAACACCCTTTTCCAGTAACGTTCGTACATTTTCCAGAAAGCCACCTTTTGCTGCCAAAGTTAATGGTGTTTCTCCATCACCTGTTTTGTATTCCCACATTGTTTTATAAGATGCTAGAGGTAAGAAAGTGAGAAAAGATAAAGCAAAATTAAAGCACAAGGCTGTTAAGACATACACATATACAAAAAATCCTTAAATGCTGTCTTTATGAAAACTACTTGTAATTATGTTAACTTAACCTAACTAGTACTGTCAAATGCATTGACTACTGAACAGCAATTTTTGCTCTGTCTGCAGATTTCTGAACAAAACATTAAAAATGGTCCAGATTCTTTGCTGGTGTAGACTGATGCAACTTTACTCAAAAGAAAATTTGCCTGAATATTTATACGACCTAATCAAGATACTCCATGGAGGATTGAGACCATACTTTTTTTTTAGTAAACAGTTCTAGTCTGTTGTTGTGGATGGCTGTTTATTCTTCTATGTTTCTGTGCTGATCCCCATATATTGGTGGGATATTTTTCCCTTACCGTCTAAAATGGTTTCAAGTATTTGCTGAATTGGCTGAGCTGCAGCCTCATGTAGTGGAAACCACCCTCTTTCATCAGCTTCATCCAAAGCATATTTCTGTTTCACAAGCTCTTGGAGCCCAAATACTTGACCTTAAAAAAAATCCAACAGATAAATAAGATGCAGTTGGAAAAATAATGTAAGGGAAGCCCAGTTTTGCAAAGGGACTATTTTATTTTAGGGTTTTTACCTTGCTTTATGGATGTTACAATTTTCCTATTTTCCTCACTAGGTGGTACAAAACTAACCAAAAAAGAGCAGAAAAAAAGTAAATATAAACAAAAGGCAGATGCATTATAATTTTTATTCAATATTTTCCATTAGGTTCTCACCTGAGCCAACTTTCCTTTGAATACATCAACTACAATCTTCATGAGCCTTGTGACCTCCTAAATTATGCCTGTACTGTGGACATTCAGATACCCAAAGTCCTCAACTTCTGTGCAATGTCTGCTGCAGGCTGACCTGATAGATCTCCTATTCTAATAAAGAATTCTGATGTGGACTAAAAAGCCGTGTTTGCTCCACACTACAGAAATAAGCACTTCAGATTCAGAAACCTTAGACAGTGAATAAGAATGTGATGGCGTCAGAATGCCAATATTCACTAATGAAAGAGTGTTTGATGATATCAATGGTACCATTTTCCCTAAAAAGAGTTGTAATGTTTTTAACAGTATCATTTAAACCTCCATGAGATGGAAGTTATATGCTCATGCCTGCTAGTTCCTTGAGATACTTTGGGGATAAAAGCATATTAAAAAATAGATCAGATATAATTTAAAAACAAAACAAAACCAACAGTTAAAATATGGCATAAACTCTTAACACACATTGAATTGACAGTACCTGTCGTTATAGCTGGAAGATACTGGTGGTTTGGCCCCATTTGATTCTTGAATGCTAAGCTGTATGGCATACTCAGTGAGCAGATCTTCAACCAGATCTTCTCTTTCATCCATCATTTTTTATGGTGAGCTATAATGAGGACCTATATTGAAATACACACAAAAATATACTGATAGACTTCGTATCTTGCTTAAGGAATTTTTTATAATGAGATCAGGTATTTCCATAAATTTCTTTTGATCTAATGTTTTGGTGAGTTTATTCCTATTTACAAGTTGTAACACTCCTGTTTAAAAATGGGGATAGAAAAGAAAACAACCCTGGAAACGTTTAGTATTATACACCTCATTTAGGAAAAGCTCTTTTTATTGTTCACACACTACATTTGTCATCTACAGACAAATACTGGACAATTTGTGAACCATAAAAAGAAACTTTTCCTCTTTAGAAAGCTGTGGTCATCAAGTCAGTGAATATTTGATTCCCATACAAGCATGGATAATGCACAGTAAACAAAGTTATCACCTCATGAATGATTCCTATCAAACACCGGCATTCATAAGGAATTAATGAACATAAACACAAACACATTTAAAAATTATAAACACAAGAAAGAAAAACACTCAAGTTGTTTGAAAATTATTTACAGAGAGGGTCTGCGGTTCAGAATGAAACACATGACCACTTCTAAGGGTGATCACACATTGTAATTACTCAGGATTTACACAAACATCCGATTATTTCAGAGAAGCTCTGAACTGCCTTGACTCTTTTGCATGGGAAAGCTTTTGTTGCTGCTTCCTTCACACAGAGTGGCATTGGCAGCGGATACAATATGGATCCACAAACCAGTGCCATTTGGACACAGGATTTCAGTGTGTGAAAGCCCATGGCATGTCACTACAGTTTGGGTGGTGACACATCATTCAGTTCTGAATTCAGAATACTTTTACTATCTTTCAATACTTAAAAGGGGCTTATGAGAAAGATGGGACAGACTTTTTAGCAGGGCCTGTAATAATAGGGCAAGGGGTAATGGTTTTAAACTAAAAGAGGGTAGATTCAGACTAGGTATACAGTAGCACAGGTTGCCCAGAGAGGTGGTAGATGCCCCAATCCTGGAAATATTCAAAGCCAGGTTGGATTGGGCTCTGAGCAACCTGATCTAGTGGAAGGTGTCCCTGCCCATGGCAGGGGGGCTGGACTAGATGACCTTCAAAGTTCCCTTCCAACCCAAACTACTCTATGATTCTATTAAAAGTTTTCAGCTGTAACCAGTATTCACCCCTCCTCTCCTGGAGCTGGATGAGGATGTTTTCTCGAGCAAAAGATAAGGGATTTGAGAGAGATGATATTAAATGCAGAACCTACTTTATGTTAATATAATAATGTACAAGATTTTTGGTCTTCACGGACAGGTAGTTGCACAACAAAATATTACAATGGTCTTGTGTCATTAATTATCACTTTTAATGATCATTAATATATTTTTAAAAACCCAACAAACCACAAACACAAGCATGTGTTGTACGTTTCTCACAAAACTATTGTTGTGGGGTGTCCTACTCATTTTGCAAATAGAGAAGGAATGTTGTAGAAATTACTCAGAGGCCATTTTCTGAAAA
Source organism: Aegotheles bennettii (assembly GCA_013398125.1). Classification (NCBI taxonomy): domain Eukaryota; kingdom Metazoa; phylum Chordata; class Aves; order Caprimulgiformes; family Aegothelidae; genus Aegotheles; species Aegotheles bennettii. The sequence goes on from VZRW01005505.1 coordinate 154,574, forward strand.
TTATCTTCAAGGGAAAGTGCTAACCATATTTCTTTTTAAACTAATTTCTGCATTGTTTCTGTAAATTAGAATTCAATCAAAGTATCATAGCCAATATTATAATCCCATCCACAAATACTTTACTACTTAATATATTATGATAAAGCTTGCAAACCAAAATTAAATTAGTAAGGGCTTATAGTTAGATTGACTCAGAAGCTAAAAGTTTCTTGGATTCAGATTTCCACGTAATGCAGTTTCCCACCTCTGGAAACCATAGCCCAGGTTTTTAACTGCAAGGATGGACAACCTGAAGGAAAGTGGAAAAAATCTCCACTTCAGTCCCATTTTCTTCGAAGGAAAAAATATACAACTTTGGTTGTGGCTTCCACCTCTGACTGCAAAAAAACTTCCACAAATAATAATAAAAAATATTAACGGACCCATTTTATTTTGGGGCCTAGAAGAATAGACCTTTATGTCGTTCACAAAAGGCAATGCTTTTCTGAAAGATTCTCTGTTGCTTCCTTTTGTATCTCTAATCAAGGCTTCAGCATAACAGTCCAAAAGAAGATTTCACATGCAGGTTAGACTGACGAACTGGTCAACACAACGCAGACATATGTAACCAAATCTTTCACATACTACCTAATGTTAAATCTGTTGCACATCCTATTAATGATTAAAAGTTCTCAAAGTTTAGGTAGAACTTCTCATGCAAAAAGGATTTCTGAAATTACCCAGAATGTTGACTAATTGACATCCTGTTGGACAGGATGGACAATAAGGACTTCTCTGTAATTCTAAAAAAACAATGATAAAAATGTTCCAAAACTCTTATGACCAAAACAACTTTATTGAGTCTGTTGTAGCCTACTGAGTTTCTTGTAGCAAAAATAAATTAATAAGTTGTGTTTTTTTAAAAAATATTTTGCTTTATGCAGAAAGGAAGGTATCCCATGTCAAACTTCCAAGGTGTAATACAAAACATAGCAACTTCAAAAAGCTGCACAAAACAAAGCAACTGACCATCTTTTTTTTCTACATGCTGCCACAAGTTTCTTATTAATCAGAACGTATAAATATCATCATCAATAAGGCCATGAAACTGAGCCTCTCTTCCTCATCTCTTGTTGGCAATGCACTTTGTTGACGGGCAGAATTCCAAGTCAAGGTCCTCTTGTGCATTTATCTGGACATTTCATAAACACTTTTCCAATTCTGACAGCACCTCATTTAACCCACAAATACACACTGTTTGGAAGACTGACAAACCTTCTAGACAGCAAAGATAACGTCTCCCTTGGACTAGCAGTTTTAGAAGTGTATCTCAATAAACATACCTACAACTTCTTGCTGCTATTGGCTAAAAAGGAAAGCTCATTTTAGAATAAATTAACATTTCACTGGCAGCTGGGAGATGCTCCTAATGAGACCAAACAGTCAATTTACATAAGATAATAAGATAATTTCTTAAGGTAAAATGTTAACATTTATAATCTTGTTTCCTCCACAACAGCTTAAAAGCAAACAGAAGCTATCTTCCCTTTCTTCACAATTTTTGTTTTGAAAACACTCCATTTGAAGACTTGGTGCCATTGCTGAAATTTTTGAAGCATCTTTTTAATGAATTATGATCACCCTATCAGATCCACATGGGTGGACCTTCTTGCCCTGCAAGCCCTACTGAACTTGCTCTCCTTAGGAGAATTGAGACTGAAAATTATTATATTACAGCCCACCATACTATACTTTCTCTATAGCCTGAATCAAAAAGACTTCTGAAGATGTATATAGGCCTCACATTGCAAACACTGAAAAAAGGCTGGTTTTGTTTACTACAGTATCTTTATGAAGATGTTCACATATGGTTTCACCCTGCGAGATGATCAATACCCTCTAACGTCACTGATTGCAGAAAGTGTTGAGCACAGAGCATATTGCTCTATAGTCAGTAAGAAAATTTATTTTTATTTTCAGGAAAAAATTATTGACTTTCTGCCTCCCCTTTATTTCCAAAAGACCAGAGGAAGAATTCAGTTTTCAGGTCATCATAGAAACATGTTTACTTTTTTTCTGGTCGTACAACGTCCATACCCATTTGGCCAGCTATCTCCTGCTTTGCTGCATTCCCCAGAACTGGTTATGCCACAGGTAACACCGAGCTTTGCTTGAACACAGACTTAACCAGAAACGTCTCACGTGAGCAGTGTTTCAGAACTGTTGTGTGTACTGTTTTCAAATTATCTTATCCCACAAGAATTAATAATATATGATAAAATGAGCAAGTTAGTAAGGTAGAAAGTGACCATGACATGGTTGAGTAAGTATAAGGTAAACAGCCCAACACAGCACAAGTGCTGGACACAGTGCCAGGGGTCTACACGTGCTTCGAGAGCCTGATTTGCTATATCACTGCTGGTAATACACTGTGCTGAGGTGACAAGGTCCAACTGAAGCATGGATGTTCCACAAGGATCACAGTGGAATACAACAGCATAGCTGGTACACTCAGCAGCAGCAGAGACATCCCTGTCACATTATGTGATGTGGCAATGAAAAGGCTAAAAAGCTCAGCAGCAAAATTTCTTTCTATTCAAGAATGGAAGCTTTGCAATTACCAGACCTAGGCACTAGATCACTAGAAACAATTGCAAATGCTTCCTCTAAACAAGTTTTAGTGTTTGTATTACAAAGAATATTTTCCTTAAACAACATTTTGAGTAGTCTGGGATTTTTCTGGTATTTTTCCCATTTATGCTTGAAATAAGAGATTACTTCTTGTTTTCCTTAAAAAAAAAGTTTTGCTCTCTTAAATTGAGTTACAGTTTTTTCATTAAAAAAAAATATTAACTACTTGCTAATGCTGGAAGCTGCATCTTTCCTTGGAAAGAAATGTATCAAGCATTCATCACTTTTAAACACATAGGTATAAAGTCAACATTATGCGAGTGTTTATGTTATTCTAATTTCTTATCCTTAAAATAAACTAGACAATCCTAGCTTTACTCTCTATAAATAGACAGCCCTTAGGCATGAAAAGAGGTTATTCATAGCAATAAAATAATAGCAGTCTAAAATTTGGACTCAGTCTATTAAATATTACAGTTTTAAACTATTCCACTGTTAGTCTAGTTGGCGAGCATACCATTACATTCTCACCTTTTCAACCCATTATCTTGTCACTGTTGCTCTGGGGCCTGGATTTTGAACAGCCAGGAATGGTGACCTGCAAGCTGATGTGTCCTGTGATACTTCTAAAATTAAATACGCAGTTGCTAGATAAATAAAGGTCTGACCTTGTACAACTGTAACATAAGCAGACTTGAACCACAGGAAAGTATTACACATGACTTCTCTAAAATCTCGTCAAATGTAACACAAGGTCTGGACTATGTTACAATAAGATTATCTGTGCCCTCATTGGTTCCACAACTCTCATTAAGAAAATAAATTATTTGCCAACTTAGTCTCAAGGGCTACATTAACAAAATCTGGTAACATATTTGCATAAATTAAAACAAATCTGAGAAGGTTTAGTCTTTAACTAGTTGTAGATCCCACCACATGGCATCGCCAAACACTAATCTCTGTCTCCAAGGCTGACATGATGCAAAGTTTTACAGATTCAGTGGCAGGCAATTATAGTCCTTATTTGACTAGATCTAATAACATGAAATTAGACAAAAAGCAGAAGGCACAGCGTCACAGACTGCAGGGGTGCAAAAGCAGAATAACCCAGGAGTTACATCAATATTAGCAGTACCCAGTAAGTTAAATCACAGGCACGGGACGAGGAAGAAGCTGGATATCTTTTTCTCTAGCTAGACATATCACTGACACAACACCTCCGTCTTCTCTTGGTTTTAACCAATTAGTTGCTATCTTTACCAAAATGAACAGACAAAAAGGGAATATAAAAAATTGAAACAACAAACTTCCAACATATTTTTAACTGCTCTGATGAAAAGAAATTGTACACTGTGAACTCTTCTGTGCTCCATGATTCACGTGCACTTACAGAACCACAAAACTGTAAGCTTAACTAAGGCACTACTTGCATCTCATCTTGGGACACAAGACTAAGAAAACCATTTATTGATGATAAATAATATTAATTGCAACTTCTTCTGCCAGTGTGACCTAAGTGTGACAAGCCTCCAAATAAAAGAGTACAACAGATGCAGACAAACAGTGCTGAGACCCTGCTCTACTGTTGGCTGGATTGTAGGAACAGAAATATATTCTTATGCAATAAAAAATATCGAAATTATATAATACATATAAAGAACACAAATGTTTTAATTGCTTACCTTGAGTTTTCATTTCCTTTACTTAAACCCAGGATGCTATCAGAATAAGTACATATCCACATTACAAGCATGGTATTATTTTGGTTTTCGTATCTTTTTTAATACTATTTTGCATTGCTATGTAAACAGTGTCTGATTCTGCTCTTACATAATTAATAGGTATAAACCCATCAGCCAATTATATTCCATCCATGTAAAACCAGAATAAATCAGACTCTTGACCAGATACCAAATCGTATGGCAATTTGCAGGACTCACAGTGAGATCAATTCATTGGTGAGACAAAAACGGAAAGAGAAGCCACAGCTACAGTGAGGCCTTCTTAGGGTGCCTGTGCACTGTATACTGACACACAGGGCAATGCTCCTAACAGCATCCTCAGTGTTAGACAGGCAATAAACTGTGAAATGTCGTGTGGGTGGTTTGGGGGTGGGGTTTTTGTTTGGTTGGTTGTTTTCAAAAATAGGTAATTTTTTTTATTTACTCTGATGTTACTCTGGAGCTGTTACACTTTAAAATAAATAATGTATTGAGTCAAGAGTTCGGCAATTTGGGGAACTTCCTACTGTACCACTTCTGGATTGATTCTATGAACTGGATTGATTGATTCTGGATTGATTTCAGACGATCAACACAGCTTACTGTTTCCTGCTCTTTGTACTAGGCTGTGGCAAGGCCGCCTGCATTCCTGGGTTGCCTGAACAGATGGCTACAACTAGTGTTTGAGTGACACTAATTGAGCTGATCTGGCTAAAGATTGCTAGGCACAGAACAATTTGTGCTGTGGCTGATGGGTGTGATCAGGGGATGGATCATCCGGTTGGACCATCACAGAGGAGGGAAAAATACAGGGACTCCAACAAAAAAGGCTGAATTTTTTGAAGGTCATTTTGATTGGAGAGATTCTTCCCTGATGCAATCTCAAAGAATTCTCAGAATTCCGATATAAACTGTTATTAATCACTTTGCTTTAGTTATGGAAGAGAGGCATTGCTTGTCTTACTAAAAGACTGGCTGGCATTCAGTGAGAGCCCATTGATGTTCTGAAACTGTTTGTTGGGTTTGCTTACCAGTTATGGAAAAGAAGGGGTCAAGAGCAGGCCAAAGGAATTATAAAGAAAACTTTGTCCAGAATAAATACAATATAAGGTTACAACCCAATTATTATAAAATGTTACTCGCTGTGCCAAACTCACAGTTTAAATTAGCAGCTAGGCTGTAAGGATAAGACTTAATACAAGGCCAGCTGGATCTTCAAATGAACATCATGTTTACATTCACCAATAATTTAAACTTCTTACTGCTCTTTTCTCCCATTCTATCTCACATCTCCTGAGGTTTTTTACTGTCAGTATTTTACAGCTTTTTTTTTGCTTTATAAACCAATCACATTAACTCAGAAATTACCTATTTGCCATATTCTATTATAGTGACTCTTATTTTTGATTCTGCAGTTATTTAGCTACTTTTAATACAATTTCTTGGTCAAACGAATTTTACCTAAAATTCGTAAGAAGGTATAGCATGGTTCTGTTTATTAAACAAATTCCAGAATGCTTATGACTATTCCCTGAGGTAGAAAGTTATCAGCCTCAGGAAGACTTGGCTGACAAATACATGCACATACAACCCTTTAATTTAGTAATTTTGCTAATATATATACATCACAATAGTTTCTTTATAAGCACCTGCACTATTTCCAAATTAGACTCTGTTCCCAGGCATAAAAATCCCAATTACACACTGCATCAGTTAACAATCATAAGGTATTTATTTTTTACATGTACATTGCAGAACACCAGAATTAATGTACTTGAAACTTCTGAAAACCCTGAATACACGTTTCATGAAAGAATGACAGAAGCTGACACATATTTAAATCACGTCTACAACAAAATCTATGAGTGGACATAAACAGCTTTATTTCGAGGTACAAATCACACAAAACTGCTCAGCAGCTGCCAAATGTAATTCTGAAGCTGCAAGGCTTGACACAGTTGCTTAACTCATGAAAGGGAGATTTGAAATCAACTTTTAAGATCAAAATGAGCTTGGACGTTTTGTAAAATAAATCAAAACCTATGAGCCTGTAAGAGCGCTGAGAACTCATTACGGGCAGTTAGTAGCCATCACTTGAGGAAGATCAGTTGATTTCAGCACTGTGTCAGCAGCCACGCAGCACACCCCGAGCACACCCCGAGCACACCCCGCACCTCCCCTGCAAACGTGCTGGGAACCGGACGGCAGCACCCAGCCCCTGCGACTCTGCGCGATGCGTTTCTAGCAACAGAGCTTTCCGCGGAGCACTCATCGGGAACTGCGAGACTCTGCAAAGGCATCGCAGGGTGCCTTGCGCAATTCCACCCCCGCGAAGGAGCCGCTCACACACGACAGGAGGTGCCGCTCTCCGCCCTGCGAGCGCACCCGCACACGGCCCGCGGAGCGCTGTGCAGCGCGCCCAGCCCGCCCCGAGCACCGGGCTCCAAACCCCTGCGCTGCCTGCGGGCCGGCCCGGGACGGCGCCAGGAGC
>VZRW01005505.1:175217-215455 GCA_013398125.1 Aegotheles bennettii
TTACTTACAGTGGCATTTCTTTCATTTTTAAATAATAGTAAGATGCTTGCATTTGTGATTTGTAACACCTCATCTGTTATTTAGGCTAGAGTGCTTGCTTATGGTGTAACTCTTCAGCAGTTTGGACATTATTGTCCCTAAAGCAGAACTGGCCTAATGGATTACCTGCTTCATTGCAAAGTCACCTGACCTACCTTAAACCATCTCAGCTATTTCTTCCATGGCAAACTGAGCATAAATTTTGTGGCGTATGTTATTCATAGAGCTTAGGATCATGATTCAAGAATTCCCAAGTTATAGGCTAATTGTTTAATACTATCATACTTCGCATGGCATTGAACAAATTGCTTTGAATGTATGACTGATTTATAAATATTACTGTTTGTAACAAGTGTAGAAATTATTACTGGTCTTAAACTTTAGAATTTTGGCAATGGTATCTTCATAAGATTTGTGGTTTGTTAGGGGTTGTTTCTCCCACCCATCCCTTTTTCTTCATAGATACTTAGCTTTTCTCCTCACAAGAATCAAGCCCTTCTAAAGGTGTGTCTGACTAGTTAATCAAAAGCCAAGGTACTCAAATAACTATTTTTTCCTCTCCACTTGTGGTAAGTGCTACTATTTGGTATCTGATTTCCTGCAACATTTTCTTTCAAAAACTGTTTCCTAGCTACTGTGCTATCAAATGTATGATACACATATTTTTTTTTTAAAAAAAAGTGTGGAGTCTTATTTGCAATAAAAACAACAAAGCTGAGTTAAAGTTATCAATGAATGCTGATATTGCCAATATTTTTAGATTTAAAACTTATGGTTATATAACTGTCTCTTTTGCTTAATTTAATGTCATTGGATTAATAAGTAATAAAACTTTCAGCTGTGCAGGTTCAGGAATTTAATATCTAGGCAACCTGAAAAGCGTGTGCCACTTCAAAACTAGAACAGAACAAACTCTGGCATTTGAAATGTCTTTTTAACATTTTGTTAAAAATAATGGTTTAGTATCAATCTTTTTGTTATGTTTTTGTTTACGGGTGTTGACTAGTTGCTTCTCTACATGGAGACTTGCAGTCATGCTCTTTATTCTGATAGAGCTTAGCGGTTCTAGGAAGGTTTTTTTTCTACCTGCATCTGAAACGACTTTTGCATTCTTATGGTGTCAACAGTCTACACAAGCTAAATCATTGTGACAGTAATAGAATGAGACTGTTGTCCTCTAGAGATCTGTGAAGGTTATTGCTGCTGATCACAACAGGGGGATACTATTACAGGGTCAACCAGTACAAGCAATTCCTGTTGATACAAAAACTTGCCTGTTGACTGTATGGTGCAAATGGGATGTATCTATATATTTGGTGTGTCTGCATATAGTGACATTCGTTATTTATTTGAAAAGTATGAACTACTTTTGTTTTATAAAAACAGGAATGCAAATTGTAATGAGTAAAATTTCTGCTTGTGGAAAAGATAATCTAAGAGGAGTGTTTTTAACTTGGTTGCATATATATAGTGAATCAGAAGGTGAGTATTGATGATAACTGGCAGCTTCATTTCAGTAAGTACAAAATTGCTTACTGTATTTATTAGCTCTACCTTTGAAGTTGCTGCCCCCTTCAGGCATATAAACCTTCATGTAAATTAATTCTATACAGTGCCTTTGTTTGCTGAAACTGCTTTATTTAAAAGTTTATCTTTGAGTACTCAGAACTTGTCAGACAGCTGTCATATTAATACCAAACCTTGGAGAGCCTTAAGGAAATGAATTGAAATATTTAAATGGAAAACATAAGGTATTGTAGATAAGGAAGCTACAGGCAGAAAATAAACCTTCCTCCTTTCCCTCCTCTTGCCTCTAATCTTACCTGACTCAGGATGTTACAGGCTTTTTCAATAAGTGTGCATCATACATTGGATTGTTTTCTTTTACGCTGGGTTTCACTTTTGCATAATTGTTCTGGGACAATAACAACACTTTAAGATCTTATCCTGGAATGCTGAAGTTTTGGATCTTATAAAATTCCCTACAAAGCTGCAGAGGTATTTGAAGTGGAACAGACTCTTCAGAGAATCCAAGAATCATTATAGTGTATGCAAAGAAAACACTATTCAGTAAACACAATTTGATTTTACTGACAGATTTCATGTAGTTGGTGTATCAGCAGTTACAGTCAAGAAATTGGTACTGCAAAATAAACCATCGTAGGCACATATGTATACATCTGTCTGTTTCTGTCATCGAGTAGTCATAATTACAAGTGCAGGAGGTACCTGTGGTTTGGTGATTTCAGCATAAGAGCAGAAAGTGGATACCGATTCACATGCTGCTGTCATTACCATCCTGTGCTTTTCATGCCACTTCCTGCCACTTGAAGGGTTCTGTTATGGAAGAGGAATGGGAGAGTAAAACAATGACTGCCTAATTATTAATGCAAAAGGTGATGGCAAAAGGTGATACCAATGAAATACTTGGTGTAAGACCTGGAGTGCTAAATGTGGCTGTCAGTCAAGTTTTATCTCAGTTTTGGAGGACTTGAAGCTTCTTTAGATTTTGCTAATTTATGCAGGGAGAAGCAGTAATATTCTCAGCACTGAGTACCAGTGGTACCACAGTAGGATGCTGTTCTTAATCTGTTGAGATGATCTCCATGGTACTTTTTTTGTGACGCTGATGAGCAATTGTTTAAGAAGTTCCTATTGCTCATACCTTTTGGAGCTGTTTGAAACTCAAACAGTTTAGTTATTTTAGATGCAAAATTGTGAAGGTGTCATTTCATCACACATTTTCACAGGAGCTAAATTCTTTTTCTCACATAAAGCTCCTTTTTCTCCTAACCCACCTTTCGGCTTGGAGTATGAATTGGCATTGGAGTTGATGTTTGTAATTGGTGTATGCACACATACTCTCACAGAACATCTGTATAATTTACATTAATTTCAGGGCCATTTTGCATGTATTGAAAACATACATAATCAACTCCCTATCACAGAAACTGGCTTTTAATTAATATTGAAAATTAATTATGTTATTTCTTAAATATGAAAGTAGAAATTGCACTGGAAAACATCTTGTAAAAAGTACCCAAATCATTTATATCTGTAGTGTGGAGGCAGGAGGAGACTGAACGGATTAACAGAACCCTTACTGGAGCTGAAAGAAAGGCAGCATTTTGTGGAGTTCTGGAACAAGAGGCAGAGCTGATTGCTGCCATTGGGAGACAAAAACTAAATGCGGGTGAGGAGAATCAACAAAAAGCAATACTGCACTTTCTGGATAAGGTCAGTAATGTAATTTTAGTCTGAACATAAAGAATACAAAAGTACAGGAACAGAAAAGACATCTGCCAATTACCTGCCACAAGTAACTTTTCTAGTGTAGACTGTTAATCACGTGAATGCTGATGTTATAATTATCCGGACTATCTAGTTGTTCATGTCAACATAATTCAGTAAATTTCTTTTACCAAGCTGAAAATTTCTTAGCTCTGTAACAGATTGAAGGACTAACAGTGCATCATTCAGACTGTCACCTGAGACTTACAATAGATGAAGGTAGTTGTGTATATGTAATATTAAAAATGGCATTGAGTGGATGAATTTTGTATTATGTAACTATTCTCCATTAAGAATGTGATTCTGATGGCACTGTTAACAGCATTAAAGGCTCAAATTCTAACAATTCAGAATGGTTAATTTGAGTTTATAAAGCATCAGGATATTGTATACTATTCTGTATTTTTTATTGTGTGCATTACAGTGATATAGGAATTCACGCATGAAACTATGCTCTTTCCTAATCTGTTTTGAAATTTTAAAAATGTGCCTTTTAACTTCTCTTTCAAAAAATACTCAGTTTCACTAATCAAAACTAATGACTATGCAATTTGCCCTCTGGTATGTTCTGTTCATTGCTCTCTAGTGAAAAAGTTTGCTATTGCATTTAAACTTCAATGCAAACATTTAAGCAAGTATTTTTATAATTAATCTTTAACCCTGTAGAATTGATTAATTTTTATTTATTTTGTTTGTTTGTTTCTTATTCTCTCAGAAATGTTATCCTTCAGGAAGTAGGTTTGTCATTTGTTTCCCTGTCAAGCACAGGCCTCTGGTCATCATATGTCTGTCTTTAAAAAAAGCATTTATTCTGCTTTCATGTACAGGATAGAAACACAGAAGAGCTTTGGCTGAATCTTTTATCATATTAAACTCAGTTTTTAATTCACTAGTTTCAATTGCATTAGAACTTGAATTTGAGATTTTATTCTTGTATAATCTTTGGGGTGAAATTTAATGCAAATGTTCTTCAGGCTTTCATCTATAAAGCAAAGGTGAGAATACATTGATACACAAAGATGATTTAGAATGGCATTAGATTCAGTGGAACCTTATAATAAAATACAAAAAAAAGAGTAATTTTTAGGTAGACATCCCAGCAATCCATAGAATAGATTATTTTCTGGCTGTCTTTCTAGTATGTGAAATAATCGTGAAAAGAAATACTGCAACAGAAATAGTTTTTTACTATTTTTTTCCCCCACTGTTTAATGCTCAAAAGTAAAAATAGCAGTTTTGTTTGAAAGAAACCTTTTTCATTCTTTTTATTACTAATGTAATAAAACTGAACTGTAAAAAGTGATTTGATAAAATCTATTACCTTTCTTCATTAAGAACAAATTACTTATTTGAAATGTTGATGGAACTCTTACCCAGTTTATTGCAGTGATGTGTTTATAAATAATAGCAGCAAACATTTAACACAGAAATGATTCAAAGTTTTGATATAATTCCTAAATATTTTGTTTTCTGTTTTTGTTTTTTTTTTTCACTCTTGAAAGCAGTAACAGAGAATACAATCTATTCTGTTATCTTCTCAGAAAAAGAAGCCTGGAACTGTCTAAAGCAAATATATTTCTCTCCTAACTGAATCTCTAGCTTGATTTTTCCTTTAAAGACTGCATTCCAGTATCCTACCCTATACAGAATATATCCAGTGTATATTCTCACAAGTTTTACAGTTTCCTTGCATCTGGGAATCAGAGGCAAAATGTTCTTCAGTACCAGAATTCTTAGTGGTAACTAGTGTTTTGAGATTCAGGTGGCACATGAGATACAAGAGATGCTCTCTTTTTCCAAACAGTGGGCATGTTTCTAAAGCACTTGCTACTACTGCTACTGCTACTCCTCCTTCTCCTACTTTATGTATTTTAATTTATAAATTATGTTTTTCAGTAAAGAGTCTGGTTTCTTTTGAATTTGAAAATCTACGGAGTTTCTGAACTTATGCAGCTTCTTCTTTTCAAGTTTTTTTATCACGTCAGCTAGGGGGCTTAGAGTGTTGTTCTAAACTGTTGATGTAGATAGCAGCCTAACTCAGGGGTAAAAAGTAACAGTTTCTGCATTTCTTAAAAAAAAATAAAAAAATTTTGGAAATCTTGAAGTTAAATAGATGGTTTGTTACGACCGTAAGAGTGCAATTTAAACACTTTGTAGTATGAAATTTATCATTGGAGTGCTAGGTTAATAGCTACTTTATTATTTCTTGAACTTTGAGCTGTTAAAGATGAAATAACACCTTTCTCATGTGAAGACTACTAGCATTTAATTTTGCTGCAATAGCCAACGTGATATGAAGCCTGCTTCTCCATGGAAACTTTAATTCCCTTCTTTCCTAATTTAAGCATGAATTTTACAGTGGTTGCTACTGTTTGTGTGTTCACTACATTCTAGGGAGTTCTTTTTTACTCTGAGCTCATTCTTCTTCAGTGTTTGTATTTTGAAGATGAAGTACTTGATTAAGCTTTTATACAGCAATCATATTTTCTTAATAGAATTAGTGTAATTATTAACTATTGCTCAGTTCATACCTTTCATGATTTGTGCTGTTTCTGCACCCATCCTATGGATTTATGTTTTTTTTTTACTTTCCTTACCTTTTTCTCTCTGGGTCTGTGATGGCGTGTTCCTCTCCTCGGGTGCTTTTTTCTGCTTTCATGCATTGGCAGCAAAGTGCAGTTATAGTAGTCTTGCTCTCTGAAGTAATACAGATAACAGGATTATTGTAAATTTTGCAGCACTGCCAGCAGACTAAAAGGCAAGAAAATGCTGGCAAAGTTTTAGAGAAACAAAGTCATGAAGTTACAGTAGAATGCTCCCTTTTTATGTCAGAGAGAAAATTGCCTCTCTCTCATTTTGCAGAAGTTCAAAGATTTCACTAAGGAATTAAGAATTTTATTTTTTAATAATGTCTGGTTTTACTGTTGCATTTCTTAGTCAGTTTTGGCTCTGAATTGTGACCTCTGATTAACAATACCTCCTTTAATTAGAGTTCCACCCCTACTGATAATGTTATTAAATGTCAGTTATTCAGTGTTAAATCCTTTTTTCAATTATTTTTGCTTTCTTTTGCTTACCTAACTTTATAATGCATTTATTTAAAAGTGAGTAAAGCTCTACTTTGATTGTGGTGGTGACTAATCATACCTGTTCTATCTAATATTCCTGGTATTTTTATGACTTATCACCATAGCAAGCCTGTGTATTTGGTCAAAATAACAATTATGCGGTCATATCCAGAAGGGCACTCAGCATGTGAATTCGGCATGAAGTGTTGCTGTAGCCAACTACGCCAGGATTGCAAAGTGAAGTTCACAAGTGTTTGTGAACACTCACATTGCAAATACAGTGAAAGAGAATAATTAATACACAGAACGAGGTTCCAAATAGCTGTCCCAATTAAGGAAAGTGAGTGAGGTTAGGTAATGAACGGGAGAGGGTTTTGAATACCATCTTTCTATTGTATTTAGGTGTATATCTCCACAGTGAACTAGCCCCCTGTGTAACAGTGTGGTTTGCAACCAAACCCAGTCCTTTAGAAAAAGAGATGCTCAGACTTTTATAACTCAGTGGGACAGCTGACACCATATAGCTTCTCGCTGGCTACAGAAGTTGAAGATGTGCAAAGAGACAACTGAAGTAGTAGGCATATGGTATGTTGTTAAGTTAGCAAACAAGAAGCCAGCTGAAGTATCTGATAAGCTGTAAACTCATGCTTTGCCTTAGTCAGCTTTAACAAAGTCTATGCCTTCTATCCATCTGTATAGCTAGCATAAATAGAACAGTTCCCTGGAGATATTTTGTACTACAGTAGACTCTGAGGCCTTAAATTTGCAATCTTTACACAGTCAACAGTCCCATTGATTTTTACTGATCGTTCAGAGGGATTTATGACTGCAAGATGAAATACAGACCAAATATATTCTAACACTGCTGTCAGTAAATTCACTTTAAAGAAGTAGAGCATATCCCCGTAGGAGAATATTATTTACTTTTAATATACTGTAAGTCAAAACTTTCATGACCTGTAACTTTAAACAAAGGGTGCAATGGAATACTTGCTCTGACGGAAAAGATATTGTATAAATATCGACAACAGAATTAGTCTTTTGTATTAGGCATTAATAGTAAGTCCCTATTTGCTCTGGTGAAACTTGATATATCATAATGCACTTGTTCAGCTGGTGATCAGATTATACTAACTCAAAGTTATACAAATTGTTTCTGAAGTGTGCACAACCTAAGAGATGGAAAGCATATGATGGAAAAATCACTGAGATGGATACACAGTACACACTCCGTGCCAGAGAACTGTTTGAAATCTATAGCAACATTAGCATGAATGGCATCCCAAAAGGTGAGAGAAGAGATGTACTGTTAACACTCAGACAAACAGTGAAGGTATGTTTTATTTTTCTATTTATGTTTAGCTTGGACTGCACTTTCCAAACATACAGTGACTTAATTATGTTGACACATAAGCAATGCTTCTTCTGGCAAACAGGTGCCAGGATGATCAGCTGGCAGCAAGAGAAAGTCTAGTGTGCCACCTGGCATGAGAGTGTAATTTACATTCCAGATACACTCTTAAATTCATATTTCACTTTGTGATGTGCTCATTTTTATTCAAGTTTCATTAGGATTTTAACTCCATGGGTTTAGGCCTTTTTTTGTCTATTAATACATAATACAATTTTAGTACAAACTTTAGCTTAATACTTACAACAACTTCATGAAAACCATGGCAGAGATGTAAGTGGCCATTACTTTTTTTCCTCAGTTCTTTGTAATGTCTGTTTAGGACTTAATATCTCTGTTGCTTTGGGTCACCAGTTTTATGGCTGACAAATATTGTGGGGTTTTTTCCTTTGCCCCTCACTCCCTAACAACACTGCTGCTGCCAGTGTTCCTCATGAATTAGAAGCTGGCTGCATTTCTTTCAGTCTTTCACAGTGGGTTTATTTATTTATTTATTTATTAATGCATAAAATGAATAATATGAGTTTCAAAGTACTTTCAGGATGATACTGTTGATATTAAACTAGAATAGAATGCTGCTTCTGTTCTTATTAAAACAAAGTAACATCTTGCTGTTTACTTTGGTAGTACTAGAATTTGATCTAAAACCAATATAATATTGAGAATATTGCTGGTTTATGAAATCTTGCCCATCTTAATACAAGCCAGTATTGCTGAAGTGAGCAAATATTTACCTGTTATCTCTCTGTGGAGAATCTCCTGCTAAGCATTTGAAATACTGAAATAACTAATTTCCAAGCATCCTCATGAAGTCCTCCATGCCTTTTGTGTGGTGGGTTTTTTTTTTGTTGGTTGCTTGGTTTTGGGTTTTTTTAACGTGGTGTTTTGGTTTTGTTTGGATTTTTTTTTTAACCGTCTAATGTGTATACACATTGCACCTCAAATCACATCGCCAAAGGAATCTTCTTAGGGAAATATTTCTCGGTGCTTTTGGAGGCTGAAAACTTTGCATGTGCTCTGTGCCTCTGCTTAGCATTTTTTAATGCCTTCAGGTTTACAGTTCCTCACAGCTTTGGTATATATACAGGCCCCTTAAAGCAGGATCTGTAATCATTCTCAGTTTTTTAGTTCTTTACTTAAATTACTTTTCTTGGAGGTAATTTTCCTAAGACAAGAAGTGTTCTTATATGAACATGTTCTTAGGTGAACATGCAGAGGTATGAATGATGGTTGCCAAAGAATCTATAGTTTGCTTTCATATCTGTGTTAGAATTACCTTGGTTCTTTGCTTGCTTATTGTTGTGGAGTTTGTTTTCTTTGTGCTTTCTTTCAGGAGCATGAATGTAAATTAACACAGGAAATAGTGGAATTAATTGACAGGGAAGTTGATCTTATGTCAAGAGAAGTGAAAGAATGGAACTTAGAAGGACTGAGGAAAAGAATTTGTACATTATTTCTTCAGTATATTAAAACTCCAAAGTTCAACCCTGAAGTTGCTAGGATACTTAAGGTATCTTTCTATCTTTGCCATCAAACTAAGGATGGTGGAGAAGGGGAATGGAAAATAGTAAAAGCTTTTTTTATTTTAGATTTTTCTGGATTTTTGTCGAATTGCTGGAGATGTTCCTTAAGAAATGAAATGTAGCAAGTACACAGACTTTACACAAATAAGCTTATATAGTCATATACGAAGCATGAGGCATAGACATGGGTATAAGAAGCTGACTGGTAGCATAAGAATGGCTGGTAGCACTAAGAGTGCCCAGGAACACTATGTATGAAATGAAAAATCTAACAACTGTAAATGGTTGATCTTGTGGGATGGTAACAGTAAATTGTAATATCAAATGTGGAACCAATAGAGAAAGTAATTACCTTTATTCCACTGGACAAGAGGCAGCATCTCATGCATCTCAAAAGGAAGAACATTGCCATTGTCAAAGTGTTGTCTAATGAGCTTGCACCTAAGCAAGAGCTGTTACAAGCTTCTGTTGTACTAGTTGCTGCTTCATGCAAAGCAGATATAGTTATGCAGTGGAGATAGTGGTAGACACCTCTCCAGGTGTGTGATTGGTTTTGTTTTCTGACTACAGATTACAATTAAAAACATGATTCACCATTGTATGTTGCTGCTTTAGGCAGCAGCATGTATTCAGCATCTATTAGAAGAGGATTCCTCTTACAATGGTTGATGTGTCTCAGGGGTAGAGAATCTGTCAGTAAATGTTAGTGATATTTAGAACCATCCAGCGGTTGTTTTGCACTAGTTTTATGAACAGTTAACTAGATGGGTCAAAACAGAGGCTAGAGATGGGAGATTTTTGGTTTCTGTAGCTTTCGGTTAACTGTACCTTGAGTTAAAGGCTGAATTGCACCTATGTTTGTATTGATATCTTGTAACCTTCTGTAGATCAGAAAAAAGATAGCAGTTTATCAACAGGCAGTTGAGACAACCAGGGTACTTTCAAAAAAAGGCACATGACCACAATAGGTAGCTGCACTATCAGACTGCTCAAGCTACCTAATTACAAACTGGGGCCCTCCACACAGACTTTCCAGAACCTGTGAAGCAATACAAGGGTGAGGAGGTCATTAACAAGTTTATTTTATTATCTTCCCCTGTATTGTTTGTGGCTCTGATGATTTTATATTCTTATTCCAAAATATTAATATGCCTATAATGTCAGAGTTTTAACTTTTACATAAAGGGCAGATTTTATATGAAAGATTAAATGCAGAATTATTATTTTATCTTTTCTCTGTGTTGTCATCTTTCCAGAATGGCTGACAGTCTGCATACATACAAGCACCAGCAAGACCACTGGAGCATAATGTCTAGGACTTTCTTACAACTTAAAAATTAATTGACTGATTTGTATAACTGATTTTAACAAGTACAGTAGAAAAATAAAAGGGATTTTGGTCCTCTATTTTAAAAGAAACCCCTATTGAGTATTTTAAAATAAATATTACTGGCTTTTACATATTAGAATACTTGCATGAATGTATTGCATAATGTAAAATGTATTCCAGTAGTTAGGGTGACACACAAGTAATACAAAAATACTTTGTGGTAAATTAACTTTTTTTTTTATGTTTTAGGTTCCACCAGATCCCTTAAAGCTATATAAAAATGTTAACATCTGTCCTAGTTGTGAGAATTACTTACCATCTACTGAGTTTCCTATCCCTGCTGATTCCCACACCTTTGGCAGATGTTGCTTGTGTTGCAAGCTTGGTAATGAGGCTCAGCAACGAAAATCATTTTTGAAGTACAAACTTATACTAGAAAATCTCAGAAAGTCTGAAGCTGATTATGAAGATGGTTCTAAAATTGCTTTCTTAGTTCAGGTACTGTCTGAAACAGCATTGCTAATAATGGAAACCAGTTGATTTGACTAGAATTTTTACTTTGTGTATGTTGTTTCATGTTCTCAGAAAGAAAAGAATAAAGAAGCTGAGGTGTTGACCTTCCTGTTTTATGTCAGTAGAATATCTGTATAGTTGAAAATTTTGTTGTTTTGCATTTATTAGGAGACAGATTCATTAAATATTTTAATTTTCTAAATTTTTACCATCATCTGTAATTTTCACAGTATTACTGAGTGGCTAATATTTCTTAATCATTACTGGAACAACTCAGTTCAAAGAACCTCTTGCCTCTGTCTTCAGCAAATTATTTCTTTTAGTTGTTATTACTTATTTTGTCAAAAAAGAATTTGACATCCAGTATCCACTGGCAAAGTTTTAAATCTGGCATAATTGCAAAGGGTTATTTATTGAAAATATTGAACAGCCAAGATTTATTTGAACTCTCCAAGATTTAGTAACAAAAATCTCTACAGCATCAGCAGTCATAGGACAGTTTTTGAACTGTATTTTCAGTGTGTCTGAAATAACAACCAAGCAAACAAAACCCAGTCATCAATATCTGACTGCTATCAAAACAAGATATAGTGTGGTTTAGCATTGCCAATGGCAGCTGCCAAAAGGAAGATTAAATTTCTTCTATTATCATGCCTGTGTAAAGAAATATTATCAAAGAACCTGAATTTTGTAGATGTTGTTCATCCATATTGGTTTTCATTTAAGCTGAAAATTTTTTTGTCTGTGTCTAACTTGGTTTATCTTAATATGTAAATATCCTCCAAACTCTTTTGGACCTCTCTCACATCAAAACACCTGTGATGGCTGGTGATCATTGATGCACTGAAGCATCACTGCTTCTTAACTGCCGACACCGAAAGCCCTCACTTGCAGTTTATGGTTGTACCACTGCAACATGTCTAGATACTGTGTCATTTTCATCCAAATTACCATCAAGTTCTTCTCTTTAGAGTTGTAAATACCTAAACAACAGAGGTGTGTATCTTAAACCACTAATATCCTGGTTTTCTCCCTAACATTTCCTTAAACTATTATTTTTTTTTCTGAGCTACTTACTTTTTTTAACTTCCCCTCCCCACAACCGTCTGTCCCCTACTCCACGTACATCCAGAAAACAGCTCGGAGGCATCTAGAAATGACTTGGGTGCAACAAAAAGTCCTTTGCAGAAGCTATGACAGCTTGATTCATTGCCCAGTGCAGTACTATTACTGGTTCTGATTGTGTTGTCTGTGGATAGATGCAAAACTTTTGTGAGAAGATAAAAGATTTTTCTTCAGATCTTTTGCATACTGTGTTTGGGTTGTCCAATATGAATGCTGCTAAGTTTTAAAAGGCAAAAAGCAGTTGGTGAGAATTACAGTAGCTCCACTAAATTCTGCTTACAGCAGCTAAAGACCTTTTTGGAATCAAAATGAACCAGTTCAGCAAATGTGTCAAGTCCTTAGTCTGGCTTTTACTCTTTCAGAGGGTTTAACTATGCTATGCTCTTTAGAATCAATGGTGCATACTATGGCTTTGATTTTTCTTGATGAGCAACATCCTAATAGGAATGTTGTATTCAGTTGAAGTTAAATACACTTGACTCCTTTATTGGTTTGCTGCCTACCTGTGTTTCCCAGTTTCAGCTGCTGAACCTTCAGTGATATTGCCAACCTGTCAGATAAGAGTGCTGAAGGCAATTTCTGTTTCTTGTGAGCTCAGAACAAATTTTTAGGAGGGTGGGAGGGAAGCATGATTTGAAATGAATTAACTGGAAAATTTCGGGGCAAAATACATGCCTACCTTTAGAAATTGCAGAAGAAATCTCTTAAATCAAACATAACCAGAGAAGTTTTAACACAGAACAAGCTTTTTGCCTGTTTTTCAGGCAGAAAAAAAAAATGTAATCCAGGAAAAAGGAAGAGTCAAATTATGGATCTGTTCTACATGGGCCGATATACCTTAGTATAGATTTTTGGAAGTTCTGGTAACTTTTGGGATGTGTAGCTTAGCATGAAAACTGTAGTACTTGCTAACATGTCTGCTTTCAAATTTCTGGATTCTAAGAAGATATAGAAATTATTTGAAATTCTGTCAAAAGGAAGAAATATTGAAAACAGAAGCCAATTAGTGAAACCTAATAATGGCGGCCCTGTAGGACCAGATATAAGACCAGATGTAGGAGCAATCCTATGTTCCTGGCATCACTAGGCACAGATATATTACCAGTGGAGATTATAAGCCCAGCTTTTATCCTATATTTTCCCTGTTGAGAATTTGCATGGGCTCATGGATTTTGGAAGCAAGATGGATAAGAATACATAGGCTGCATTTCACTGAAGCGCTGTAGTGGTATAGTTTCATTCATCCTTTGTCAGGAATTTAGTAAGTAACATGCAATCAGCATTCTTTAATTAATTAGCTCAAGATTTCTTTTTAGAGGGATGAATCTTCTTCAAATGTCTAGCTTGGAGGAAAATCTATTTAAAAGCCTGTCGTTTACAAACTTCTGTGGATAAAAACATAGATGTCCTCTAATGTTTTTCCATGAGTAATACAGAGAAGTATTAATGAAGGGCAACAGAAAAACTTGACAAAGTTCAGTGATAACTGCTGTCCCAATTTTTTTTCTTCTCATTCAAGAAGCTGTGTTTATCAAGATTTAGTAGTGAATTCAAAAGACTAGTAATAAATTAAACAAATTAAGATTAATGTAAATAAACCATAGCATAGGCTAAAAGTATATTTAAAAGCTTTCTGTTCTAGAGAACCTTTACAAACAGATCTTCTGTATTTTTTTGTTAATATTTTAATATAGCTACCCGATCTTATAATCTCAATTGTTAAAAAGAGAAACAGTATCGTAAACACAATAAACTTTTCGTATGTCAACAGCAGAGAGAGAGAAACAAAGCCAAGCAGGCAGTGACTGGGGGTCTGTCACAGGTGGGAATTTTTCTTGTCCTAATTTCCCACATTTTCTAGCCCAGATTATTCTGATTATATGTAAACTTTAAGTAATTTGGTAGTGTAATAACTCATTAATTCTGAACCCAAGAATGAAATGGTGAAGTCCTCTCAGTACTGACAGAAATGGATTATTGTTACTAATCAAAAAGGTCTGAATGGCTGAAGTGTGCTATGTGAGAAAAAACATGAGATTTAAGAAGCTTTATAAGAGCAGTTAAGCAATCAGGATCTCAGTAGAAGATATGAATTGCCATTGGCAGAGACAGTCTAAGTAAGAATGTAATATTTTAAAGATGTGGTTAATCGCCTCACCATGCTAGAGAAAGATGTGTATATCTAGACATTCTTTAACCAGGTGATTATATGACATATGCATAGAAAACTTTTTTACTTTATTGGATTTATTTAGCTTTATTTTGATTCTTGTTATGGTTTCAATGCTGCTGTTGTAGAATGAAACATACTTCTTCCTTCTTAACCCTGTTTTCCATTTCAGCATCATGATCTGCAGTACATGATTGAGAACATATGGGACTGTCAGTCAGCTCTTAGTGCCTGCAGTGACCTCTATGATTTGGTTATGGTCAGATGGGATAAGCACCATGAGTGGTCTCCGTGGAACACTATTCTCCTCACTGAAGATGAGGCAGATGCACATCTTAAGCTGCATAGCCTTCAGGAGGTAAAATCCGATGGGCTTATTTTTTTTACAATATTTGTATTATGGTTTAATAGAATCCTGTGACCAATGGGCCAGATTTAGTCTTTACACTCATCTATGTTTAAATTGGCCCATTGTGACTATTTAAATGATTGCATCTGTGCTATTAAATAAAACAGGCACTAGTCCAGCGTGCAGCTGGCATAGTACAACTCACATCTATGTACCTAAACTCTGTCTTACCCTAATTCTCTCTCCCAAAATGCAGAAGCTAAGTGGCATCATCCATGCTGCCTTACTGAGAACAGTGCCATGCCTATACTCTAACCTCAGCTGAGATCAGACAAGAGCTGGCCTGGATGAAAAACATGCTAGAGACTAACCTTAAATGCTATGACAGTTGTATACCTATGCTCTTGCACATGCTCTGGCCTCATTAGTTTCTGGCCTTATAAATTTCTTATCAGATAACAGAACAGCTCTTTGTTTGTCTCCATTTAATTTTTTATGTAGTCATTTAAGTATTCCCTGACAATGTAATCTTATAGTTTGCAATTAAGCAATAAAAACACAATTGCTGTTCTGAGTTAAAAAAATTAAGAATTTGTTAAAGAAGTCATTAAATTTGTGTATTTTTACACCATTCCCCCCAAATTCCATAGCTAAACATAGTAGTCTGGTAAATATCTCACTCCACTGGACATCTTATTGTAGAGTATTTAGTTTTCTAAGGCACGGGAGAATCCCATGAGCTGTGTTTGTCCTGCAATTAGTAATGATTTATTAAGCCTTTCACCTCTGGGTTATTGATTTATGAGTAGTGATCTGAGATCACTGATGTATAATGTGGTTTTGTTCAGGGTGTTCTTAATTCAATTTCTAACACAATATGTGTGCATCACAAATGCAACTTCAGCTGTTACGCATTGCCCTTTTTGGAAGTCTTAAGAGTATGTGATAACTAAGCTGACAGAACAAATTAGTTGCTCTCTTGAAGAAATGTTTCCTTTGGGGACAAAATATATCAGTCAGAGAATTCTGAAGGTAAAGGGAATTGTGCCATCCATGATATTTTTTCTGAGTGTGCCTGACTTGTGTCTTCAAGCAGACACATGTTTATGTGATGATTAGCTCTAAAAGGCAAAATCAATTTCAAGTTGGAAATCCCTTTATTGACTCCCCTGTCTCAGTCAGCAAGGCCGTTCAGGCAGCCTGAATCTAGTGATGCTTCTTTGCATCCATCAATTTATATTACTAGCATTATGGCAGGCAAAGATTCTGATTATGCACTTATCTGGTTTAACCTCAAAAGTCTGGGTGGCATAGTCAAAGAGATGACATTAGTTTGATTAGGTCCAGAGCTTCAGTGATGGTGAGAGGAACAGGTAGGGTATGCAAGCCTACCTAAACATTGTAAGGTATTTTCACTTAGCTCTTGCTACATGAATAGGTGTGGACTAGCCATAGTGAGAAATCACCTTTCTTCACTGGTAATGGCCAAAGCTTTGTTTCAAAAAAAAAAAAAAAAAAAAAAAAGTGAAATAAGGAAAATAAGGCAAAGTTACAATGTCATTAGTTGAATCATTGTTTCTCATTCACTGAAACAAAATAAAGGCCTCTCAAAGACCTTCTTTAATAGCAATTACTCATAACTATGGCTGTAGTGATAACAAAGGGTTTTTTCAACTAAATGTTCTGGTTATGTATTACGTCATCTGAACTACTACTAATCTAAGGAAAAAGTCACCGCTGAACACCAAGGCTGACTGAAATACTGTAAAATGCTTGCTGCCATGATTATTTGTAAATAATTACTCTGACTTATCAAGGAAATTTCCTACAGTAAACACCTTGAAAGTGTTGATATTTAAGCATTGCCTTTATTAATTTTCAAAGGTAAGTACAAGTGTTCTTATCTGAAAATAAATAAAGAAGTTTTATCTTGAATGTGCAAAAAAAATGCCAAAAGTTTTTCTGTTTCTAAAAGGTGACTAATATTTCACAAGGAGTGGTTAGTAATTTTCACTATTGTGCCATAAAATAGCAGTATAGAACTACAAAATATTTCATTATGTATCATATATGAATAAATTATCTGGTTTAGTTTATTAAAGAGTGACTATTTATACTGTCTAAAATACGAAGCAACACGCAGATTGCTAGATATTGTATTTAATGGGATTTGGATTTTTTTTTCCTTTCAGGCTTATGAAGCAGTATTTATTCACAGAATAAAACATAAACATATCCGGGCAAAAAACTACTTTGCTCAGATTCCAGTGATGACACCCTTTTTGCATAGGAGTGACAATCAGGCAAATGAATTTTTAATAGCTACACCTATTCCTACTGGTACCAAGACATAACTCATAGGCAAAGTTAACTGAAGTTAAGAAGTTAACTGAATTATTGATTAATACCATTTCCTTGGTTTAAAAGAAATGTACTTTTTCATCTGTACCTTAATTGTACTACACAGATCAAAATAAACTTCTGAGGATAAAATAATTTGTTCTTGACCAGTCAATATAACTCGATTTCATGTTTAGTAACCTCATTATTTAAAAAGTAAAAGGTTGTCGATGAGCTTTGTAAGTTTGAATTTCTAGAGCAATGACTTTCTGTTTATGTGTGTGTTGTTTGGGACATTCTGGCTGTAGTGTAACATTCCTGTTGGGGAAATCACCTTTTAATTTAAAAAATAATACTGTAGACACGCTTTTAAATTTATTTCTCTCGTCCTAAGCATATCAGGCAGAAAACTCCTCAAACCCTGAGTTCCTACAGAACAACAGAATTGATATGCCCTTCTAAATTTAGCTGCTTTGCCTTGCAAACATTTGTGCAAAAGAATAACTTTACTTTTTATAGGTCATCTTGATGATTATAGTAGAACTGCCAACGTGTAATTATTACATCAAAGATCTTGAAATTATTGTAAATTAGACATATAATTTGACATAAGCAATGCAGACTGTTTGGAACATGTTTATGTTTGAGGCGCTTTTGTTATTTAAAGTAGAAGTCAATTCTGTCTGTAAACTTATTTAGCTATGTTTATGTTTGATTATAGTTCTGGAGAAAAATATGATATGGTGTACATTCAATAAAGTCCTACAGAAAGTTGCGAAGCTCTACTTGAAGCCTTTATTCTAGATGTGTTTTTGAGCCAGGACAAAGCCTTTTGCTCTGACAAATGAAACTGTGTAGGAAAAAGCAGTAGCATTTACAAATAGAAATAAGCATCTATTTGGCAGCAAACAGCTGGAAACTGGATTAGTTCCCTCAACAGAACATGAACTGTAGAACCAGTACCTGACTGGACAGTGTGTTCTAACATGAATGGAGTCTTTCCATTGATTTTACCATTAAATTCAGAATCTGGATTTTAATTCAATACTGAACTAATTGTAGAATTGCAACATACGAGCATTCTGGTTGATTTATGTGCTTTCCAGGATCTGAGCCTTCAGATAGAAATGGCTGCTGAGTATGGGCTTCTTCCAGAGTGATAAAAGGATTTTTGAAGAAAATTATGGGTTGAATGGCAACAAGGAAAACATGCGTCATTATATATAGTATCCTACCTCTTTATAAATTTGTTGCCTTTCATTTTCATGGCTTTTAAAATGTGTGCTTTACAATTCCAGAAGAACGATTTAAATAAACAGTGAGGAAATAGTTCAAACAAATGTGAAAAGCCACTAGTCCATTGATTACAATGCCACGGAGTGTTGGAGATGTTTGGAATCATAGAATCATTTAGGTTGGAAAGGACCTGTAAGATCATCAAGTCCAACCTTTAACCTAACCCTAAGTCCACCACTAAACCATGTCCCTAAGCGCCACATCTACATCTCTTTTAAATACCTTCAGGGGTGGTGACTCCACCACTTCCTTGAGCAGCCTGTCTCAGTGCTTGATAGTTCTTTCAGTGATGAAAATTTTCCTAATATCCAATCTAAACCTCCTCTGGTGCAACTTGAGGCCATTTCCTCTTCTCCTACCACTTGTTACTTGGGAGAAGAGACACCTGACCACACTACAACCTCCTTTCAGGGAGTTGTAGAGAGCGATAAGGTCTCCCCTTAATAAATAGTAAGAGAGAGAATAGGAGAATAAATAGTAAGGTGAAATTCTAACCTCTCTTCACTTCTGAGAAGTGGCTAAAGTGATAGGCTTATAAAGTCTCTTAAATTGTAGCTTAGAGTTTGAAACCATGAGGAGTCCACTCTCCTGAAACACTGGTGAGAAATGCTGGGTTTACCTCAGCTCTTTCCCAGATGTAGGTACTCACTACTAGGAAAAGGGGATTGGTCCATATGGCTATTTATTTTTCCTTCTGCACTAGCTGAGACAAGTGGCCAATTAACACCTGCAGCTTACCACACAGGACCTATTATGAACAGGACTCTTTAAGCATGAAGCAAAACTTGCCTTCTATCCACCTCCAACACCACTGGTAATCCATTTCCAGAGTGAAAAGTTCCAGTTTTATTCCCACATGCACAAGTGGGTAATATGCTAATCTGGCAAAGAAGGACATGCATTTTGCCTACTCACTACCAAGAGGAAAGTCCATGTGTTTTCCAGGATGTGAATTTCCTTATTTATGTCTCAAAGGAAAAAGACCTCAGAGTAATTGCTCCTTGCACCTCCTTGGCCCCAAAAAGATGTCCCAATGAACAAAGCATTAATTCCCTTCTTAGATAATAAAATTATTGTAGAAAGTGATAAAATAGGATTATAAATTAAATATGTGAGGGTAGCAAAGTAGTTGCTGACTGGTATTTGGCATACGAAAAATACTTTTTCAATAGGGAATTATACTAATAGTAACTGAGATTGAAAAATATAAAGATCTAAATCTTGGATTCTTTTTATTATTTATTTTTTTAAAGAGACTAAATTTGATTGTGTCTATTATCTGAATTGGGGGAAGCATTTCTTTAATATACTGCTGTAGTACCATGCTAGCTCCCAAATCTATTGCTCAAGGATCAAATTTGCATGCAAAATGGATGGCACTTACTTTCGTCACCTATATATAGATAGTTCTTATGCCTTATCTTGCACTGTAAATTGTCCTTGTTACAACAGTCATCCCTTTTAGCCTCACTTATAGTTCTAAGTCTGCCTTCATGCCACACAAATCTGGCATTAACACTTCTTTTTATTCAAATTTTTTTGCATCAGGAATGTCAATATTATAGCTTCTCTTAATAAAATTATTTTAGTTAGGTGGAGATACATAGTAATGGATGTATTTTTTTCTCCATTGCAGTTTCATAATGATTTCACAGTAGTCTGAGTTTCAGTATTTTGAATTTATGTTGGATTTTAAAATATGTGCTAGCAGTTATAAACCTGGACTCAAGATCACCTATGGGTTTTCAAGGAAAAAGCCCTATGGAAAATGCAACAGTAAACTGTGTGTGCTTTTTTTTTATAACAAAAAACATCAATCAAAAGTGTTTTTAGGTTCCTGCAAAAAACTACTGTGATCTCATTTTAATTAAACAAAAGAAAGGAATCTTTTTGAAAAATATGTTTGCGATAGGTAGGTGCTTTTTTCTTATCATTTGACAAAATATCTTTTATTTTTAGGAATGAAGAAAAAAAGAAAAAGGAGAAAATATATGCAGATGCATTTGCGAGCCAAATTTACTGAGGGAGTCAAAAAAAATCCCACTCAATAGGTTTTCTTCATTCCTTTTTTTCAACCCTTTTTTCACTTCAGTTGTTCCAAAACTGTGTTTTGTGGAGAAATATTCAAAAGAAAATTCAGTTTGTTTTCAGTTAAAAGTTTTTTCATAAGTAATATAGTTATCTGAGGGAAAATAATCTGGTTTTGTTTCAGAAAGTTTTAAGACTGTTTCTAATAAAGCAGAATACAGAGAGTATTGCACCAACTGTGCTCCACCTCAAAAAAATCACAGAATCACAGAATGTTAGGAGTTGAAAGGGATCTCAAAAGATCATCTAGTCCAACCCCCCTGCCAGAGTGGGACAGCCTAGAGCAGGTCACACAGGAATGCATCCATGCGGGTTTTGAATGTCTCCAGAGAAGGAGACTCCACCACCTCTCTGGGCAGCCTGTTCCAGTGCTCTGTCACTCTCACAGTGAAAAAGTTCTTCCTTATGTTCACCTGGAATCTCCTATGTTCCAACTTGCACCCCTTCCCTCTTGTCCTATCACTGGACATCACTGAGAAGAGCCTGTCTCCATCCTCCTGACCCTCACCCTTTACATATTTATAAACATTAGTCTCCTCTTCTCCAAGCTAAAGAGACCCAGCTCCCTCAGCCTTTCCTCATAAGGGAGATGTTCCACTCCCTTAATCATCTTTGTGGCTCTGCATTGGACTCTCTCAAGCAGTTCCCTGTCCTTCTTGAACTGAGGGGCCCAGAACTGGACACAGGACTCCAGATGTGGCCTCACCAAGGCAGAATAGAGGGGGAGAAGAACCTCTCTCTTGATCTCTAAGCAGAAGAGGAAAAAAGCAATTAAAGGGTTAATGTCAGTGTTACGTAAAGGTAACACAGAGAAGAAAAGGAACATGTAGGTGATTAGTTTTATTACTTCTCTTGAAATTATTATGTTTAACTCAGAATTCTGATTTCAGATTGAAGTGATGAAGTGATGAATTTGCCTTATATTAGACAACAGCACTGTAACAGTAAGTTGTGAGTTGAGGCAAATGGATTTCATTAATCAAGCTATGTGTGCTCAGATTTAGAAATGCGTGTCTTCTGACATCTGTGTATATCTCCTCTTAAAATTTTCATTGTACTTCCTTATTTTTCCCTTATCACAACTTGTTTTAACATAGAAAACTTTTTTTTGTGTGTGTGCATTATCCCTAACATCTTGTTCTGATTGCAAAGGGTCACCAGTGCCCTGTGCCAGCCACGTGGTGAGTGACTGCTGCTGCTAATGCAGTCACAAGCTGTAGAAAGAGCTCAGTGCTTGGCAGGAACAAAAAAAATATGCTGGAGGAATTTGCTTCCCAGCATGATGAAATTCTCTACGACTGTTTTGATCTTGCATAAGACTTGTGAAATACTGAAGTCATGTCAGGTTTTGAAGTGATTATAATTTGCTCCTGACTTTTGATATTTTTGATTTTTGGGACAGCATTGCTCCATGCAAAAGACAGCTGAACAATTCCATGTTTCAGTGGATACACTCCAAATGTACCATTTTCTCACTCTCTTCCTTCTTGCTGGAATCTGCAGTGGATAGATTTACTGCAGATTTCAAACCTGTCAACACCCAAATGTGTGACACCAGCTCTCAATACATGTGAAAGAGCTAAGCTGAGGGACATGATAATATCTAGCTGTGGAAGAAGAGAGAAGTTCTGCAGAATACATTTGTGCAGTACAGAAAACTTTTCTGTAAACTCCATTTTGAAGTTGAGAAACTCTGTTATCAGCCTGCAGTTATCAGGGAGTTAGAAAACAGCAGGGCAGGAGTTCTGACTTCATGACTCTCCCTTGTACTAGAATGTTAGAGGAAACTGTCTATGCTTATACTGCGGGGAGTTTTATGAGCTGCTTAAATCACAAAACTGAAAGTTATTCAGAATATGTGTAACTCCCAACCGCACACTAAGGAAGTCTGTGTTTTGAAAATTGCCACTGTTGTTATAGAGGAACCTCACCCAGCAGCCTGGCGAAATCCGGATAGCTGCAACTGAACCGGAAAGTGCAGCTGTGCATAGGCTCGGACTTTCCTTTGCAGCTGGCCAGTTACGTAGGAGCTTGCCTGGAGTCATGACACAGCTCTGTTCTGCTGTTCCAGCCCTGCTGTTGTGCACCCTCGCCGTGCTGTTCAAAGTGTCTCTGTCAGTGGGCCATGTACCGATGCTGCTTTGGTCAACTCAGAGGTAAGAAATTGAAAAAAAGAATATCTCTACTTACGCTATTGTTCTCTGTGTGTGTGCAGAATATATTGTAAGTCATCAGTTGTGGTAAATGGCCTCTGGGCCATGAAATTACCCAAAAAATAAATTTGTCTCTTGGCAGTCAAACAACATAACAGATGAATTTACCCATTTTTATTTGTAATTTTAGTGTTCTAAGCTGGGCAGTAAAAAGTAAATAAAACCCGTATTCTTCAAATCTGAATTAGATATTCTTTATTCAGCCTAAGGCAACCTTGAACTCCACTATGAGAAATGTCAGGACTAAAAGGCACAACATAAGGCAGTCTCATGGAAAGGAGCTGACCAAAAACTGTGTGGGCAAGCTTAATCCTTGCATTTCCTGAATCCTGATTTCCCACTTAATGTTCTTTTTAATAGAAGTTTTTTAATAGCATACACTGCTGTATGTAACAACATCAGTTGTTAGAAACAACTGCAGAGTCTTGAAAGATCCAAAGAGACACATGAAATTCAGAGGTTTGCTTATACTTATGAAATAAGACTTTGAACCTGTCTTGAAAGAGCCAGGCATAAACCTCTTTTTTCCAACCAGGAATTTTATCCACGTACACTTAAAGGATTTTATATAATTACTGGGGATTTCAAAAAATATGGCAGCTTGGGCAATGCAGTAGCTTCAGGTGGGGTACTGGATATGTAAAGTTGCCAAGGGACTATGCACCACTTATTCACAAGGCTGTCTCTGCAGGAAGTACTGCCCCAAAATACAGTCAGCTGATGTCAGACATTTGTAAGAAAAGGTTCCTGAGGGGCTTATGGGATCAAAGGATTGATTTGTAGGGCTAAAGGCAAAGTTCTGTTCTGTGTGGGTATGTGACAACAGATTTACTGTACTCTAGGTTTACTTAAGATGTGCTTTGGTCTGAGTAAATCACTTACTCTCTTCTCCTAATTCTTAAATCCTCCACATTCTACTCTGGTTTATCTAAACTGTAAACCCTCTTGTGGAGAGTTCACCTCAGACCCTCTGCAATAACAAATGTATTATACCTAGTTGAACAAGCCTGATCTCAGCGGAGTATTTATTCATCTCTCTAATAAGAATAATCCATAACACCAACAGTATTTGGAATTTATCACAATCCAGCTGGGTGACTTCATAAGCATAAAATGCTTTCCTGTACCGCAGATAGCTTTGGTGAACAAGTTAACCCTCACTTTTGCTGAAAGGATGAACAGAAGGGAATGCAGTGATGAAGATTCCTGTTGTGTCCCTGTGATGGCATGACCAAGCTGTGTGTGCCTGACCAGAGGGAGTTTTGCTTCTGAAATCCTTCGGTCACCAAATATTGTCAGGTCTGAATTAGTGGAATTTGATTCTTTTGTATCTTTATTGCTTTGTTAATTCCTAGAGTGTTACTTGTGATTTACTCTTCTGTAAATTGGGAGAGAAACTAAACTGATGGCTTCTTGCGAGGCGATTATGTTTTCAGCCGGTTGTGCTGGATTCACTCTACCTTTCATGATGTTTTGAGCCATTCTTTAACACATTTGAGATACTGTGAATTATCTAGCTGTCACTAGAAAGAGAATTAGACTAAATTCTGCTCTCATTTATCCTAGTATAAATCTTTTCTGTTTAAGTTTATTAAGATTATTAAGATTTAAGTCTAAGAGCAAAATTTTGTTAATATCTTTTATTTTGCTTTTTTTTTTTTAGTTGCTTCTAATGTAGTAATTTTAAGACAGCAAAAGGAGGATTCAGAAATTTTATAAAGATCAGGAATTAGACTGATTCTGTTGTTCCAGAGACCTTTCTCCATGTATAGTGACGTACAGACAAGCATGCTACTTTTCTGTTTTTCCATATGTGATGCTGTAATGTTGAGGGCCATGGAAAACAAATTTGTAGGAGGTGTTGATTGTGGTTTTTTCATATATATCCTGAACATTGCATCCTTTTCCAAGCAGTAATCAATACCAGCTTTGACATATATCTACCTATCTCTTAAGCATTCCTGAAACAGAACCTCTGGCCCCCAGGGACCAACAAAGTATAGGAATCTGCAAAGTCTGATCAAGTTTAATTAGGTATTTTTGACTTATTCTTCCCCCTGAAATAAATAAATGGATGTCTCAATATGACAACCTTTTTATATTCAAAATGCTTAATTTGTTCACCTTTATACAACACAGGCACATGTATGAGTAGTAAACCTCTGTATTTAAAAGCAAAGTAAATGTTGGAAAGAGTTGTTCTTAGTGTAGAAGTGATCCTAAGAGTCTAAGCAAATATCAGTGCTTCTGTTGTCCTACTTCCTAGCTTATATAAACAACACACCTGTTGTCAATATAAGCAAAATCTTATCAGTTAATCCAGGTGGTCATAACAGGAAACTTTCCACCAAGATGCAATTAGCAACTTGCTCTACTGCAGATTGTTCAGGTTTGTGCAAATGTAGAGCAAGAAAATCAGGCTAGTGGACAGATTAAACCAGTTTCATGTTTCCAGGAACAGAACGTTTCTGTAAGAAGTGTTCCTCCTACCATGACTTCTGCATTTTTGAAAGGGGAAGTTCCTGCGGGGCAGAAATTAGTTCTGGTGGAAATCATGCAAAAGTTATTTATGTTATTTTATAAAATAAAGAAACAGTAACTTTTGTTTGTTAACCCTTTACTCAATGCTTTACATCTTGGTACTTTGTAGCAATGCAAGCTTTGCTGTGTGCGATTTACAAGTTAATGAAATCTGGAAACTACTAATAAGAGATTTAAGAAGGGTAACTAGAGAAGTGCAGCAATTATCAAAGAATTTCTATTCACTTTGTGGAAACATGTTCTACCAGTTTAAACCTTCAATGATTCACTGATCAGCAGAGGCTGAGATTCACCTGTCTACTTCATCACGCTCTCCTGGGTTATCTGTTAGGATATGATATCAAACAGTTGAAGGATAATGCATTTTGCTCTTCTTTAGAACTAGCCAGTGCTTATAAAGCCATATCTCAGAACAGCTGTATTAGAAGAATGTAACAATTTAAAGTCTCTCTTTTATGCATTCTTATTGTGTTATAATCATGCTGTTAAAGTTAATATTAGGTGTCAGATACGCATGAAACCTGCAACCGACAAACACATGCAGTGTGCAAAGCACAAAGGCAGTGTGATATAAATCCTTACAGGAACATTTGTAAATCAAATATCTCTTTCCTCTAGAAAGAAAAATGCAGATCTGTACTTTGAGAAAAACAAGTATTTTCTACCAAACAACAGTTTTTCTCCACTGAACACAGGGAAAAGATGAAGTGGAAAAAACTCAGTAGGTCACAGTGTCCTGCTTTTCACAAACAGTATGGCTGTACTTATGTCCAGAAATAAGATGCATAACACTAATATATCAGTGGACATTTTCCAAAGAACTTTGGCCTGGAAAAATTACACTTTGCCTTAAATTAGCCTTTAAACGAATATCTCCTTGTTGCTTTTCAAAGTAGTAGAGATGGAAAGGTTTGAAAGAATTTCTTTCTGTCCATATATTAGGAGGAAGCCTGAGGAAAGAAATTAATTAAAATTAGCTTTGCCCTCTCATCTGTTTGTTTTAGGAATGATTTTTGCCTACAGTCATTGAAAATATATTGCTTCCTTCATTTATGTTATGCTTATATTGGGAAATTAATCCTTTTTCTTGCAAATCCAGATTATATGTGACTTTGAGAAGGCATTAATGCCAAATAGTATATTTGCAGTATTTCTTACAACTGCAAGGAATTTGCTGAAATATGTGCTGAAAGAAGGTGGAATATAAAAAGGATACAGTGGAAATAGAAAATTATTTTAGCTGTAACTTTATTTGACTTCTATGGCAATTCTGTGTGTTAGCATACTGTGTGTTGCTTTTTGAAGTTTTTTTCTTATAATCACAAGTTTTCATTCCACTGCTCTTACCAGTAATTATAACATGTGATCTTTGTGTGCAAAAGTGGTATTTGAAGGTCAGCCCCAATTTTTTCTTTAATTAGCTTGTTTACTTCTGCAGGAAGAAATATAATTTCTTATATGGTAATCACGAGGTGACTGAAAGAGAAAACTGGCAATAACCTGTAGGAAAGAGTTCAGAAGCCAGCTAGAAAGCAAGAATGTAAGCTCACAGGTTAAAGTGGTAGGAGTCCTGTTATCTTACCATCTGCCCTTCTGGGAGATCCAGATACAAGAAATCTTAAAATCTTTGCTTCCATCAAAAATCAGTCCTCAAATCCCAGTTCTACCTAGAAAGAGCACAGGTCAGAGAAATATCTGTATGTTTAAACTTGTCCTGTCAGAGCAGTTAGGAATAAGAAAAAAGCAAAATACCAAGCCAGGCTTGCTTTCCTCTCTTTCTTTAGTGCATCTGCTGACTGTTGGAGGAAAGAAGGAGCAGTTGAGTTTTAAGTTTCTTCCTTTTTAGCCAGCAGAAAAGCACATATCTTAGCAGAGAAGCTCATCATTATGAGCGCCCACAGCTGAGGATCCTATGGTGGTTCTATGGTGGGCAGGTTCAACCTAATGTGCTTTGCATGCAGATGACTGCACAAGGCTGTGTATCTTTGGACACTAAATTTTGTGTCAGCAATCAATAGTAGCAATCAATATGTACGTTGGCCTACTGCCTGTTTCATTCTATGACATCCCTTACTTGATCTCTTTCTGCCTGCTTGAGGTGAAGAGTTCAAAGGCATGGACCAGTTCATTGCATTCAGTGAAGCATACCTTCAGCTTATCCATGATGCACTGCTTGTGGTGTTTCACTCTGCAGTTCACAGTAAACCAACTCATGGAACATACTGACGTTCCCCATCTGAACCGTGGTGAGAATACTGTTGCATCCAGCTGACAGCAGCAGCCCACTCAGTGAAGGGTGCAACCTTGCTTACTGCCATGCATAATGCTCAGCAAACTCTTTAAAAGAAGCAAAATAAATGTGTGCATAGTATGGTGAATATAAGTATCAGGCAAACTCTACAGTATAATAGAATTATTAACTAACTGATGTAGATTTATTTTCTAATGGTGATGCTGGAGTTATTAAGTTGACTGCTTGGAAGGTGAAAGTCTCACAAAAGGTGCTTTTCAACATTAGATAGCCAGCAAGAACTGC
Source organism: Aegotheles bennettii (assembly GCA_013398125.1). Classification (NCBI taxonomy): domain Eukaryota; kingdom Metazoa; phylum Chordata; class Aves; order Caprimulgiformes; family Aegothelidae; genus Aegotheles; species Aegotheles bennettii. The sequence continues at coordinate 203,051 of VZRW01005505.1, forward strand.
TTCAAGGAACAGGGACTATCTTAAAAAAAAGTATGCTTTAAAACAGGATCACTTAATTTTGGAAATCTCGAGTTCATGACAAAAGCCTTTGCCATTGTGCTGCTGCAAATCACTTAGTTTTGTTTCATAAGCTTTCTGTTACCTTATATTCTAAATTGCAAGTCTCAAAAGCTCTCAATATTTTCATTTTTTTCTAAAATTAGACATGAAATGGATTTATTTCATTAGATTTTTAAATAAATGTACCAAGATATTTGCTATCATCTTCTTTCACACAAGCCATTTCTTAACTTAATCTATCTTCTTTTCCTTTATATAGTTAGAATTTTGGTGTGCAATACATAAAGTCGGTATGAAATTCAGCTAAATAGTAATTCAGAATCTTTGGGAGCTTATATGTTTTCAAATATCTTATTTTTAAATATTATACTTAAATATTTAAGATCATGAGGTTTGACTTTTCTGAAAAGTTGAGGCATGCCTGTTACAATTTCTAAGTTACTGGGCTTCATAAATAAAAATGAATATGGATTTCCAAGTGTAGATTAACAAAGAAGTGAAGAAGCTGAGCAAAACTAAGAAAATATAAAGTGATAATTTCTACCAAATAGAAAAAATGTCTTTCCTGCACAGTAGGGTTTACTTCTAAATCTTGAAATGTGACAGACAGAATATCTACTAGAATTTAATTTTAATATCTGCAGCATGTTGTCCTGAGTCTTCCACATGTACTGTTTCTCTAGCACTCTCCCAACCCCCAAACTCTGAAGGGAGCTAGGTACCTAGCACTGCAGTACTGCACTATTTTTATCTCTGCCGTGGGTGCAGTTGGGGGCTTTTGATTCACTCTCGCCAATTTTCATTGGAATTACTGGGAAGTCTTGAATTGAAGTATAGATTTTCCTTATCTGAGAAACAACATTGAAACTCCCCTGTGTTCATTACCCCTGTTCTGCCTCCATCTTAAGAGACTGCAAAGATTGCTTTCATCCATAAAAGCTTGCTGTGCAAGGGTCATTTTCAAATTGCTTTTGGGTTAGAAAATTTAATAAGCATCTCAACTTCACCAAATTGCAATCATATAATAGCTGATGCTACAGTGCCCAGCAATTCGCTCTATTCTATTCTTTGTAATTAGCACCATTTAGAGGGTCTGGAATACCTGATTGCTCAGGCCTTAGCAACTGATGTGTATTTAGAGAAGATGGATGATTAAGCTTCAAGCTTTGGGTTTTCTACAGAATGACAATATTACCTTAGTCAAGACACCTAGGACCAAAATTTTCATAATAAATTTCATCCCTGTAGACCCATGTTGCATACTGTTAAAATCCCAAACAGGTATTGAAAGAATAATGCCACCTCTTCTTTTGCATATAACTGTTTTTTGTACTAGTACAACTAAATAGATGAGTAATTTCTCTGTTCAATCCTCATAATGACAGTTTGGGAAAAGAATCATAAGCTTTAGTGTCTTGAGCCATTCTGTTCAGAAGAGCTCCTGCTTCTGGAAAGATGGCTTTTCTGAGCTGCTTCTGCAGAGTGGTTCCCTCATCATGAACACCTTAGGGGAAAACATGTTGTTTACAATAACACTGAAAAACTACTTTTACTTAACAAAAGGCTTACGAAAAAAACCACTGGTTTATGACAACTCATGGTTTACCCTGAGTTCTCTCTGGCCACCAAGATGTCTGACAGCACTGGAAAGTATTCTTGAGCTGGGATTCCCTTTGGGAATTATCTTGGAGGATTTTCAACTTATTCTTCTTTATTCCACTTAGTAGCTAATTTTTTGAAAGATGCAACTGTGCTGTTGTACTCTAGATGTACTCTAGATGACCCTGCTCTGGCAGGGGGGTTGGACTAGATGATCTTTTGAGGTCCCTTCCAACCCCTTAGATTCTGTGATTCTGTGATTCTGTGATTCTGTTGTACACAAACAAGAAAGTGAAGAGAGGCAGTTATCTTAATTGGACCAATTTCATCCCTGCTGTAACACAGGTAATGTGATACAGGCAGAAATGGGCAAGTTCTTTGCCTCTTGAGTAGAATGAAAGTAAACTGAACTGTAAATCTGATCTGAATCTAAAGATAATGATATCATTAACTGCTGCTGCATATCTAAAGAAAGGTGTCATCATTGGCAGAAAATTTTACAGAAATAAATTTTTCTTTGTAGATCACAGTGGAATCCAGACACTGCTTTGCACGAAGGACACATTGTCTCAGCACAGGAGCTGTCTGTACTCTTGCAACCTGTTCTTACCCAGAATTCCAGAAACCTCATCTTGTTCCTGCAAGATAAAGTATGTAACATTAATTCCTTTTCTGTCACCAGTGCTGAGTAGAAGTCTGTACCTAAATGAGATGCTGTGGCTATTTCTCACCAGTCTAACTCTCTTTGTTTTTCAGCTTAGCATAGATGATTTCACATACTTCAGTGAATCCTACGGTAACAAGAATCCATTTCAAAATGTTCAGGCAAGCATTTCTCTCTTTTATTTCTTTATATGCAGTATTTATATTTTTTTAAAAAAAGATATGATAAAGATGCAAACAAACAATAATTGGGAAAATTAAACTGAATTGCAGCAGTTTTCTTATTTAAATTATTTATTGAGATTATTTCAGTTTAAGAAGATGGGTTGAAGGAAATCATCTGAGTTTGCACAAGTGTTTTGTAGCTATTTTCATTCTGTCTGAAGAGCAAGTTTTCAGAATTCCTTGTAACTGACAAAATTATTCCTGCAATTTTGTATATGTAAAAAACAATAAAAACTTCCAAACTGACACCCTAAAATTCTGTTTGGAAGCCCTAGGATTAAAAGAAGTTATAGCAATCAATTCTTTATTCCTGATTTTCAGAATTGAACATCTATTTTATTTTCTATTTTCATAGAAATTGAAGCTCTCTTAAATGATGCAGGGAGTTAACTGTTTCTTATTTGAATGTACTTAATATATGACTAGATTCTGAATTGCTTTAATCTTCATGAAAAAAGGTCATGCTACTTGAGTAATTTGAAATCAGGCACGGAATCTAAGATGGAGTCCTCCCGAGCTGGTCAGCACCTTCAGCTTCTCACTCCGGAGGTTTACACGTTTTTTGCACAGCATCTCTGGTGATACTTACATGACAGTCTATTGAACTGGAATTAAACAAAGGAAGTGTTGGCATGTGGAAGTCATAAAGGCATTCCTGCAGGCAAAGCAGGATGAACAGAGCTATTAGTAACATAACTGATATCAGAGCATGTGAGGAAGTGTAAATTCCCAAGCACTACACAGCAAGCTGTATGTGTAATTAAATACATAAATATTCACATATTACCAGTCTCCACATCTATATTGTCTAAGAACCTCATGTCTTCCTTGTGTCACTGATGCTGGAGATCATCATCTCTCTGCCATATAACAGCATTTTAACACTGATGCTGGAACAAAACCAGCTATTCAGAGTATGTACATGGGTTTCCTGAGAAATGAATTGGAAAATAGTAATTTGTAGTGTAAAGACCAGTGATTGTGCCCACAGGCAGATGTACTGGTGCTTTTCTGGTATGCCTTATCTTTGATGGGTTTGAAATCTATGCAAGGCTGTGTCTGGAGCAAATTTTGTTGCTGCCTCGGTGCAAAGCTGGTTTTATTTTAGAAGCTGTGTGAAATGTACAAATAGCACTGCAAATTGCTAATGATATGATGGTCTTCTGGCCCTGGATGTTTAAGAGGAACAATATAAAAACTTTATTTTTTTGCCTTGTAATCAGGCTTCCATCATCACTGTAGACAGAGGTTAGAACCAAAGACTAGAGATGAGTCCAGAGACTGATCGGTTTAGAAATTGGGTGGTATACTGAATGCACTGGGGACCTATCAAGGCTGTTGAGGAGGTCCTCAGCTAAACAGAAGATCAGGTAAAGTAAATCTTTGGCCTGTATATGTCAGAGCAAAGATTTAAACCCAGGTTTTCAATGAGTTGAATAAATGCCAGTTACAGTTTGTTTGTTTTCTTGCCTCTGTTCCCTTTCTGTCTTGAAGCTGAGAAACTTTTTCTCATTACAGCTTCTTTAAAATGGAAAAGTTTCTTTTGACAAATTACTCACCTTAGCTCTAGCACTTCCTACTTTTGTTCTGTTGGACTTGGCAATCTTAATACTTTTCTAGCGTAGTTTTGTGGGGGATGAGGTGCGGTAACTTGAGTGAAAGAATATGAGATGTATAAATTAAATATTTATTTTTTCACTTAGGTGCCCATGTGGAGAATTTTGTCAATATCTATTGCATAGGCTTGTAGCTTTTAGGGCCAGAAAGGATCTTTAGAATTATCCAGTTCTATCTTGGATGTAATAGAGGCTACAAAAATTTGCTCAGTTGCTATCACATCAGTTGCACTCCACTTGAGCTGTTTTGGGAAAGAAATCCATTTTAATCATGCTATGAAAGGCTTCATCATAATACTTACAGAACACAGGACAAAGTGAAGGTCAGGTCTGAATTTTCTCACTGAGGAAATTAGAATCTTTGATATTGCATAATGAAAAGTTTTTATACCTTCACACTCTACATTATACAAGTGATTCATTAAGCTATAATAGATATTACATGTCACTCGAGTATCCTCTGTTTGAACTTCAGAAATGCAAACTTATTCACAAACCTAAACTGGAGAGCTCATTTAAAATGTATATGTGCATGTAGCAGTATGCGTACTACAAAAAAGAAATGTTATTTGTAAAAGAGTTATAGGCTTGTAAACCACAGAGTCATTTGCAGATATTAGATTTGTTCAGCTACATTAGCAGCTGTTTTGAGCTTTTTGAATCAATGGGTTTGTATGCAATAAAAGAATTTTATTTCCAGTTAATATAAAGGAATTCTGTAGCTAGACCATTTATCTTAAACATGCAAAGAACTTTTAATTAAATAATAAAATACAAAGATTAACAGTTGGGGAACATTTTTGTCAAGCAGTTACCTACCCTAAAAACTATTTTTCTTTAGTAGTAGCTTTGGTTTTCCCCAAAGAGTGCTCAGCTCCTTTGAACTCCAGTGTATTGGCAACACTCCAGTTAGTGGCCAGCTGTGAAGCTGCATAATTATTATTGTAAATCATTACCAGTTGTGGTTCCATATCTCTGTTGTATGCTCACTCAATGGTCATAGACTGAGGAGTACTATTTAGTCATGTGTGATACAGAAGTCTTACTATAGTTTTGATCGTCGTTGCTCCCTTTCTCTTTAACTCTTTTAGTTTTATTATATTATCTTTATACAAGAAGGCATACAGAACTGCATAATAATCAAGATATAAATTCATCATAGGTTTATTTAGTGGCATGATGATGTTTTGTTCACTAGCCTTTTCCAAAAAATACTAATATTTGATTTTGCAATTCTGATCACTATCATCCTGTGAACCGACATTTTCAAAGAGTTGTTGTGCCTCTTAAGGTTTCATTACTGAAGGATAACTCTCAGTTCTGAGTCTATTATCTATTATTGTGTACATGAATTAGTGTTGTGATTTTTTCACCCTGTGCTCTGCTAAAATCAATTTACACTGAATCTCATCAGTTACTTTGTTGCCCAAGAAGTTGCACCAGAAATTGCTTCTGCAATTCCCCCGCCCTTGCCTCTACTATCATAAATAATTCAGCATAATCAGCAGATTTCATTAGCTCAATATTAATGCCTTTTTACTAGATAATTTATGAACGTTTGGAACAGAACAGACCCTGGTGCAGAAACAGATACTTTTCTACCCCTTGGTTGCTATCTCTTTACCTATCCTTCACCTATGTCTGTATGAAGACTGCCTCTGTCATGCTAAAGCAGCTTAATTTCTTTAGAAGTCTTTCCTTCAAGACTCTACTGAGTGCCTTATATGGATCCAAATACACTGTATCAGCTAGAGCTCCCTGGTGTACATGTCTATTGATTCCTTCAGTAGAATTGTGAGACACAATTATTTTTTCAAAAGCCATGTCAGCTTTTTCCCAGTATAATTCTTCCTTGTTGTTGTAGTCTGTATTTTATTCTTTGGAATAGTTTCTCCCACTCTTGGACTTCAGGTTTGCTTCTCTATAGTTCCTCAGATCTGCCTGTAACCATTGAGGAAAAAATCTGGTGTCATATTTACCACCATACAATACAGCGGTATGGTTTTTTCAGCAATACTTTCTGAAACTGCAACATATTTTACCAACTAAAGTACATCAGATCAATGGATACATTTGGAGAACCCAGGTACAGTGTAAAAAGTCTGTAAGATTAATAGTAATTGGAAAGTTATAATGCAACAATAATAATTTTCTTTGCAGTTTATATATGGATGCATGAGTCTTTAACAAAGATTTTAAAATAGGTTTTTAACCATAGATGTAAATTTACTTCATTCCAGCTTCAAATTGCTTAGATGTAATACCAATTCAGTTAACATAACACTGAGCTGGGCAAGTAAGTCAAAGCACAGTTCTATCACAGTGCAGCTACTTGGTTTCAGAATGGCTAGAAATGTGGGCAGAGTCATTCCACACCTATCTTCAAAAAAAGTAATGATATCTGTAATCCAAGAGTGAAGTTTCTTGTAATATTTCACTCTGGAGGATGTAATATTTCACTTCAGGGGACACTAAAGAAAGTAAATGTACTCATAATCAGAGTAAGCTGCCCATAGACAGGATATAGACTCTGACATTTAGTCTAGGAAGTTCTGCTATCAGTCCAACTGCTCAATAGGAGGTTTTCTTCCCTCTCCCTTTCCTAGCTACTGTGTGTTTCTACCTCTTTTTTTAGTCCTTTAGCAGAATGCAAAACTTGGTGTTTCTCAGTAGCCCTCTTCATTCTCCACTCTCTTTTGTGGTTCTCTTTTTTAGAACGTGCTTGGTAGTTAAAATCCTAAAACACATAAAGCAACACTGGGTATTGTAAAGACAAGCGTGCAGTGGCCAAATGTCAAGAAGAACAGACAAGAGGCATGGGATCAGAATGGCTATCTGAGGCTAATGAGTAGATACCCAGTTGTGTCTGCCCTTCAGTGGAAACAGCTGAATACCAGTGGCTGGAAGCTGAGACAGGTGGCAGTGCAGGATTGGTTAGGAGCAGAGGCACAATTCAGATATTAGTCAGTAATGATGCATTTTATATCTTATTCTACAATAAATGAGTAATCTGCTTAATATATATCCTTGGAAGAAATGGCTGCTGCCATTCTGACTGCTGCTAGGGGGCAAGGTATTAAAGTATTCAAAATAAAGTAAAATAATTGACTAGTGCTCAGAATTTTAGCTCCAAATTCATATATGCAAACAAACCAAGATGAAATGTATCATCCTTTCCTTCCAGGAGGTGCTAAAAATGCTACTTAAGGTCCTGTGAACCAGATCAGTGCTTTCTGCTCTATTTCAATTTCTACTATTATTTTTCTATTAGTCTGGCAAATCAGACACTACTGCATAATCCTCCCTTATGAGTGTCTATAGAAATATGAAAATAACTAACCTTTGCCTGGGAAGGAAAACATGTGAACAATTAGAAAGAACCAGAGCAGGTCAGAAAAGCGGTAGGCAGTAGGAGAACAGACAAAAAGGAAAAACAGTGGTATGAGAAAAGTGTTAGCAACACTACACTTGTTATCAGTTAGAGGGGAAGAGAGTCTATACCAACTTGAATAACTGGATGTCGGCTCAAGTGGCAGACTCAATCTAGACTTACACGTAGAAAATGGGAAAACAAAGTTAACAAGTTATGAACTAGCGCTCAAAGAAAAAATATCTTGAAATATACCCATAAAATTTGGGGTACATTAATTTTGATTATTCTTAAGTCTCCATGTTGCATTTTATTTCCCTGAATATTTCAAGTCAATTTTATTATCAAGAAAAACCTTTGCAAAAGAAGTTTTCAACTATGCAGGTTTCAAATTCATAGAACGAGAATGCTTTTAAATGCATTTCACTCAAGTATGTTAATCAGAAGCTCAGCTGTAAGAGTTATAAAGTGATAGATACCATGATGTTTGATTATCTGAACCAGTTCAGACAGAGCTTTATAATTTGCATTTTGAGTAGAAAAATAGAAAGTACGTGACATGAAATTTGTTTGTGTGTCTGGAGGCTCTGTAGATCCTGAAACATGGAGCTTTCTGTAATTAACAGTTACAAATTAGACACTTGTCTATACCATGTGCTGTACCACAAGGATGTACACAAAGAAAAGGTACTTATTATGCAAAGTATGACTCTGTACTGAATAGAGCTGCTGGAACTTGAGGTGTCTGACATTGATCCTTCTCATCTCTGAGGATATTTAGTTAGATGGTCGTCTGATGAGCTTTGCTTATGGCCGCATTCGTAACCTGTCTCTCCAATACATTCATAGCTTGAGAACTTCTACATCATCTGTCTCTCCTCTTCCACCACAAGTATGGAAAGGATGGTAAGAATCTGATGTCACTGAGTGCCTTAATCTTGCCCCAAGATGGTGCAGGAATAAGAGCAACACAAGTGTCCCTTCACTGCCCCTTTTCCAGGAGCAGCCTGCAGCCAGCATCAGCTGGTGAGAACTCACGTAGCATTTATCATGGTGGTTCCTCACCTTGAATATTAAATTAAGGATACATTAAAAAAAAGGTTTGTGCTTAATTACTAAGGAAGTCAATAAACTGCTCATAAATTTATTACAGGAAATTCTTCAGTCTTATCCTTCATCGTTAGTTTTACCAGCTGTTGACTGCAAGGCTACCAAGTATCTTCTGAGCTTTCTTCAGGAGTCAGGAGATTGGAAGTTAACAAACATAACTAATCTCGATGTCTCTCAGCTGCAAGTGAATACATCTAAACCAAACTTACTGGTGGTTCAGCTGCAACCGCTTGCCAGGTAGGAGCTTGTCACAAATAAAACTGACCCACATGTGTGCACAATTTTTAAAGTTATTTTTCTTGCAAGGGTAAAATCAGTGCTTTTTAAGCTCCCCTGATGAGCTTACCAGATGTAATAGATTAATTATATTGAGAAAATCAGTCAGGCATTCCTATTTTGTCTGACTCATTATATGAGAACAAAGGGACAACTAACAAAACTAAATGGCAACACACTTGTAGCAGAAAGGCTGAATTATTTTATGCAACACATGATTAACCTGCAGAATTAATTGCTAGAAGGCATTTCAGGGGTCAAAAAAACTGGCAGGATAAACAAGCAAATAAACATACAGACAAACCTGAAGTTAATATCGAGAAAGAGACTGGTTTTCATCCCTCTAGAAGGAAGAGGCAGGCTATAATTCATGATTCCAGGCTTATGACAGCTATGATCTAATGGAGGTAGAGAGAAACCTTTCCTTAGGTTAATGTATATCTAGAAAATATAAGTCATCAAATCCCTCTGCCCAGCTTTTCCTTTCTTTCTCCTAGCCTGTTACTTGGGCATAAATACATGTTGGTATACAGTGCATGTATCAATGAGTCCTAAAGAAGTGCAATTATAGCTATCAGGTCACTACACAAAAAAAATAGACATGATAATCATTTTTAAGGAGCTCATGTACAAACATTAAACAAGAGGCTAACACCAAATGAAAAGAAAACTGTGCAGAGATTGGTCAAAATAATATCAGTAGTCTGGCTTCTCTGCAGCTAAGGAAGTTTGAGGGGTTTGAGGAATCAGAGGAAGATGTGGTCCTTGTAGTATTAATGGCTTTGCAGAAGAAAGGTGTCGTAAGGAGGAGATGAGAGAATGATGATTCTGACAGTAATCCTTTTACTAGTCAGTATCTTTATACATTTCTGGTTCATGTTGTTCTTGCCTAGAAAAGATTTTTAATTATTTTTCTCCCACTCTTTTTGTAGTGGTTTAAATGAGGTTTCTACCCTGGAAGCAATTGCTGAAAATGGTAAGCAATATGACCAAGATATAACTAACGGTTCATCATTTACGTCTGTGTTTTCACTTGAGCAGATTATATTCTCTAGTTCCTGGGTTTTGCTGCAATACTACTATTTAGAGGTTTTCTATTCCACCATCTATAGTACTTAGAAGCAGTCAAATATCATAATGTTGAAGTACTGTTTGTTTGATTTAAAATCCACTGAAATGGATACAGCTCTGTGACCTGTAATGTAATGATAATTCACCTCTGCTTCAGGCATGGGCTTTTGCTCATCCTCTGAGATTCTCCCAGTGTTCAGAGTATGAACACTGCATGTCCATGCAGCTTGGACTTACCTCCTTGTATCTCACCTTGCACACCAGCAGCTGGAGCTGTCAGGCTCCTCCAGCAGTTCAAAGGCCTTGGTCTCAACAAAGGACATTTGAATGAGTAGGAAAGGTTTTTCTATTCTTTGTAAAACAATACTGATGACCTTCACAGCCATTGATCTTAGAGCCTTTTATTGATTTTGCAGGTATGAAAAACTACTTGTTAAAGTTGAATCTCTCCATATAACACTGTAATAAAACTTTTCTTGCCTAACATCTGTCTGAAAATGGGGTGCCATACACCAAAGAGGCACTGAGAGGCATCTGGCTTTTTGCAGTGCTTTTGCTTACTACTCTGATTTAGAGAGAGAGTTATAAAGTCTGCAAATCACTGTGGTGGAAGTTTCAGGGAAATACATTGTGTGGTGTGGTGTGGTGTGGTGTGGTATAGTGTAGTCAGTTGATAATTAACGTGTCCTTAGTGCCTATGTTTCTGCCCAGATCTGGGGGTGTGAAATCAGAAGCAGATTTGAAAATCAGGGGAAAACACCTTAGTACTGAAATCATCGGTGTGTCCCTTTCTCTGTTTCTGCACTACTCCAAAGTGAGTGTGTTTTTCATACTGAAATAAGCAGTTAGATTTCCATTTCTGAATTGGAGGAGTTGTTTAGTTCCTTTTTCTTGTCCCCAGAGCATATTAGGATAGATAGGAAAAGTCTTGGCTTGATGTTGGCCTTGGCTAAACATTAGCTGTTTCTTTATGGGACATTTCTTTCATCAGCTGCACAAACTCAAGAGTAAGCTTCCCAAACCCTTCCTCAGGCCACTTTGGTTTGAAACAGAAAAGTTAACAGAGAACCTGTGGGATCATGGAGGAATAGGCTATACCAACTTTCCAGTTAGTATCACCTAGCAGTTATCCAGAAAAAGGTGTGTGGATCAGGGACGACGTGCCACTTTGTATGGCCAAGTGCAAAATCTGCACTTAGTATTCTGCATGTTGGCTGTGCTGTAGAATAGTGGGAGTGTGGGATGAATCCTCAGATTCTGGTTTACTTGCCAAAGCATCCACTCAGTGCTTTGCTGAGTCAAACTGGAAATAACATCACAGGAAATTTTAATTCAAGTGAAAGTTACTGAGCCACGGTTCTCGAGAGTTATCCCGTTGAAGGTCTGTGCAGCACATGGGAGAGAGTCACTCCAAAAGTAGTGGACAAATGTCCCAAACACAGTCTTCCAAATCATGCAATCTGACTTCCAGCAGGTCTGGTTGTCTAGATACTGTCTGCAGCACAACCACGGTCATTTGCCAAATATTGCTGTCAGGACACCCTTCAAGGTCAGAACTGCTTGCAGGATTACGAGTTACTGGCATTTGTTATGAAGGGCCTGCTGCTAGATCCTACCTGGGTAAGCAACAAAAAATACTATTTGTCACATACCTGCAGTGTGACAAGAGAATAGTTAATCCATAAATATTGATTGTTTGGGTTATTTTTTGTTGGTTGCTTGTTTGCTTGCTTTTTGCAGTATCAACAGTAAACCCATAGAAAATCACTGCAAACCTGTAGTAGATTGCCTAAAAGTTCACAAAGCCTCTTGTGTTTGTCACAGCAACTTCTTTTCTTTCCACTACAGCGAGTTTTAAAATCTGATGTAATAAAATGTTAGAGAAATCTCTCCTGCTGTTTTACTCACTGCAGACAAGAAGTTCTGTAGGACAGAACAAACAGGCTCAGATTCTCCCAGAGGGAAATGTGCTGTTCTGAATTATCTGGAATTTGGAGTAAGCAGAGGTTTATAGCACGCTATTAAAATGAGATGCATTACACAATCCAAACTGGAATTCAGAATCCAAATCTGCTCAAGTTTCAAGGGATTCAGACTTACTGTTTTCTTTATGTTTCTTTTTATTATTTCTTCTTTCTTTCTTTTACATGAGGTGGAGTTTGACATTTTTACTCAGTTTTTGCCAGTTTTCCTAAATGTGTTTCTATTCAGAAGGTTGCATTCTGCCACGTCGGTCTTAAATGCTGGATCCAGCATACCTCAAAATCAATGGCAAAGCTGCCTATGACTCCATCCACATAAGATGAGGCTTTTTAATTGCTATTGCATATATTCCTTTCTCCACTCTGATTCTCAGTGCATTTCCCTTCCCTTCCCTTCCCTTCCCTTCCCTTCCCTTCCCTTCCCTTCCCTTCC
>VZRW01005505.1:215542-233017 GCA_013398125.1 Aegotheles bennettii
TCTGCTCTGCCTCTCCCTGCCTTTCCCTTCCCTTCCCTTCCCTTCCCTTCCCTAGAAAGGTTTAATCCTTCCACCAGGGCATAGATGCCGGCACTTATGCTGACTGGAAGGTGTTATCCTAGACAAACTGTTTCACATTCCTAGATGTATGTAGTGTTTCCATGATCCATGTTATCTAAAAGAAAAAAAAAATTCAACAAAAGCCAAACTTCAGTAGAACCACTCTAAAATCACTCTAACATCAATATCACCATCTGGAGATGCCTCTTGTTCCATGAAAGAAAGAGCCTGGGATGATGTTCTCATGTAGTCATGTAATTTAGGTGCTTTAAAATCTGGTGGACAATATGGGCCCTTTTCCTTGAAGAATCTGCAAATATTTATAAGTGATGTAGAGTTTTGATCACAGGCAGACAAAGATCTATATCAACTCTGTTGTCATAAGGGTGTTCACAGCAGCTTCTTTGAGTGAAGGAATTGCCTCTAGAATCTTCCCAAAGGCAAGAGTTATAGATGTTACTGGTAACTATAGTTACACGTATCTCCTTACTAAAGTGAAATGCAAATAATGTGTTATTTCAGAAAGCAATCCATTGCTTTATTTTTTTTTTAACCAAAGACAATCTATGCATTTTTCTGTGTATTTTTGTTCTGCAAATCGTAGCTGAGGCTGCTGAGAATTTCCAGTGAGTTTCAGTCTGTGCATTTGGAATACAAAATCCACATTATGTAATGCCTTGGACTTCCACACCTAATATAATTACATTAGCTCTATATAAGCAGTTGTTTTTCTGAGTAAGTCCATTTCTTATAGTAGACCCTTTCAACAATAATTTTTTATATGGAAAATTTTCAGAGCTATGGTTCTTGACTGATACAAGAAAATCAATTTGGTTAAAAACCTGCAGAAAAACCAATGCTTGCATTTTTACAGAAGCTAAACATTTTACTCAGCCAGGAGACGATAATTATGGTAAGCAGAAGAGGTTAAATAGGATAGAAATATAAGTGCCACTTCCAGTACACGAAAATGAAATACAAAAAACTATAACCTCAAAATCTGAGAACCCTGTCTGTCCAGGCTATAAAATATCCTGTCACCAAACTGGTACATGGATGAGAAGTGGGAAAGCACTGAAACAGTAAATGTGAGTCTTCCAGCTTATTTCTCTATCAGTCCCAATAACAACATTAATAATAGTTCTTGGTTCACAACTATTATAAGCAGAAGTTGATATTTCTGCTTAAATCTTGAAAACATTTATCAGTTGTAAATACTTGTCACAACTGCATATGGTTTCAGAACTAAAAGAGGATATTCTATAAATGCATCTTTGAACTTCTTTGAAAGGTCCTCTCTTCCTTAATTGTCTTTTCCTTCCTTTTTTTTTTTTTTTTTCAGAAATATTCCACCATTTTTCTCTTTTGGCCTCCACTGTAGTCAACAGCAAAATTTTGCATATCCTGTTGAGGGTGCAGAATCAGGCTTTAAATCCACTGAAGCCAAAAGGAATACTGCTGCCAATATTACGTATATCATGTCCCAAACTAAGAACTATGTTTTGTGTATTGTTTCTCAGTGACTGGTTCTGTATATTTGGTAATGCATGAGATAATACTACTTAAACTTTATTATTTATTTATTAACTGGTCACCTGAAAAACGGTATGCAACCTGCTCTCTGAAGTGATTTCTTCTGCTCTTGCTTTTAACTGCCCAAAGTTCAACCTTTCAGTTATTGTTTCTACAGTATTTATTTTTCTGTTTCAAAATCACTCCTTTTTCTGAAGAGTTGTAACATTTTGTATTGTCTGACTGAAATTGTGCATTTTTCAAGACACTGAACATGTCTTATCCCATTTGTACCTATTGACATATAAATGGTATGAGTACCTAAACTGCTTAAATAAACTAAATAAGCTTAAATATATAGCTCATTACTTCTCCAGCTACTGTAGGATTTTAGCTTTCTCAGCTCACAGAATTTGTTAAATTATACATATTTCTATTTATAGAAAAAATAATTGGAAGACTGACCATGGATCTGCAGGAACGAGGGATTCATTTTTCAGTAATTTATACTGCAATGAGACCTTCAAGGGTGAGTAATCTTCAGTGACTAGAACTGTCAGATTTTTGGCATCTAACAACTTAATGTTTACAGAGGAAAGCTGTAGATGATTTTCAAGATTACACAAGCAAGCAATCTGTATCATATGAGGCTTTGACCAGAAACGATTGCATGAATTTTCACCTATGACAGCTATATCACATAACTATTGAAGTTTTAGTGTTCTAGGAGACCATAAAACTGCCATTGTTTTTAGAACTTATTATTTTTAAGGACTGTTATTTTCAGTTTTATTTCCATTTAACTGTAAAGGTTTTATAGCAAGTTCTATGTGGAACCTTGCTGAGCTTCCTAGTGTGGCTGGTCAGTAAAACAGATTGTAGTGAATTAACTGAAGGCTACTAATGTATCCATTTTCAAACTAACTCGTTTCATTCCTTTTAGTCAATACTTGGTATTTACAACTGGAAGTTAAAAGTTTTCACCCTTGCTGATATCAGAACATCATTTATAGATCACATCATATTATATTAGCAGTAAGTAACAATGAAGAATAGTTAGTTATGCAGAGTCATCACTTTCATTTGACATACAGCTTCTAATCAAGAAATATTCAAATTTTAACTTCAGTGTAATTAAATGGAAGATCATCATGCCTTGAGGATAACAGAATACAGTTCCCACTAAGAAGAGAGGCATATGAAGGATAGGCTGTATCCTAAAAACCAGCAACTTTGAAAGAAACATACCTATCTGTTCCAGTGGTAACAAATCTGATCTTCTAATTCAGTGCTTAGTTTAATTTGGATTTTAACCCAAACTCAAAATAATGTCATTTGAAAATACAGAAGATATGATATCCTTGGTTTAGGCAATAGGAAAGCCATTAGTGGGATTGTCTAGATCTAGTGTGAGCACTGCAGCCAGGATCTTGAGAAGCTGGAGGGTTTTCAGGAGGGAATACTGAAAAAAATCACATCTGTTCTTAACACAAGAACCAAATCTAAAAAACCTGTTTAAAATGGTTATGGAGTGAAGACCCTTTAGCCTATCCAAAAGAAGATTAAAAGGTAATTTGACTGCACTTACAAAATGTTCTTTAAGCCAAAAGTTCCCCCAAACATGTTCAATCAGAAATAAATCTGGGTTTTTCCAAGGATGTAGGATCTTGAATCTGTGGCTATCCAACAAGATGATCAGAACAGTCCCTCCAAACTCTTGGAGAAAAGCTGGTTCTGCTGAAGAAAAACAAGAACCTCCTTCAATAATCCACCCTGTGCATTTCATTTCCAGAGACTGGGTTTTGACGACCAGACTTAGAATACAAACACAGAGCAGCATGAGGAAGCAATCTCAGATTGATATTCTCTGTGTTGTATACTTTTGTAGTATAGGAGAGGACAAGAGTCCAGAACTTTTAATCTGCCTTTTTTGTCATGTTTTTTAAACAAAGATCCAAAATAAAAATCAAAATGATTTTGTTATTGTGGATCTTTACTGTTTGAAATCAAAGGGACATGGGCATTCTTAGCTGAAAATTTCATTTAGAACAATTGGAATGAAATATATTTTTAATTAATGAAAGGGTTGGTGTTAAGAGAAGGATTTTTTTCAAGCAATTTAAGAAGTTTGTTGAATTTTAAATCTATGCATATTTCAACAGGCTTTCTAAATTAAAGTGACTTAGTTTGAGCAACTGGAGTACTTTTAAGTAATTAAAGCAATGTATTTTAAGATGTTCTGAATTTTTTAAAAATAAGCAATTTAAACTTTTCTTAATTCTGTAAATTCAATGCCATATAAAACCATTTGAAGCATATTTCCCCCCACAATAACTTTATTTCAGTGCATTCAAGGTTATCAGCTTCTATACAGAGCTAGAAAGGCAAAACAAAATGTAACTTTGAGGGTTCATCAGTCTGTACATTTGCATGTAACCTCTTCTTAGTATTGCCTATCTTTGGCTAGGCTTGATCTCTGGAAGATATGAACTGCTTCATAACCTTAAACTACAGGACTAACTTGCTTTGCTTAACCTACAAAGACTATATTACATGATCTAAAAGTAACAGGGTCACTCCCCAGTGATAACCAATATCACTATGTATGAGAAGTAAAATGCTTTGATCATATGGGAAAAGAGTTTACATTACTTAGTACATTTGAAAATCAATAGCAATCATTCAGTATGAAAGATTTGCATTTACTAAGCTGACTTTTTCTCACTGATGAAGGAAATCATCTTTAAGCATGACACTTTTTTTTTAAAAAAAGGATCCTTCTGATCAGGTAAATTAATTTTATGCAATGAAGCTCCCAAAAACTGGGGTTGTGAGATATTTCTCTCCCAATATCTCTACCTCCTTGCTGTTGGGCAGTTAATAGCTTCATAGCATCGTCTTTTACATTCACTCATTCTTCCATCACCTCAAGCAGAGAAAAATAAATGTGACAAATGCATATATTGGAAAAGATTCCAGATTGGTATGGGCTTCACAGAAAATGAATTAATGAGACAGGAAGCAAAACTCCTCTATGATTGAGTCTCTTTTCTGATTAGATGAGAAAGTGTTGTTTAGTTTAGTCAGTCACAGATCCCTTTGGACTGTCATAGTTGTCAATTACCCCAATGCACAATGGAAATCTATTCAGGATGGTTCTTGTTCTGTTCCAGTTTCAGCATTTGAAGCTGAAAGATAGAATTAAAATCCTGAAACAGAGGCTGTTTGGTGAAATGAAAATCAACCAGTGGATGATTCCTCTGGATATCCCATCATGTCATAAAGGATCTGCCTTTTGTCCAACAAGGCAACTGCCACGTCTTACAACTCTTGTTCTAAAGTGCTTTGCCTTCAAGGTCTGGCTGAGTTGGGCTGAAATCGAGAGAGTGATTTGTATCACATAATTCTGGGCAAGTGAAGTGTAAATGTCTACATGTGAAGTCATCAACCAGGCTTCTCTTTACAATCAAAGACTTGTACAAGAGTATGATCCTTCTGACCTATTTTCTACAGGACTGCTGCAGGATGAGGTGAAACTCACCCTTCATGATCTCCTTTGTCTCTGACAACCATAAAGTCAGTCCTCATGCTTAGGTCAGATCTTGATATGTACATTTAGCCAGACAAGTCTCAAATAACATTTCTCATCTTCTTTTCCCTTAAATCTAGAAACTTAGCCCAAGAATTAAGGAGTCTCCTGTCAAGACCTTTCTTCCCTTTGAAACCCATTGGATAACTTACTCAGGAGAATCAAACCCCTCTGCAGTCCTTGCTCCACTCTTGCATCAGAAGTTCTCATGAATATGTGAATTTTTGTGTTCTTGGGGACTATGATCTAAGTCACCCCTCTACTTATTCTTGCTGATAGTTATATTTTTTGACTTGTGGCTGTAATGCATTATTTTACCTGTGTGGTGGTAATTGGAGAAATTAAAAAGGCTGCAGTGGTTGATAGATAGATACGCTTCAGATCATAAATGTCATCATTTTCCCCATCTTTCAGATCCTCCTAGTATCCATGTCACATTTTTACAAGGTTGTTCTGAAACTTCTGCAAGACAGTTTTATAGTTGTTATCTCTTCCCACTTAGATTGAATGCTGAGGATGCACATATTGCCAAAAGGAGATTTAAGGCTACTTCCCAGCTGATACTCACTTTGCTGACTCTGCTTTTAGCAGATGCATTGTGAAGTGCTGTTTTCACCATCTCTACTGTCTCCACGTTTTCAGACATTCACCTACCATGGGCTTTTGACTGGTTCATTCTGCAAGCTGTCTCTTCTAGTTGGTGTTTAAGTGTATTGAACCTTTAATCCCACTCAGAGCCAAACAATATGAGTTATAGGAACTTTATTCAGCCATAAGTAACATGGACATCTGCAGCACAAGTGGTTGCAATTAACTCTTAAAAAATGTCTCTTGAAAGTATCCTCACGGGCTATTGGTGTGCACCTCAGCTGAAAAGACTATAACAAGTTTTTATCTTCTCTTACAAGTGTTTGTGGGTGCAGTTTCTTGGTTTCTGCCTTCTACCTAATGCATTTTTTAAAATGCACTACATTTTGCAGTGCTGTGTCTTCCACTTAGATCCAGCTCCTTTCTTTTTTGTTGACTATTCAGCTCACTACCCTGAGAAGACTAAACTCTGCAACAGCCACCCCACTGACTTCAAAGCTTCTGATTAACGGAATGCTTTTAACCATTTAATATACTAAAAAAATAATAGGAGTTTTCCTATCAATAAAATGTTAGAAAAATGCTTATAATGTGATTTGCATGAGTTGGGGTTGTAGGGTTACTATCCTCGTGCATCCCTGAATATAGGAATTAATTTACCTTTGTATTTTTTTACATTTGAAGGAGCAATTATAGTTTGAAATAATATAATAAAGCATCAGTGTTTCCAACCTAAAAGGAGAAACAGGAATTTTTCATCCCTTAGTCCTCTCCCCTCTTAAGAATTCCATTATAATAAGAAATAAACTTTAACTTGTAGATGAAGAATATGCACTTAACTATTTCCTAGCTAACTCAGTTTTGGTTTTTTTTACTTAATAGAAGTAGAGGCTTTTTAAATAATTACAAAAGAACTGCTTAAGCCTGTTTGAAGCCAGTTAGTTGTCATTCTAAGGGAAAAAAAAAAAGTACATTTAGCCAAATTAGCTTGGAAATTGAATGCTAAGGGTGTGGGAAGTGCTTGTTAGCAATTCTATATGATTCATTCCATGTGTTAGTGAGGAATTCAGAGAAATAACAGAAAACTAGTGTTTACCTTTACCCCTAGATTTTGCACTAGGGCATTAAAATTCACTTACTTTAAACATTTTTGCAACTTTAGATTTTACTTTATATCTATGTTTATATATATAAATTCTTATGGGAAATGAGGGGCAGCATGGAACTAAATTGTTATTCTTATCTGATCATGATAATATTTTTTTTTCAGTTGCTAACTAACTTTTTAAGGCATAGGTGAAAGCTATACAAGTGTTACACATACACCAAATTAGAAAGTTGTATTTATTTTGCATTTAAAACTAAGACCAGGAAAACAGGTGGGGAAGGGGTGGTGAAGAGGTACACAGGTGAGGATGAATCCTGTCTTAGATAAAAAACAGAAATTAGGAAAAAAGCTGGTTTAAAAATTGGAATCAATACTCTTAAAAATACAGTCATATATACAGTCATATATAGGCAGAGTTTATAAACATAATAATTCAGAATAAAATTAAAGAATAGACTAAAATAGAATACAATAAATGGAATGTGTACCTGTAAACAAGCATATTGATATAGCATGTTGGTAGGCATGCTAAAAGCGTTCTGGGAAGAAAATGCCAAGGTAATATATTTATTAGAGTGACAGAATAGGTCTGCTGGTATTTCTTAAGGAGAGTTTGGATAAAAGGAGACAAAGATAAATATTCTGGGGATTCTAAACTCCTATTCTAGAAAGAGAGTCTTCGAAGACTGAGGCTGAACATAGCATCCAAGTGATGACTTTAACCTAAAGATTGAAATGATCCATATGTCTGTGATTTGGTGAATTGCCTGGTAAGCTCCACTAATTATGTTGACTGACACTGTTAGTGGATGGAATGCAAACCACTTAAACACAACATATTAAAACCTCAAACTATATGTCAAAAAGCATTTTTGAAAGATTGCTTCTTTCTTGTCACCCTTCTCCCCACATAGAAATGTTCCAAATTGTGTCATAATTAACAACAAAGTGAAAGACGTGAGGCTATTAAAAGCAATAAAGGCATGCTTCAAAAAGCAAAGTCGTATATGCCTATATAAAATCCAAAGGACTATAAATTCTTGCAATTTTAGAGCAAAATCATATGGCAGACTTAAAGAAATGCAGAGAAATAATGTGCAAAAGACATAAAAACTATTTATAAAAAATACGTGGGACAGGAATTTTTTCAGAGAACATTTGATCTAATAAAAAAGAACTCAGAAAAATGGGTGATAACACAAAGTCAGATGAGTCTGTGTGTTGATTATCTTTGTGATGAAACACAGAGAATTCTTCACTTCAAAGGCTTTTTCAGTAGTCATGGAGTATCAAAAACTTTTGCTGTTACTGAGGTGGTAGCAGAAGAGATTTCTGAATAAATCATTAAGATGAATAGTATCATATCACCAAGGTCAGGTAATTTTCACCTAAGTTTTAGCTAAAATAAGAAACAGCTGAAGTATCAATTGTCATTTCTAATGTGCAACTTATAAATAATTTTTTATATTTTATATATATATTTATTTATTTATATATAAAGATAAATTAGTTTGGCCTTAATCCCAGAGGAGCAGGAAGTGGCAAATGTGGCCTGAGGTTTGAAAAGGGGCTCCATATCTCTGAAGAAATATGACCAGGAGGCCTACCTTCTGTACTGACAAAAGTGGTTGAAGCTAAAGTAGTAAATATGTGGATATATGAAGAAAATACAATATGGATGCAATGTTCTCTGTGAAGCATAGAATACATAGGTTAAAGGGATCCTGTTGCTACAGTAAAAAAAAGATAAGAAAGTGATATTATTTTGGAGCAGAAATAAACAATTTAAAGGTAGGAAACAAAGGATAATAATAAAGGGTTGATGTTTACAGTGGGGAGTAATGACCAGTGGGATCCTTTGGGGATGGATGTTGATGTCTGTGCTGTTCAGCAGAGTTGTTAGTATGGGAAGGGGGCTGAAATCTGAAGGTGCCAAAGTTTGCTGATGTGCTGACAAGTTGGAGAAACCACTCACAGCACTGTGTTACTTGGTGATAAAATGGCAGATAAAATATGAAGGAAAGTAACGCACATAAGGAAAACCTTAAATATCCATATTACACTGTGGTGAGTGGCTGCTGTTTCTCAGAAGAGAGGTTGTGGTGCGAATGTGGGTAGATCTCTTGGAACAACCCAGCAGTCAGCAGTGAGAGGAGTAGCGAGGAGATGTTACCAATCGTCTGGAAAGGAAGAGAGCAAAACATCATCAACTAGTTCACTAAGCCCTTGGTGAGTGCAAGTCTGACAGTGGAATACTGTATGTGATTCTGGCCACACCATCTCCAAAGGGATACAGTAGAACTATGAGGTTAAAACATTTTAGCTAGGAAAAGTGACAATTCAAGAGGGAAATAATAAATGAAACCACGAGTAATATGGATGGGCTAAGAAGGAAATAATTATTCGCTGTCTCTGGTCAGTATTCACAACTATCACCACTTAATCATAACACAAAAATTCAGAAGCATTGAATTCCTTTAAAGAAACAAAATAAACTATTTTGGGGTGACAAAAGTACATAGATTTCAGAGACTGGGTGAACTAATGAAAGAAAGGTAGGAAGGAAGCAAGATTCTACTACACGTATTCATTTGAATGTAATCTTCAGCTCTGAAGGTTTCTAACCCAAAGATTACAGAAATAAAGGAGGTATTCTGGAACAAGTGTTGTATGTGTTTACCATTTTCTTATTTTTGGCTACCAGTCACTATCAGTAGCACTGGCAGTGAGCTGGGTGGACCTTTGGTCTCTTGCATGTTGGCAGTGGAAGGTTGGGATGTTGACATAGCATTTCTCTGGGACACGAATGTGAAAGGTAATATGTAACTTATTTAACTAAAGGCCATGAGCCAGAAGAGGCAGCCAACAGACTAAACAAAGCTCCACTAAAGGAAGCTCATGGGCTTTCCTCCTGATGCTTGCCTATTAGGTTGTTGTAGAATTGCCACTTTTGAAAATGAAAATAATTGCCACATCAAAAAAAAAATGCCTGCTGCATGTAAATCATTGGTCAGCTGGCAACCAGGAAATACATCATAAAATGTGACTCTGACAGCTGGAAATCAGGTAGATAGCACCCCAAGCTTAGTGTAGTTTTCCCTACTTTCAGTGCCATGAAACAGGTTGGTTTCTCAAGATCCTTGTGATTAATCTTTCTTTTTAGGAAGTTGTCTAATTAGAAAATTGACTGATTACTGTAACTCATGGTGCTAATATCTTTTGAGGAAATAGCCCTGTACAGTCAGACCCCTGTGCTGTCACCTGTGTTAGCAAAACCACAGCAGAGCCAGAGGCGATGGTGGGAGGGCTCTGGGACTCACCAGTGGACCCCTGGACTGTTAGCTGGGGTTGCTGTAAGAGAAAAGGCAGATTTGCCCAGCATGATATTGACAAGCCTTTGTTTCTTCTGGGATCCAACCTGGTATCACAGCACTGATCCATACAGGTTTAACAGCTCACTCCAGCCTAGCATGGGAATCTCTGTTATTGGATCATTGTATGACGTATGTCCTTAGTGTCACTGGTAGACAAGAAAAAGGCAAGAAACTCTTCCTTTTCCTGCCAAAATGCCATAGGCCTCCTATTTAGTTTGTTAATGGAAGCATTGCTGGAAAATCTTTTTCACTGTAAGGGTGATTAAATATTGGAATATCTTGCCCAGGGAGGTGGTGGAGTCACGGTCCCTGGCGGTGTTCAAGAGGCGTCTGGATGTGGCGCTGGGTGATATGGTTTAGTGGTGATGTAGGTAGGCAGTTGGACTGGATTACCTTGAAGGTCTCTTCCAACCTCGATGATTCTATGATTCTATGAAAAGCCATACATAAAGTGGTGCCTGACAAAATTGGATATTACATGGCATATTTTGTTCTTGTTCTGTCCTTTTCATTTTACTAAAATCTCAATATTTACAATTTTATTGAAACATTGCAGCTGTTCTTCTGTGATAGGATTTTTTTTTAACCCAAATAATTGAATGACTTCACAGATAGATATTTAATGAATCATAAAAAGTATCATTCTACATTTTAGTGCACTATGGTATGAAAGTTAAACCCCAAGTACTCTTAACAGTTAGATATCTCTTCCTCTGGGTGTAGAGGTTGATCAGAGTACTAACTGATTGTTGATTGACAGAGCAGCCCTACTGATCATCACACTCAGGTGCTAATTGTTTGGTAATAATAAGGCTAATTGCTTAACAATAGGAAGGACCTTAAAAGGCAGGGCTGGGGGCACTAGGGTACCTCAGTGCCTGAGCACCAGAGGAGAGAGCAGGATGTACTCTGTGTGTTGGACATTGAAAAACTGCTTAACCTACAAAACCAGCGAGAACATCGAGTGCTGGGAAGGGAGGCCGTCTCTGAGCTCTCTGCGCACCCAGCGCTCCGGGGCAGCTTGCTGCCAGATTGAGATACATCGCCTAGCTTCACCTGGATCCCAGACACATCACCTTGCCTGGATCCCCAACACTGGGGCTTTCAGCCAAATCACTTGCAAAATCCTGAACTGCCATCTGGAGCAACTGATTGGGGTTGAACCAAATCCCCATCCAGGCTTACCATTACCTGGTATTGAAGTTTGGCTGTAGTGTAGGAATAACAGTAGGCACCAAGCTTCTAAAGTAATCCCATCAGAGGACTGGAATAAAATTGGTCTTTGTTTTCTAATACTCCTCACCTTCTAAAGTGTCATTTTTCAGAGTTCAGTATCAAAGTATCATGACAAGGGTCCGTAGCTACCAGCCCCAGAGGTGGCAGTTACACTTAACTGCTGGCAAAGGTTGCATGCTTTGCAGTCATTTTGGTTTGGTTGCTGAGCTAGAGACTGGTAGGAAATATAGGAAATTAGGAAACTGAGATTGAGGACATCGGCTGAGATCTGTTAACTGGAAGGGTTAACTAGGCTTTAGGTGTAAATATGTCTGTTTTGAGACAAACTTGGAAGCAGTGGAAGGGTTTATCAAGAGAAAAGGAAGCATAGTAATCTTCAAAAAAGCATGGATGTTATTTCTAAAAGATTAGCTTTGTCTAGACTTTATGAAGTGAGTTTCATTTATATATACACATTCTAGCTTACAGACAGTACTGTCAGAAAAATTAAGTGGATACTGAGTCCAAGAAAGCAGAGTAGAAGGTAAGCACCTTTTTAAAGATTTATTGTGAAAAAAATGCTTGTTTTAACTTCCCTGTCAAAGATACCCAGTTTGCTAGAATTATTAGCCCTTTGTCTTTTGATTCAGTAAAACCAGGAAGACTGAGACAGACTCCCCTCACACATTCGCTGATGACACTAAACTGGGAGGAGTGGCTGACACACCAGAAGGTTGTGCTGCCATTCAAAGAGACCTTGATAGGCTGGAGAGTTGGGCGGGGAGAAACTTAATGAAATTCAACAAGGGCAAGTGCAGAGTTTTGCATCTGGGGAAGAACAACACCATGCACCAGTACAGGCTGGGGGCTGACCTGCTGGAGAGCAGTGTAGGAGAAAGGGACCTGGGAGTCCTGGTGGACACGAAAATGACCATGAGCCAGCAATGTGCCCTTGTGGCCAAGAAGGCAAATGGCATCCTGGGGTGCATTAGAAAGGGGGTGGTTAGTAGGTCAAGAGAGGTACTCCTCCCCCTCTATTCTGCCTTGGTGAGGCCACATCTGGAGTATTGTGTCCAGTTCTGGGCCCCACAATTCAAGAAGGACAGGGAACTGCTTGAGAGAGTCCAGCGCAGAGCCACTAAGATGATTAAGGGAATGGAACATCTCCCTTATGAGGAGGGGCTGAGGGAGCTGGGTCTCTTTAGCTTGGAGAAAAGGAGGCTGAGGGGTGACCTCATCCATGTTTACAAATATGTAAAGGGTGAGTGTCAGGATGATGGAGCCAGGCTTTTGTCAGTAATGACTAATGATAGGACAAGAGGCAATGGTTTTAAACTGGAGCATAGGAGGTTCCATGTAAATATCAGGAGAAACTTTTTCACTGTGAGAGTGACAGAGCACTGGAACAGGCTGCCCAGAGAGGTTGTGGAGTCTCCTTCCCTGGAGACATTCAAAACCCGCCTGGATGCGTTCCTGTGTGATGTACTCTAGATGACCCTGCTCTGGCAGGGGGGGTGGACTAGATGATCTTTCGAGGTCCCTTCCAACCCCTTAGATTCTGTGATTCTGTGATTCTGTGATTCCAGCAGTGCAGGTTCTGGCTTTCTCTGTTTTCTCCAGGAGTGGTCACACACAGTGAAGATGCCAAGGGCAAAGAATGATGTTGCCACACTGAACATAATAGTTTTACAGGGAGAATCTGACCATCTGAAAAACATACTGCCATTTAGACTGTAATTTTTTACAGGCAAACCTGAGGAATTGAAAGAATTATGTGTAACTTTTTAAAGTTAAAAATTAATTTCTTTCAAATATCAATAAAAATGTGAATTGTAACATGTAATACTATTGTAATACTATCATCCTGTCCACAGCTCTTCCTTCAGGTTAGGAAAAAGAGTGAGACAGGCTCCCCAGTCTCGCAGATTAGTCCTCCAAAGTGCTACAGGATCAAAATATTAAGTGTCAGGAGGGAGACTTTTATGGATCTTCAGCTTTTTAATTTGCCTGTGACTAGTTCTACATCTGGGACAAACAGTGCTGGCAACTCTCCCGGCGCTGTGAGTCACACATTTTGGCACTTGCCCACATCTTTCAATCAAGTAACCCAGCAGACCTCTATCTAACCTCAGTCCAACCCTCACTATGTATCTGCTTCCTCTTGTTGCATCAGTGGCTCCTCCTTTTTCACATCTGCCATGGCAACTTGGATTCCACATATGGACATAAGAAAGTGGGGAAAACAACCAGTTGGAGTGGGTATTCCTCTTAACAGTCCAAAAATAATGTAAAATATGTAGTTTCTTTTATCTTTATGGAAGAATTGCCTGACACAGGGCCCAAAATATAATGTTAAATCTGTGGAGATTGGCATCAGTGACTAGCCCTTGAATCATACATCTGGTAGATTCCTTTCAGGATTAATTCTGTTTTACAATGCAAGGTTTTACTACATTATTTTTTTCTCTTGTATATTAGATTGAAAAATCTGATTAGCTAAAAGGATGTAAACGAGTTTTAAGACTCTGGTAGGTGACCAACACGTTGTTTTCATTGGAATAATTGTATTTTGGTTATTTGTCCTAAGTGAAATGAAAGGTGAAAAATTAAGGATAACAGCTTCTTCCACTGCTACTCCAGCTTATACATATTCTGTCTTACATTCTAAAATCAAGACCTTTTTATAGGCAAATTCCTGCTCTTCTTTAAATTAGCTGAAAAAGTTTGGTATTAAAATTCATTAAAAGTTGAAGTGAGAAAATAACAGGAAATATAATAATATTCTTCAGAAAATAGGGACTACTGTGACATTTGTGGATGTGCTTCTATGTCCCGTAAATACAGAAATTCCTAGCCTCATTTTAAGGCCTTTCAAGCAGAATGATTATCACAAGTGCTGCATCACAGCACCTCCCTTTGCTCTGGGTTCTGTTGCTTGCATGGTCTCTGTTAATTCACCTGACTCTGCACCATATTCAGTTGCACAAAGTAGTCACATTCTCTGTCAATGACAGTTCAGAGATCTCTTATACAGCCCAGTGCTGCAAAAGGACAAGTCTGTGAAGAAACGTACCTAGCCATAAACATAAGTGCTGACACTGCAGATTGTGTTTACAGAGGCCACTGAACTGAGCAGTATAATAAATATTGCAGTTTTATTGTCCCTTTTAACGGAAGATCTCCAAGTGTCTGGTCATGACTTGGGTACTTTCTACAAGTCATAACACTACTATGAATTATGAAAGAGAACATTATCTTTTACAGTGAGATCATCATCTCTTACAGTGACTTATATTTTAACTTTAACATTTGTGTCCCAGCCTTGTTTTTGTGAAAAACCCTGGGAGATGCAGAACGTCAGGTAGGAGCTGAGTGTCACCATCCCCCAGCTATTTGTCTGGCTGGTAGAAGGATGCATGGTTGGACAAGGTAGGCAACAGATGAAAATGTGAGCCAGTAAGCTTGGTTATATATCCTGCAGGGCAGTAAAATGGTAGAAATAATTGTTAATAAATGATTGCTATTGATATAATGTACCTCATTTCTGTGCATTCTTTTTCCCCTGGTTTATCAGAATATTAATAAAAAAAGGGAAAAAAAGGTGACAAATTCCTCTGGGCAAAATGTCATGGTATTTACATTTATTCTAATGTGTTGATTAGGTTTACAGCTGCTTTACAAACACGTGAAATAGCATAGAATTCACTTCAGTGTGATAGCAAGCAGTGGCCTCCCTACCAACTGCTGAAGTGGAAGTGAAAAGGAGACAGTATAGTGCTAAGAAGGAGACCATTTTCTAGAAGTTTCATTTCCTTTTTTGTTTGTTTTGTGAGGATTCCATTCCTGTTTCATCAATGAATACTTAATCCTGTTTTGAAAACTTTTTTCTTTGTGTGTGCTTTTAAGCATGACTACTTCAATCTCCTTCTCTCAGTCCTCTTATGAATGCCCTCAGATCTGCATTCTCCATCTGGATCTGCCTGGCCTGCTGGTAATACTTTCTTTAATGCAGTCCAGGATACCATTAACTGCCTTTGCCACATCTCTGGCTCATGTCCAATTTAGTGTCCACCAGGATCCCCAGGTCCTTTTCTGCAAAGCTGCTTTCCAGCCAGTTGGCCCCCAGTGTGTACTGTGGCCTCAGGCTATTCCTCCCCACGGGCAAAACTTTGCACTTCCCCTTGTTGAATGGCATGAGGTCCCTGTCAGCCCATTTCTTCAGCCTGTGGAGGTGTCTCTGGATGGTAGCACAACCATCTGGTGGATTCAGGACAAATTGAGTCTCCTCAGTAAAACAAACCCAAACAAACAGACTACTTGATATTATATGGAATTCAAAATTCACCAAATCTAGAGCCAAAATTGGAATTATATTTTAACATAGCCTAGAGGGGAGGAAAGAAACAAAACCAACAAAACTCACAAAACATTAAAAATCATAAAAAGGTAAACAGTTCAAACTCTCAAAAACAGAGATAATTGGTAAGTCTTTGCTTAACGTTCTAGATTTTGACAGCTCAGAGCACTGTTATGCTACAGTCTTGCATTTACAGATGAATAAGTATAATCAAATACATTCTTTCTGCTTGCTATACAGATGATTTTATAAACTTGACAGTGCAAAGAATATCTTTGTGATTATATCAAATTCTATTGTTTGCCTTTCAAATTTTTGACCTTTAGCAGTGAGATATAAACAACCATTGCCTGCATCAGAGATATGTGGTATAGTATCTTTCAGAAAACTGATTTATTAACAGAGATGGTGGTGATGCTGTCTGTAGTGAGGCCGTGATGCTATATCAGTCAGAAAACATGGAGGAAAATCAACCTATTTGTGTGGGAAGGAAACTGAAATGGTAATTTCAGAAAAAGAATTCAAAATGTGCTGATATTTGGCTGGGATGTGAATGTTGAATGGCTTCTGATGTGTCACGGCCAAATCCCAGCAAGCAGCATGATCTGCCATTCTTCTGGGAGCAGCACCCCTGCACTTAGCACACAGCAGCCTCCTAGCATCATTTTAAAATGATAACTTCTGAGAAAAGGTTGTAAAGATCCCTGTTGAAGTGAATTGAGAAAATGCAAGCGTACACTCAACTTTATATCCT
Organism: Aegotheles bennettii; assembly: GCA_013398125.1. Taxonomy (NCBI): domain Eukaryota; kingdom Metazoa; phylum Chordata; class Aves; order Caprimulgiformes; family Aegothelidae; genus Aegotheles; species Aegotheles bennettii. The sequence continues at coordinate 232,100 of VZRW01005505.1, forward strand.
GTCAAAAGAATTACTGATGACATGTTATGGTAGATGCAGTTCAAGGTACCGAACCCAAAACCTAGTTCAGAGAGCAGGTAATTGTCTCCGGAGTGCTATGGTAGCTTTTGCAGTGTCTGCCACCCCGCCCCCTGGGATGTTACACCTCATGATTCAGGCCATTGTAAGTGACCCAAAAGGATTCTTTGACCTCCTCCTTCACAATGTATTTTGAGCTTTTGTCTATACCTGCATGCCCTAAATATTTTCAGGCTCTTTTCTACATTTGTGAAGTTTAATGGTATTAAGCAGTATCTGGTTCTTATATGGCACTTTTTTTTTTTAGTAGAAGCTAAAATTTTTTATGTAGTTTTGTGATTCCAACAACTCATTTAATTGTGTTATGACTGAATTTGGAAAAATTACCATTTGCCATTTAAGTAAAGTATATACAGAGAACACACTGCAGTGCACAGTACAGTATGGAGGCAAAAACTAAGCTAAGATACAACCTAAAAAGAGAAAGAGAGTGGACCCTTCTTCCTCCCCACCTCCCTCCTTGAAAGTACAGAAGGACCTTCCCCTAGCTGTCACAATGAACAAGCAGCAACAACTCCAGAGAGAGTTTTCTTACTCTTGACATGCACACCCAAACATAGCAATAAAAAAGTCAAGAAGTAAAACACTGAAAAAGAAGGCATAACCATCTGTTGATCTGATATCCAAAAATCTCACGTTGAAACTTGTGTGAAATGTAGCCTGTTTCTAGGGTTCATTACCATTCATCATTTCAGCCAACGAAAATTTTCCTTTCCCTGTATTTTGTATTTTTCTCATACGTGTTTGCAAAAATTCAATTTATATTTGTTTGTAATTTCAAATCTACAAAATGGGAGAAATTTCAAATCTACAAAATTGGGGAGACAACTGGGTCTGTTA
>VZRW01005507.1:0-14631 GCA_013398125.1 Aegotheles bennettii
ATTCCTTTTTGCTACAGCTTTTGGGCACTTTGCGACCATGGTCTGTGTGGCTAATGCCTCCCTCGCGCCGCTCTCCACATGCCTCTCTCTTCAGGGGCTGCCGCCGTGCCCTGCTCGCTGCTCCGCGTGCTTATAGGGCATATATAGATGCTTATAGGGCATTTAATAAACAAAGATGTGACTTGGGAGGGTGGTGGCAGAACACATTCAATAAATAGAGCAAAAAGAAAATCTGAGTCTATGTAAGGACTTCTCTTACTGTTGGTGTAAATAAACAACTGTTATCCCCTGTTATAACCGCAGGAGGTCACAATCACACTAAGAATAAGTGCTTTGGGCATTATTCAGTGGCTGCGGTAAATTTAAATTGAGGACTGATTTTACAATGGTAATGCTAAGCTTTCGCAAGCTTTTGTCCAGATATTAACAAAACCATCACCAGGATTTAAGCTAGCAAATGACTTCAGCACTTTTTGAAGAACAAACAAACAAACAAAGATTTTAAATAAAGGTTGAATGAAAATACAATGCATATCAAGTTACTTTATCTAATGAAAATGTTGTTGGAATTCTGTAACTGTACTAGGTAGAACAAGAAAGCATTTTTTTTCAGAAGAAAACATGAGTTACTTATACAGACATAGACATATCTGACTTTTTTTGAATATGAGTTGCTATAGGTTCCTTAATAACTTTGAATGCTACAATTAATAGGGGATGTATGCTACTAAAAAAAGTTAGGAAATTAGAAATACATTATTTTTTAGTCAATGCTTTCCCACTCATGCCTATGTTCTTGACAAGTTTCAAATACTGAAATCTGAGGCCACATACAGCTTCAGCCATGTGATTTCTTCCTTGCCTTGGCCTAAAGCCAGTAACTGATGCAAATGCCCAAATTTGCCTCTTGCTTTTTACAACAGAAAACAGAAATAATTTCACCTACATTAAATAAAGTGAAGTTAGGCATTAGTTTTAAGTGTTTCTCTTTCAGTCAGTATTAAGAGGTTTATTGATTCCTTCACAGTCAATAAAAAGAAACAAGTGGTTATGCATCTTAAAACAGAAACTCATCCTGGGGACTCGCCTATCTCTTTCTGTTAACTATATGGAGAATACCTCAGGATCAATATCTATCTTCTGCATAGCACACCTGGGTGTGTGCAAATGCTTCTATGCGCTTAACTTCTCTTCAGCAGAACTGTTAGTATACACAAGTTGAGAAAAGGTGAAAAAAACCCCTTGCAAATAAGATAGTGTGGTCAGGCAGACTGTGCAAAATATAAAAGCTAATAATTTTTACTGTTTGGGATTTTTCTTTTACCAAAAGTTTGATTTCAAGTGATACTTTACGATTTAACTCTGACATCTGAGTTAAAGTCTGACCACAATAAGGTTTTGCTAATTTTTTCAAATAAACTGAAATGCAAGTAAAAATATGGTGACCTGTATTTTCACTTTTAATTCATCATTTTCCACTTCTTTTCTTTGAATCTGACATTGCAGGTGAGCTTGTATTGCTTTTACTGATCTGGACAGGTGGTCTTCTTTCTGCACATTGACCTAGGAAAGAGAAATAAACACAAATCTATTGGTCTATGGAGATAAGCCCTATGATGCTATCTGTATTCTTTCTACTTTCCCTTCCAGTTTCTAACTGCCATTTTGGTTTCTGCACTGAGCCCCTTTCTTTGGTTCAGAGGATGAACGAGGTCTTGTCAGCCTTTGATGATACTAGCTCTGCTGTCAGTACTATCTTTACCTATTCATTGAGCTCAAAGAGCCATGGAAACTAACTCTGAACAGCAACTGATTAGTTTACTCTGTATTACTTCATTATGTTTTTCCAGAACTATTACAGATCTGTAAACGAGAAGCCAAAATCCATTAGTGTGGATGTATGCCTCTCCCTGACTCTATCCTTAATAGATTTGGATACAGTCTTGATGGTTTCAAGGTATTTCTATAGAAAACATCTTCCAGGATTTTACTTTTTTTTCATAGGTCTCTGAATTAATTGTTTTTCTCCAAATTCAAAATTTGTAAATAAGAATCTAGTACATGGGGTGAAAACATCCATTCTAACAGAACTGTTCACTCACTTTTTCAAGCTGAAGCCTGGATGAAAGTTCTTTAACATGTTTCTCCCTTTCAAGTATTTTTCTCCTGAGATTCTTCATGAAAAAAAATTAACACAGAAATTATTTTAATGTCTGTGCACAACAATGCAGCAGCAATGCACACAGATGAACATTACAGATGTAAAATTAAGATTCCACTTTGTGAAGATAAACCACAAATACTCTTGCCTTATCATTGTCACCTGAAATTGTATGTTACCATGGCGTAGTCATTTTCAGATGTACAGCATAGAAAAAAGAGACAGAAATTTTAATTTACTTACAGTATTTTGGGTTTTGTTTTCACTTAACTTCTGCATCAAAGTGTCAATGTTTTTACTGTTTAACTGCAAGACAGAAGCAGAAAACATTAAAAAATTACTTTCAATTAAAATTGATTTAGCATTTTTTCAACAGTTTTGAATGTGGCACATACTATGTGCTACATTTTCAAATTTGGTACATGTGATTATAAAAGCTTGCATACTCACAAGATACTTAGAGTTGGTGGCTTAAACCCTAAAGAGTCAATTTATTTGGTGCATAGACTTTTGTAGCTGAAGAAAATACACGAGGTTTCCACCTCTGTATGCACTGCAAACTTACATTGTATTTATAAGGAGTCTTATCCTTTCCTGACTACATTGAGTCAGATTTGCTATCAGCAAATAACTAATATATAAACAGGAATGGTGTTTCATGACTCCACAGTAATTTATCAGCAAAAATAGAAGTGCTCAGAAGACTTCCCAGAATTGAGAAATGACCGGAAACCTAGATTACTCATACCATCTTTCCATTCTCAGGAAATTGTCTTCCCCTCAGTGAGTTCTCCATAAACTTTCTCTCTAAAAATCAACAAAAAGCCTCATGCTGAAAGACAGCTAGCATTGTCTATAAAAACCTGAAAATTGAGAACATTATCTTTAAAATAAATTAAGTTCAGAATAAATACGCATCTCTGTTAGTTTGCAAGAATAAAAGGTTGACTTTATGACTTCTGAAAGAAAGCTAAGAAAGTCAGCAATGACAAATCACATTTAATTTTAAAAGAAATCTACATTCTTCACTCGTTCAGGTTTCTGTGCAAGTTCCATATGACACCACCTTTGAACAGGAACTCATTGTGCTCCACTTCCTGTTTTGACACACATAGCCCACCAAGTTCCTTCCGACTTTGCAGGAGATTTCTTAGTGCACAGGGCCTAACAAAAAAATCTTCCCAATACATCTATTAAAGAAGATGACAAGACTAAATGTTAGTTTAAGATTCGCATAAGACGCGTACATTTGCATTGGTTCTATGTTTATGCCTTACATATTTTCTAACTTGGTGTTCTAGATCGCCAGATTCTTCACTTAGAGCAGTAAACTATTTTCCATCTTGGATGGCTTTTGTTGTTCTATGATAATTCTTTTTATACAGCTGAATCAGTGAACAAAGTTTTCCTGCTTCTCTGGGTGGCATGTATGTTTTTCCCTGAGATAGCTTTCATAACTATGTAACACCTAGTATCACAGTTAGGACACTGATCTCCCTAATTGAAGAATATCAACATAAAACAAGTCAGCTGTTCATGAGAATAGTTTAGGAGAAATTTTAAAGATTAAAGAAATTTCTTATTTATTACTTCCAGCAATAGTAAAAGCCTGTGATACCACATGATGTTCCCTCACAGAACACATCTAATGTACAAGGCAAAGGTAAACAGTTTACCTCCAATGAAGGTGGAGGCCAAGTCCTGCTCGGACACTGATACTATGTTTCACATCAGAGTTCTTCCAATTTAGAAGCAGCAATGTTTTTTCTCTTTTCCCAGTTTGGAAAAACTCCTCACCCTGCAGGGCTGCACAGGAACATGATGCTGCCCATGTCATGGCAATTCCAGAGCCAAGTATCAGTGTCTACTACCTAAACGCATCCCATTCCTCCTGCTTCCTTGTCATGCACCAGGAACTTGCTGTCACCCTCACCCCTTCTCCAAACACCTCCCTCCTGCCTCTACCCTCACACTCCGGCCTGAGTGATGCCCTCGCCAAGCACAAAGTTATCTATTTACTCTGCTCAGTGCTCTGCTGACTACTCATTATTTTTCAGAAGTGGATTGTCTTGCCTTCTCCACTCTGCAGGACCTATTTCTTCTGCTTTCAGCCTGTGCCGGGTGCATCTCCACTGAAAGGATTTATCAGACAAAGAGTTTGTATTCTTACATCCATATGTCCTTAGCATAACTGAGAAAATGGGTAACAACACAATTTGGGAAAGTCCCAAATGAAAAAATAACTTCCTCACAGAATCAGAAAGGTAGACTGTTCTGTTTCCAGCTGTTGCCATAAGGCAAATAACTATACTCCAAATGTCTAATGCTTTTTATTTTCTCTCTATGTATATCTTTGTGTGTCTTGTTTTATTCCAGGCTTACATTTCCTGTCAGACCTCAACTTGTGTAACACAGTGCAGGTCTCTATAACTTTTTCTTGGTTATGTAACTGCAACTAAGTTCTTGGATTCAATTACTTCCAGTGAAAACAACATCTTGCAAGATAAAACGTATTTCATTTATCCTAGCCCATCTATGTAAGCAGAAAAGAACAAATAAGAATTTTTCCATAATTTCAGTATACCATTTTTATGCCCAGCACTCTACTCATTTTTTGAACTTTCACTTACTTCCCACCTGTAGCTAGGAATTAAGTTTTAAAATAAATTTTGAATCTTGCTAAAAAAAGAATAGAATTTAAAAAGTCAAGCTTAATGGGAACAGAATGAATGAACTTGCCTCAGTAGCATGAGGAAGAAGAAGCTCTTCCTGAAGATCAGAGTCCCGTAAAGGAGCAGTACAGCTATGTGCAGGTAAAGATGAGGGTGACTGCCATGCTGACATTCTGTTTTAATGCTGTGTAACGAGACAGTGTGTGTTAACATGTACTGGTGTTCTGAGCATCAGTAGCTGAAACATCGGCAGTTCAGGTCATTCCCACTAGACAATGCAGTACCAGACCAAGTAAACCCCATCCTCTTCAGATTTACCACAATCAATGCAACTGAAATCCTGCACTCCTACCTTCTTGTCACTTAAGCAGAGCTGAATTCATACACAGAAATCAAATCCCTCAACAACAGAAAACTGAATGCAGATGAAGGGTGGGGTAAAGCTCGCAGCTTCCCGCTTCCAGGAGCTCCAGCCCAGAGAGTGAGGAACAGGGGCACCGTCCACCCAACAGTGGCTCTCACCCCGGGCCTGTCCCCTCTCCCTCCACCGAACGCCCCAGCGCCCGCCTGCCCGCAGCTCCTGCCCCTGAGGGGTGCCGCCAGGCAGTGCCCCCTCACACCCTCCCGCCGGGNCAGGTGCTGCCGCGGGCTGCTCCTCCGGCGGCGGGCGGGAGGCGGCGGCGCCCTCCTCATCGCCAGCCTGGTCCCGGGGGCTGGAACCCGCACTGGCCCGCGGCGCCGCGGGCACAGACGCCCTCGGGAGGACCCCGCCGACTCCCGGTCGGGGCCGGTGCGGCCCGTGGAAACGGGGGCATGCGGGCCACTCCGACCTCTGCTCCGCGGGGCTGCAGCAGCAGCACGGCCCCGTCCCCGGGAGAAGGGCTCGGGCCGAGGGGGTGCCCGCCACCACCCCTCACCTGAGCAGGCGGGGTGGGGGCAGGCGCACCCAGGAGGCGATTTTTGAGAGCAAGACGGACGGGAAACTTGGAGAGCTCTGGGGAGCTGAATACCCTCTGTTTGTTTTCTTTCTGGGTGTTGCCATTGAGATATTTCTTCCGAGGTCAATAAGAATTCATGTAACCTGACTGCATGTGAAGCTGGTTTGCTCACACATTGTCGAACATTGTAAAACAGCCACCTAATTCGGAATAAATGCATTCTGATGAAAAATAACCTATTGCTCTTGCGTCACATCACCCGAGGAAGCACTGATGGCACCCGAGGAAGCACTGATGGCACTCGAGGTGGCACTGATGGCACTCAAGGTGGCACTGATGGCACTCAAGGTGGCCCTTCACAGCATGCCCGAGGCACTGCCATAGGCATGTGACACGAAAGGCCACTTTTAGCTGGTAAAGTGCCAAGCAGAACGACCACGCTACATGAACATACGGGATTTCAGACGACAGAGCAGTTATTCCCTTCATGCCCTCTTTGGAGAATATTATCTAGCCCCATGTGCACCATAATAAAAATAAAAGGCTGAATTTCAGCCTTTGAAATACCAGTAGAGATGAAATCACTCCATAATCCACACAGGAGTGGGTGCCCGTTTGTACCTGAATTACAAGGGAGATTTTGTCTTTGCATGTGCAAAGGGCCTGATGCTTTGTTCTCGATAGGACACATGGCCTTGAAGTATGAATTAACCACCCCCGCCAGACCTTTGCTTCCCCACCATAGTTTACGAACTGTGGCTTTGGTGCCTCATAGTCAGCTCAGACAGAACTTGTAATTTTGCCTTCCCAGAACTTGCTATATGATTGACTTATTTTAAAAAGAAAGCAATAAATTGTTGCAATTATCTAAAAATGTGGTGGTTGCTTATATAATAAAGCAACCACTATCCATTGGTGAGGGCTAATTAGCATGATAATTAGCACTGCACTCGTACCTCATAAACAAAGAATGAATTACAAGTTTCAGTCCTGAAAACTGCATTTTAATGACTGTGGCACAATCCACAGAGTGGAAAATAATTAAAGATAATATGATACAAGGTTGTATGATTACATAATTACAAGCCTTCATAAAAGAGGTGTGCTGGAGAGAAGCTTCTTTAGATACCACGAGAACTCCACCGAGTGTTTGCTGCAGCTCATGACTTTATCTGCTCTAAAGGTGTAACTGAACCTTTCATTTCTGTGTCAGAAATTCAAGACTCCAACACCCTTCTTTGTTCATTGTTTAATTTAGGCAATAGTCTGCTATCACAAAAGTGATTTGCTGCAGCTCTGTTTATACACTGTTCCTTCCCCATCCTTTTACGCATTGTGTGGTGTAATACTGACCAGAATTTATTTCTCCCAGCAATCCTAAGGTACTCACTGCCTTATACAGGAATATATATCCAGTGGAGATGGAGAGATGACAACAGTTCTTCCCACACACTCTCGTAAAATAGGTGTGGTGGGTTTTGCTATTTCCCCTGCCTTTTTTCTCAGCATCTCCCACTCCATGTCATGGCATGTCAGCTCCTCGAGCAGGTAGACAGAAAAGTTCTTCACTCTACAAAGAACAGGGGCAGTGGGCACTGGGGTGAGCTGCCCCGTGGAGTTACAATGTTGTAGTGCTATTGACTTCTCTACAGCCAGTCCCCCACTCAAGGGGCCTCATCTCTGCACAGACAACTTTGTGGGAGCAGTAGACCATCTTCACTGCTCAAATTGCAGCAGCGGGTGTTTCTGCACTCACTTAAGGGATGGAAGAAATATAAGGCAATTCCTAGGTACAGGCAAGTAGCAGGGAGTGCTTTCTTCAGAACAGCATTTTACATGGCAGCAGGCCTGGGTGTCCTTCATTTGGAGACTGTGGATTCAGTGTTGGTCTTAGGTTTTGGCCAAGGATGTTTGGGAATATGTTACCCCAGATAGCAGCTACAGTGATGCAGAACTTCCCTTATTACATGTATTGACCTGCCTGGATCAAAGTTTGCAGTGTTCATCCTAAATCCAGCTCTACTGGTGCCACTCCTCATTTCCTTGTGAGTCACCTGCAGCTCAGTCAGACATCTCAGCTGTTTGCAGAAGGCTTTTTAGCTCTTCAAATGAGGCAAAAATAGCTTTAATTTATGTATCTTTTACTAAGCAGTCCTTAAACGCACTTGCATTCATTCCTCAATTTATACTTTCTCCTTGTGCAGTGCAACCCAGGGGGTGAGCACGAGTCTTGTTTGTTCTCCTTTCTTAGGATGTGCATCTCCTGGGAAAGTGTGTGCTCCAGTTCCTAAATTGCTACAGCCCCTTCCTTACACTGCAGAAGGTCCAGAGAGCAGGGCAAGGTCCCATCTCACAAAGACGCCTGGACAGGCAGGAAGAGTGGGTTAGCAAGAACAGTATGAAGTTTAACAAAGAGAAGTGCAAAGTCCTGCACCTGGGATGACACAACCATAGAGCCCAGTACAGGTTGGGCTCTGTGGCTGGGCAGCTGTATTGCTGAAAGGGACCCGGGGTCCTGGTGGACAACAAGCGGAACATGAGTGAGCAGTGCACTGCTGCAGCAACAAAGGCAAATCGCATCCTGGGCTGCATCTGCAGAGGCATTACTAGCAGAGATACAGATGTGATCGTCCCACTCTACTCACCGCTTGTCAAGCTGCACCTGGAGTACTGTGTCCAGAGGTTCCATATGAATATCAGGAAAAACTTTTTCACTGTGCGAGTGACGGAGCACTGGAACAGGCTGCCCAGAGAGGTTGTGGAATCTCCTTCCCTGGAGACATTCAAAACCCGCCTGGATGTGTTCCTGTGTGATGTACTCTAGGTGACCCTGCTCCGGCAGGGGGGTTGGACTAGATGATCCTTCGAGGTCCCTTCCAACCCTAGAATTCTGTGATTCTGTGATTCTGTGTAATACAAAAAAGATGCAGACAGACTGGAGAGGGTCCAAAAGGAGAGTCATGGAGATGATCAAAGGGCTGCAGAACCTGCCCTATGAGGAAAGACTGAAAGAGTTAGGTCTCTTGTCCCTGGAGAAGAGAAGGCTCAGGGGGGACCTCATCACAGTATTCAAATACTTAAAGGGTGGCTACAAAGAGGACAGAGGCTCTCTCTTCCCAAGGAGCCACATGGAGAAGACAAGGGGCAATGGGTACAAGTTGTACTAGGCAAAGTTTCATCTTGATACAAGAAAGAAATTTTTTACAGTGGGAACAATCAAGCACTGGAACAACCTCCCCCGGGATGTGGTAGAGTCCCCATCACTGGATGTTTTCAAGATGAACTGGACAGGGTGCTGGGTAATCTCATCTAGGCTCCCTTTTCCATGAACTGTTGGACCAGATGATCTTTGAGGTCCCTTCCAGCCTGGGCTGTTGTATGGTTCTATAGTTTTCCTGCATACATCAAGAAATCTCTGCAAATGTTCAATAATCATCTGAAGTTTCTTCTCTGTCTTCATATCTGCAATACCAAATTTTGTCCTTTGTTCTACCATACCTTTTACATTTTAACAGCACCAACTTTTTAATTTTTAATGAAATTTCTTTACCTTTCATATTTCTATAGTTTCCCATTTTTGTGGGTTTTTGTACCTCTACATAATGCCACCTCTTAATGAACCTTACTATTGGATGTGTACTCAGATCTAAAATTCCATTTTCTCAATCAATAATAAATGTCGTAATTTCAGTTTGTATCAAGGCCAGAATAGTTGTTCCATTTTAGATGAGAGAGAAACCTTTGGACAGGAGAGTCAGAAATCAAAGCATTATTTGCTGATATCAGTTCCCTCTAATAGTTTTTAGGTCACTGAATATCCATTTATTCAGAAAAAAATCCTTTTGTTTGCTTCTGAAGTATCTTCTTATTCCCAAAAGTATTTCTGCTGCATACAAATTGTTTGGTAGGAACTACATTATACAATCAGAATAAATGGCTTGCAGCACTGTTCCTAAAACTATTTCCTAGGGTTACATACAAACGTGACAGATCTTACATAGCCAATCTCCATGATCCAAGGCAAGTAATCCATTACTCTGAAGCCTCCAGTCCCACCTACCTAGGAGCAGCGCTGCAGCAGCCTATTGTGCGGCGACACTGACATCTACTGGGCTCCAACAACAATGCCCCTTGTCCCAAATTCCCCCAAAATCGGGTTAGATCAAAGCATCTCTCTCTGGGATATTCGGACCTTAATGTAAATGTATATTTAAAAGTACAATCAAATATGAATACTTAAAGTACTTAAAGCTGGATTTTGCTATAGGAGACGATCTATTTGGATTAGGAGCTTCAGTTTACTGAGCTGTGTCTATAGTAAAAGTTCTGAAGAACTCTGTTCAAGTAATGCAGGATTCAGCACTCCCCCAAACACCTCTCCAAACGACAGACAAAATTTGCTCTTTCATGATTCCTGACAAGCAAGTACAAAATGACAGGGTAAGACTGCTTGATTCCAATGATTATGTTTACACCAAAAGCTATGTGGGCTGGGGTCCCAGTCACTGACACAGTTGCCATATGCCAGTTCAGACTAGCTAGAAAAGATGCAACAGTTAAAGGCAAAACCATTAAAGCTTTGTTCCTCAGTAAGGTCTTCCCGATGCTCTTAAAATAATTTCAGCATCCAGTTTCCTGCACAGACCTCCCAGTGTTCCACAGAGAAGGCAAGTTTAATTATTCCTATGCCACATGGGGAGAAACCATAGTACCATGTGATAAAGTGACTTTCCACCATGATCAGCAGCGGGGTGGTAGAGCTGCAAATATACATCCAAACACTAAACTCTGATTGTACATTAAAAGGAAGAAACCCCAAACTTTAATTTTCATTTCCATAGGTGCCAGTTACGACCTATAGAATTTTCCATACAATCTTCCTCCAAGTATAAGATAAACAGCTTCTTCTAAGATAGACAGCTGGGGCGTGGGACCAAATTATTATCCTGCCTGGGTATCAAACTAACCCACTATGGCTCCAGGAAGCATGATACTGAAAGGACAAAGATCACAAAAACAACACATGACTGACCTAGTCCAGCTCCGTGCAATTTCAGGACTTTTGTCTACTGAATGTTTTGCCAAATGCTGCATGCAGTCCTAATACAACTCCAGTTTAAGTGTCTAGGGGGAGGAGAGCAACAGCTGCCTTAAGGATCAGTGGAAGAGTGCGCTAATGTGAAAAGGAGCATTAATTCTCACTCCGATAGCTGTAGTTTCTGAGCGGAAGTGTGTTGTTGAGAACAGCTGCTTTCTGGTTCTGTCAAATCCAGACCCCAGATTTTTCATGAAAGCCTGATTGTACACAGGCCAGGCAGCTGGCACTACTGATTTTATAATCTTTACTGGTTGTTATCAAGCTAAGGTCACAGTTGTTAATGTTGGCACAGAAGCTATAGGCTCACACGCAAACAAATACCCTTACCTATTTCAGTAAAACAAGCTTTGACTATTAAATAGAGGTAAAATTTAATAATGTATATTTAAAATTACACATTCTGCTCCATTTATATGTATTTGTTGTAAGCGTAAGTCTTTAGGGATATGATCCAAGAATCGTTAGCATCAAGGAATGAACACTGGAAGCACTCCCAATGGATACACTGTATATTGGTAAGTGGTTTTCAAAGGATTGCTTTAAAATTTTAGAACAATCATACATTCCTTAAAAGTAAAGCACACCTTAATAGCAAGGTCAACAAACAAAATAAAAATTGACACAATTCTGAACCATACTAAACTGTGCTAAACCTACAAAGTTTCTGCAAAGTCACCTTAAAAAATTCTCAAGTTTTCACACACTTTCAATGCTTTTGATTTTCATCAAGCTTTTGAAGAAAAGTCTAATGACAAGAAATAAAATCTAAAGATTAATTTCTGCACAGAGAAACCTGACAGAGGGACTGTGCTGCAGCATCTAGTTACTCAATCCACAGATCTCAAGCTTCTTGCCCTATTTAACAGTGTATTCAAATGTAATACCTTGCAACAAAACTTTACAGCTACATGTTCGAGATTTAGGTAGACAAATGTAATGATCTAGAGAAACATAAAAGGCTAGAACTACAGCAATTCTAACCATTAGTCTTATTAGTCTTCCACTTCAGAGAATCTTAATCAGAAATCCTCAATGACGTCACTCAAATTATTACCAGGTAACAGTATTGCAGTTCTCTATACAAATTCTGCTTCTGATCATTGGCAGTGATGTTCCAAGGTCTGTTTATATGCAACAGTACAATGCTGTAAAATGTTATTTCTTCTTTCTGGAGGTGTTGAAAGCCAGGCTGAAGATCAGACAGCAGGCAAAGTACGGTGTTCACCGTACCTGCTCATGCACTCGCCTTCTTAACTGTCAGAGATGAAAGGACATGGCATGCTTCAATTTCTTTTTCAGATTGAGATGATTCCGTGGGTTCTCTTGTGGCTTATACTTCAGTACTTTTGCAAGTGGCCATCCCTGCTGTCTACCCTACACTTCTGAAGGAAGGTACTGTTCCTCCTGCACAGGTGGAAGAAGTAAACATGCTGACTCCTCAGCTGTTTGCAGCTAATTTTACCAGAATGAACTAGGGTACCTCTACATATCATACATTCTTTGAATATACTTTCAGATCTTTTTTGGTCAGTACCTAGTTTGTAACTAAGCTCACGTGCTAGGTATTGCTCTTCTTACTTGAGTCAGTTTATCCTGAACTCAAACCCCTGACAATATTTTTGGCTTTGAATAGCAGCTGTAGACAGGGACAACATTTCCCACTAGAACCAGACACTGAAGCTTCCAATAAAGACAGGGCAGACAGCCTGCATGTGGTAATCTCTTAAAATGACAACAGGAATCTCCAAGATTTAGCTGTTAGCACCTGACTGCCTGCTCTTTCTAGGATGTCGAAAAATTCCCAGAGTTTGTCCTGAACACTATGTTACAGGCCTACAAGGTGTAGAGAAAGAGAATTTCAAGAAAGGGAGTAACTGAGAAGTGCTGTAAGAGTAGTAGAATATTGTGGAACTCCAGGTTGTGATTGAATAATCTAATTTATTTTTACATTGTAGGATAAAAAGGGGAAAAAATTATCCAGACCAGGGTTTTATACAAAACATATAGACATGCACTAGAACATATCTTCCTCCTAGATTAAGTGTAGTAACCATTAGCCTAAAGAGTTATTTTCTCCCTCTCACATTCTGATTGCTTAAACAGTCATGAAAAGAGGAAGGATGTTAAAAGTGAGAACTGAAAAAACACATCCAATGCCCCACATATGCCAAAAACCCCTTTAGCTAAAGGTGGAAGTACCGCCTACTTAAGGCAATGCTTTCCTAAGCAATGGTACTGTTGTATTTAGGCCTCCTTAGGAAAGAAGCAATTGAAAGTAGGTATTCCAAATCCTACAGAACACTTTAACCCATGCGGGCTTAAAGCATGGGAGTCTTCTTGCTCTTCCATCCAGATTATGCTAGAAAGTAGAGGTATCTAACCATCTTCTGAAGGAAAAACTGGAGTGTCAAGGCTGTCAGCCAATATACCACAGAAAGCAGCACTTCCTACTCTGGCAGGTGAGGCCCACATGTCATGGGCAGCAACAGGGTGCAGGCTTCGGGGAAGAACCAGCAGTACTTTGTTTTGGGAAGAGCTAGACTGTGTTGGTTGCTGAAAATTCCTGGACATACCACTCTCCCAAGGCATTATTGGGGAACATCTCATCTGAAGTGGTGCTTCTGCCCCAAGGTCAGGCACTGCTGCTCTCAGTTGTTTGGCATCTCTGTCTTTTTGTGGAACTCCACCAACAGGAACTGCTGAACTTTGCACCGAAGCAAGCTATGAAATTAAATGAAATAATTGCATTTGTGTGTCCTGTGCTTTGATGTTGCTACCTTTTCACGTATCCTACACTGATATCACAAGAAATCATAATCAGCTTTTATATGACTGTGTAGTGCTGAGCATTGCAAGAGAGCCTCGTGGGACCTTTGTATGCCACTAAAACTCACTTTGAGAAATGGAAGCAACCTTGACATATAGTTTTCATATAAACCCACTTGTGTGTGAGTGAGACAATAAAAGCTGAAAAAGGTAAAATGTATTCAAACAGAGCAAACACACACACAATAGCTTCAGGCCCCCTCCTTATCCGTACCAAAGGTACAATGGGAACTTTACACAGCCTGTGTTTTGTTTTGGTTTTAATTCCTGGAACCTGACCAGCATGTAAGCAACATTGCATTGATTGTTACAGTTATTTCCTTTCTCTGGAATTCACTTCTTGCCATAATGCCCTAGGATTTCCTCTGGCTTTATCAAATTTAGCCAAACATTTCTTACTATTTGGATTATGAGGTAAATTACTTAACTGAGTGACCAGGGTAATTTCCAAGCTCGAAGCATTAGCTTGCTGCCAATGATGCCACATTGCAAAGCTGCCCATGCCAAAGGTCCCTTCTTCTCTTCTTGGGCATTTGAAAATCATAAGATGTTAAAATAATGGAAATTATTGAAAATATAGACTATTTTCTTCTAATTTGCTTGATTGCTGACATGAAGTTAGGCTACGATGCTCAAGGTGTCTTCAGATACCCCCTTTGCGGTGCTGTGGTGCTGGGTTATCGCCGTGCCCCAGCACACGTTTACCTGACCCGGCTCTTTGGACAAACACCCTTTTCTGAGCGATTTCTTACAAGTTCTGTCCCCTCACGAGTTCCCGGGCTATCCCGAAGCTGTTTTCCTTGCACACCAGCGAGATGTGACTCAGAAAACACCGGACTCGGGACACGGGCGGGGGGACCTTGTCCGCTCAGAGCCGTGCCCGGGCTGCCGGCCCCAGCGGGGCGGGGCGGGGCGAGACAGGCCGGGCCGGGGGCA
>VZRW01005507.1:15371-78861 GCA_013398125.1 Aegotheles bennettii
GGAACAGCTGGGCTCGGGGGGGCTGGCGGGGGGGCAGCCCAAGGTCAGGGCAGGCGAAGGGGGAGAAGGCGCCTGGGCTGGGGGCGGCGTGAGGAGGTGCGGCCGGGCTCGGTGCGTGGCGAGGCCGGAGGGGTGTGTGTGTGTCTGTGTGTGTCTGTGTGTGTCTGTGTGTGCGTGTGTCTGTGTGTGCGTGTCTGTATGTGTGTGTCCCACCTGGAACACGCCGGTGTCTGCTGGCCACGAACAATGCGTCCTGCTGCTCGGCCGGTGGCATTGGAGCTCTAAAGTGACACATGAAAGCCTCTGCCTGCCTGGCTGCTTTGGTCTGTGTGAGCTTCAGTATCGTTTTTAAGCGTGTTTGGTAGCCCATTGTTTCTGAACCGGTCTTCCCCTTTCTTCACACTAAGGGCACTATAATTGGCTTTTGTTCCTTAGCTGTTGTCTGGAGCCTTAATCCCCTTTCTTTATATAATCAAACCTGTACAGATTTCCTGTTGGGAGGTGGACATCCTAGCCGGGCAGAGTAGTCCGCTCTGGTTTCTCATGAGTTCTCGCTGGGTCACAGTCAGGTTTGGCACGTGATTAAAGTTGTTATCTGGTCTGATCGGCCTGATGTATTGCCCTAAATCTCAATATTCAAGTAGAACCAATGACCAGTAGCACAGCAGAGCTCTGAAAATGCAGACTCGTCAGAAAACATTGTTGTTCAAATTTAAATGAACTTAAAGCAGTTGTTGTGGCTTCTCTTTGTGATGGAGGGTTTTTTGTTGTTTTGGTTTTTTACCTCTGGCTTCTTTCAGGTCTATGTGCTTCCTAGACCATCACTTCATTTCCTGCTTTCACTCCTTTCGCTTTTCTTGCTAGAAAAAAAGGGAGATACAGGCTCCACAGGCTTATCAGACTTTCCTGTTACAAGAGAATTGGGGTTGTTTTACCCAAAACTGGCTGATATTCGTGTTCCAGGAAACCAGTTCCTTCTGTGGATGAGATGATCCTATGTTCAGACTGCCGTGTTCTAGTTAGTAATCAAGCCTACTGGGCATCTTCACCCAAAGCCTGCCCGTCCTTCTGGCAGGCAGAAAATGCTTTGAAGGAGTCCTTCCCAGTCAGTCTGGCAGTAGTTGCAATTTGTGGAACAAGGCAGGGAATGTCTATAGTTAGTGGTATATGAGGTGAAATAAATAATGCCATAGTGTGCAGTAACAGGAATGTGAGTTCTTCCTCTCGTCAGGCTCTGTAATGGACAAGCTGCCTGTATAGCAGTTGGGAATGAGCTGGGCTTTTAATCTTTGGTAGCAGAAACATTATTGTTTGTGACTTCTACCTGAAGTTAGAGGCTTATCTTAATGTAACTTCTTAATGTAACCTGACATCTTTTTAAAGAGCCTTTTAAATGTTAGTAGTAATAAATCAATCAATAAATTCTATTCTTCCCTCTACTGCAACTGAATTTTCTCATTAAGACATCTCGCTTTTATGTAGAACTGCAAATGCTGCAGCACTTATGTAGGCTTCACATGTGCATGCTATCAAAGTTGGTTTTATTCTGCATGTGATGGAAATCTAAACAAACTTGGACAATGCAATTTACTTGTCTTGTATTTTTGTTTCTTACTGTGAGTTTCTTACTATCCCACCAAAGAACTTATTGAAAATCAAGTTTGACAGTCAAAGTGCTTCCAGTCCTATTATCTTCTTAAGTGGTGAGCTTGTTAGGGATTTAATCATAAACCAGGTTCTTCTGAAAATGCCTGACTTTGAACAGGCTGTGAAGTGATGAGATCATCATTGTCATGAGGAGCTGCTGCTCTGAGGAGAGGCAGGCCGAGCCCTCAGTTCCGGTTTTGCTCAGTTTCCTGATGTGAAACACGCAGCTTCCCCCTCTCCCAGAGAATTGGGATTGAAGTACAAACTGCTTGTGGATTAAGACGGGTTGGCGTGAATTTAGTATCAAGTGAAAAAAATTATCTGCTGGATTTATTTAGCTAAATGGAGTTACACTGTATTTCATTGTCACTGAAAACAGAGATGAGAACAAGCAAGAGAACAGCAGAGGTCATCCTTCTGTTTCTGTAAGGCATAACAGGATCAGATATATCTAAACAGTTCACCAAATATTGATTTGTCCTGGTGTAAAAAGCAAAACACTCTCCACCCCCAAAGATATTTATCCACAACTTCCCAGGGAAGTCTGTTCTAGCTTTTAATCTAATTTCAAATCTTCATGCTGAAGTTTGAACTCACTACTTTTTGTCCTGTTTGTTGTGGACAAGACAACATTTTAAAAACACATTAAAGGTAGCCACCATGAGAATCTGCTGTGTCTTCAGGTTTTGCTGTGGGAGAAGGGACAAACTTAATTACAAAATATACAAGATTGAAGTAATTTTTCAGTTATCTTTTGTTACCTGTGGATTTTCCTTCCTTTTGGCTCCTGTTTCAAGGAGCACTATGCAAAATTGGACAAAATGCTTCAAGTGAGAACTCTCAGTACCAAGTAGAACAGGGGTTTTCTTCATAATGCTGTAAATTACTTTCCTCATCTTGGTCTGATTAACACCCTCCTGCCCCTTTTTTTCCCCTGATAATAAGGGTGTGGTGTTGTACTTAGCAACTTTCAAATTTATCTCTAGACTTTATTGATGACGAGATAATGGTTATATATTTGAAAATGTGATCTGAAACTAATACAAGTGAGTGGTTACTGTCTTAAACTTGTCCTGGGAAATGATTTCTGTGAACTAACTTAGTGTTTTCAACCTGTCTGGCTAACACAGTTCACAGAAGAAAAGCTTGGTCAAGCAGAGAAGACTGAACTGGATGCTCACCTGGAGAACCTTCTCAGCAAAGCAGAATGCACTAAATTGTGGACAGAAAAAATAATGAGACAAACGGAAGTATTATTGCAGCCAAATCCAAGTAAGGAGCCCTTCAAGTTTTTGTTTGCAACTTTTGAATTAGCAGATTTGCCAATGTAAGTAGGTAATGCATAATAGTAAATAGATAATGCATAAGTAACAACTAAATATAGCAGTTTTAAAATTTGAAAGCTAAAGTTAGGGAAGGCACATTTGAAGAGCTACTTGGAATCAGAGATACTGTACCAATTGCTGGTACATCCTTAACCCTTCGAACAGGAAAGTCCTTAGACAAGCTCTTTCTAGCATTGGTTCCATACTGTGGTCAGTCTCAGGTTAACTAGTGTTAGAGTCGTTTTCTGTTTAATTGAACTTCCCACTCAAATTCCAAGAATCTTAGGTAGCTGTAAGAACTCTGAAGTTCTTAATGTAGTAGATGCAGTGGTTCAAGACATTTCATTACTATCTCATTACTTGAAACTGTCTGCACAATACATTTCAGGCAAGATGAACTGAAATGTCTGTTTTTAACAACGGCTTTACTAAAGAATGATTTTCTCCAGATGCTGAGTCTTTATCATTTGCCAGCATTTTATACACCATACTTAAGCAATACAGTGAAGTTTCAAATAGTTTCATCACTGGTGGATCTCTTACTGTAACAATAACAGAAAGAACATAGGTATAAGAAATTCAGTTTTCTGGTGTGTTAATTTTATTTGTGTCTGAAATTGCTGCTGTGATAGTAGTGTTGAGTATATCAGTTTCAGACTCCTATCCTACAATTATCTGGGCATTTTGTGGTAGTTGTACTAGAGCTGGCAGCTGTAGAAATTTGCTTAGTACATAGATCTAGAAGTTAAGACCTGGTCACTAGCCACTGGGTGAACTATTACAAAAATAAAATTTTAAACCTCCTTTAGATTTGGTCAAATGATAGAATTATAACATAGCTAATATCTCTGCACTGAAAACATAAATATTCTCCTTGTACTGATATACTGAGTTAAGATTTATTAGTACAGGTAAATCATACACTGATAGCACTTCTGTAATGCCAAATAGATCAATTCTTTATAATGCTTATCTTGTAAGTATTATTTTGGAAGCTGTTGCATCCTTTAGTTTCATAAAAGCAATATTAAAAAACAAACATAAAAAACAGAACAATTAGTCCTGTAGAAAGGATGAAATAGTTGTCTTGTTCATTTCAGTATTTGTGATATGTATTGACTTTTTCAGAAGCTTGTAACTGTAGCATATTGAATTGCTAGCTGTATAGGCTGGCAGAACTGCTTGAGGAAGATTCGGTAGTATCTCTGTTATGCTGACCAGTCAATTTTCTGATGGCTAAAAATACTCAGCATTAAGCAGTGGTCTTCATCTGTGAATGTCACTTCAGCTGTTTGGCAGCCTGTTAGGGAGGGCTATCACATGCTGTAGAGAGCATCTTTCAGTTGTTGTTAGTGGAGTGACCCTGTCTGAGGGAGCAAAACTGACTTTGAATCACACTTAATTGTACCTTAAGGCCAGATCCATATAATAATCCAATAATTTTAGATTACTTTTCAGTTCTTCTGTCATTTAGTCACAAATAAATATTAAAGGTAAAGAAGAGCCAATGAATTGGATCATTTTTGATTCTACTCTTGGTGCCAGGGAATGCACTGGTACCCATGTTTGTCTGTGTCAGGTTAATTTTTGTGACCTTCATGAGCGAGTAGTTATTTGATCGAGTGCTGATAAAAGTTGTCTAATTAAGAGTATTAGTTTTGGTTGCATCAAAGTGGCAGGTTTGTTCGTTGGAGAGCTTCTTTGTGGTTGTCTGTACTATTGCAGGCTGAAATTAGTTCATCTTGACCGCATGAAGTGCGCTAATTAACAATGGGTCAGAGATCAGGTGATATATCTCAGGAGTTTGCTGTCATAATTAACAGTGTCCCTGTTTATGTCTGTGAGGCTTTTTCAGTTAAGAACCATAGTGTGCCTTATATTATGATAGATGGATATTAATGATCATATAGTCACAACAAGTTTTTTGGTAATTTTGTTGCTCAAACTAAGGAAAGATGGGAATACAAAGTGAAACATTTTCTAATAATTTTAGTGGTTTGTTTCAGAGAGTTTCGAGGAATCAGGTGGAGTTGGAAAGAGAGGATATAATTTCTGTGACTGCCAAACTTTCAGAATATCTTTGATAGGGAAGCTACAGTAGTTGTTGAACTTAGTTCTTACACTGCTAATTCTAGTGAGCAATTTTCACAATTTCCTGGAGGGGGAGAAAAAGACTGGTTTTATTAAGAAGTGTTCTATTATGTTCTTAGAGTGAAGACTTTTGGACAAAAATTTGAAAAACTGTATAAATAAGCTGAATAGAAGGGACTAGAAAAGTATGATTTCTCACATTTAGACATGGCTCTGAGAAACATTTGAACATAGCATGACAAACATGGAGTACAGTTGGTATCCAAGAACAGTAGCTTCAGCTTAACGTTGTTCACTTAATGTTGAGTTTAATGACTGGATTTTGAAATTTTCTGCTCTTTTTCCTTTCTGTTTCTTTTTTCTTTCTTGTGTTTTGAATGACAGTAGTTATTTTGAATAAACTTTTTTTTAGATGCCAGAATAGAAGAATTTGTTTATGAGAAGCTGGACCGCAAAGCACCAAGTCGCATGAATAATCCAGAGTTACTAGGCCAGTATATGATTGATGCTGGGAATGAATTTGGCCCAGGAACAGCCTATGGTGAGTAGCAGCAAAAAATAGGTCTTGGTGCAGGAATGAAGGGAGATAAATGCATGTATATAATAATTTGCTAAAGATGAGAGTGTAGAACATAATCTACATTTTCTTCCTTCTCCAGCAAATTTATATACTTATACACAGGAGGGCTGGATGTGTTAGATATAACATTTTTACACTGCTATTAATTATGAACTCTAATTCTAGTGTTCTCTACAACTTTTAAAGTTGCTGATAACAGATTTATCTGTTAATTTAACTTAACCAACAGAAATACATAGGTGTCTGTAAAATACAGTCTGCAATCAAAGTCTGATTATTTAGCTCTCTGTTGCTTTCTTCAAAATTGCAGTGTGATAAAGCCTTTTGTTCTGGAAGAAATGAGTCTTTTATATATGGAGATAATGGGGTTTCTTTCCTAAAGAAAAAAAGTGCACTTTAAAAAAAAAGGATGTTTTATAGAAGACTTATGGATGCAAAATCAATAATGGCAGCCTTTGTTCCTCTTACTTCCACATGGTTTTATGCTGTTATCTGTGGCTTTCCTTCTGATCACCAGCCTCAGGTCCTACTTTCTAACATCAAATAGATCTGTACTTACAGACACACTGTCCTGTAACTTGCGAAATTTTTAGGATTCAGGAAAGTAACATAAACTATTAGCATAAAGATAGATACACTGTTTGCCTTCATGTGGTGTCACGAAATATTTAGTGCTCTAAAACTTGGGACTCAGCTGTGTGAGTCTTTTGAAACATAGTAACAACTGTGTTCTTGATACACTAACTTCAGGTTCAACACCAATACTGCAACCAAATTTCAAAGTATTGTTCAGTTAATGTGCAAGTGCATATTTAGAAGTTGAAGTTGATGTGGGCAGAGAAAAGCACGTTATTTTCCAGTAAAGTGAGCTTTTTCCTTGGTACCAGCTACTCCTAACTTAAACAAAAAGGTGGTATAAGGGGAGGATATGTTTGGATTAAAATAAGTAGGTATGATTCCGGTTCTAAAATAGGTGTTCATAATGGAGTTGCCGTAGTGCCACTTCTACAATGCTGTATCTATTCTTATTGAAATCTTGCCTTGACCTGTGATTGCCATTAACAAAAATGGTTTGGTTTGGTGTGTGGGTTTGTTTCGTTGGGTGGCTGGGTTTTTTTGGTGTGTGTGGGTTTTTTGTTTGTTGGGGATTTTTTGTTTGTTTATTTTTTCTAGCTGATTCAGATTTATTTTTAAATCCCCTGTGATGGCATTGGATTATCTTTCAAACTGCTGGCCTAAACTTTTCTTCCTGTAGAAACTTTTGTTAACCACCTGCCTGAATCACTATGAAACTAGCATTTTTTTAACCTTTGCAGGAAATGCACTCATTAAATGTGGAGAAACACAGAAGCGAATTGGGACAGCAGACAGAGAACTAATTCAAACTTCTGCTATAAACTTTCTCACTCCTCTAAGAAACTTTATTGAAGGAGACTACAAAACTATCACTGTAAGTTGAATTGTGCATTCTTCAGCACTTCACAACAATTATAGCTGTTAATCTTCAAAATGAAGTAGTAGATAATTGTGCATTATTGCTTTCCTCAAAATAACGTAGAAAGTCAGGTAGAATTTGTCTTTGGTGTATTTTCCTTCCTTCTGACCAGATAAAATAAAAATAAGACTTGTTTTTTTGTAACTGTTGTTCTGTTAAAAGTATGTATTTTGAGTATAAAATGTGTGAGAATAATTAGGTTCTAGTTCTGCCTCTCTCTTCTACTGAAGAACCTTTTTGTGTGTGACACTTCATTAGAAAAAATTCCAAGTAGACAGGCTTTTGTTTTTGAGTACATGTACCTATTCTCACAAACTAACCTAACTCGCTTTCAGAAAGAACGTAAACTATTGCAGAATAAAAGACTAGATTTGGATGCAGCAAAAACCAGATTGAAGAAGGCAAAAGTTGCAGAAGCTCGAGCTGCAGTAAGTAGATTTTTTTTTAATTTGTCTGTAACTTTCAAACTTATTGATAAATATTTATAAACTTGACTACTTGGTTGTATTTCCAGTCTTTGCCTCCTACCATCTATTTATTCCTAAGTACTTTGTAAGAAATTCCTCAGTGTAACACAAGGAAATAAATTAATTGCTAATCAGGGTGTTAATCTTCTATTTCTAGATATTACATCAAGTTGAATTTACTTGACCCAAGTAAATATTCTCCCTTGCTTCTGTACTAGATGAGCCTATATTGCCAAAATTAATTGCTATAGTCTGCCAAGATGGTTGTAAATACAGATCATTCAGAGGTCAAGTTTTGGCATTTGAATCTCTACAAGTGTTGGAGCATGTGTATTACTTCCAGCTGATGAACCTATCTAGACTTATTTTCTCTATATCAAAAATATTTGCAGTTTGCTCTCTTTATTGCTTACTACTTCATACCACCAAAGGTATGGGCGGGACTCTTAAACTCAACATTTCTTAACCAATCTTATTCCCTCAAGAAATGCTTGTTCAAGAAGATGACAATTACTATAAACTAAAAAGCTTTTGTTTTTTAAACTCTTAAAATTCCTCTAAACAGAGGGATAGGTAATTGAGTGTATGCAGTTTCAGCAAGGTGTGCCTGTAGTATTTTCATAGCTGTCTTTGGAGTGTATTCCTAGAAGTGCAGCAGTTACTGATGGATAGCGATTTCTCCCATAAGGGTCAATGCAGTATGGGTCATGCACACAGATGCTGAAGGAATGCAGACAATTTAAATACACAGGGACAGTGTACATGATGAAGAAGCAGAAGCTTCATCTCTGAGCTTTGTAGATGAAGAACCTCGCATCTTTGGGGTGGTGATCCTTCTTAAAAAAACATCATCTCTGCCTGACAGTTTTGCTTCTGTGTCTCAATCCTCCATGTGATGCACACTGTCCCTGTGTATTTAAATTGTCTGTATTTCTTAAGTCCATGCATGCATTTCCCCCTGTATTATGCAAGTTTTATGCAAAAAAGTTCTCTACTGGTCAAGCTTTATTAATTTGTCAGACTAACAATGGAGAGCAGAGCAGGGTTCTAGTCAGCCAGTAGTGGAATCTGGAAGCAACGGATAGTAAACTGTTCCTTTGCTTAGATTTGTTCAGAATTAAGTTCCTCTTCCACCCCCCAAAAGAAAAAGTATTTTGGTTATTAACTTCCTTGTAGCATGGTAGCAATATATACCTTACTTTCTAAAGCAATAGAAAGCCCATAAGGAAGTTGTTCCTCTTGAACTTAGTGTCAAAACAAAGGCTCTATACTTGAGTTTTTGTTCTGTCACCAGTATAAACATCCAGAGTTCGGTGCTTTGACAAAATTATTGCCGGTTGCTGCTGCTATTACTTGACCAGTCTCAAATGTTCATATAGCAAGTAATTAAGTTTTATTCACAAATAATTTAGTGCTGGTAGAGCATGAAATGCTAGGCCTTTTACTTCACTACCCTGACGATATTTCAATTTTTATTACATTTTAACAGCAGTGTGTATGTTTAAGAAGTACTGGATTGTAGAATTCACAGAGAAGTGAAAAAACTGCATCTCTACTTTATCCTCTTCAATATAGAAATGAGGACTGACCTGGATATAGGTGTGATGCAAATGATGTGTCACTTAGATGAAGGAAGATATCTGACAAACAGTGCTGAACTGATAGGTTAGCAAAGTCTAAGTTATGCAAACTTTTATGTTTCTCTACTTTCTTTAACAGGATAAAGTGATAAATTGCACCTACACTTGATTATTATTTTCCCCTATTATAAAAATACTTAATCTTTGAAATTACATTCTCCAATGCTTACTGTATAACTGAAGTAGTTTAGGTCAGTATTTAAAATAGAAATCTAAGCAGTTTTATTTATCTGTAGTCAGTTCTCAGTCTTGCTTAGCTTAAACTCACAGTGCTTTGTGCCGATAATCTGTTCACCTCCTACTTTCACAGTGTTGTAACTTGCTTTTGTCTTTTATCTATACATTTAAGCAACTAAACACCTCTCAGCCTGAAGAGAATAACATTATGGTAAATGTCTCTTACGTGCTCAACTTGCTGCATGTAAAATGGCTAAAGGTTTGTTTGCCTCCTGTGTTCATTCATTTTCCTATCAAATGTTTCCTCTTGCTACCCAGCTCATTTGGTCTTGTTACAGATGTTTTCCATTCCAAAATGGATTGCTATAGTGTACTAAATACACTTCTGTCAGTACAGCATTAGACATTGCTTTTATCAGAATATTTCTGATAATCTGAAGTATACAATATTGTATTCTAATTTCTGTGAGTTCATGAATGTAAACTTAGGATGCAAAGGAGTCAAATCTTTGTATCACTTCTGAAATCAATTTCACACATTGGAGAGAAAGGAATTCTTTTTTTAATGAGTATGAGTGAATTATGTGAAGTAGACAAGAATATGTAGAAATTATTCCCTTCAGGCAGTGTTTTGTGAATAATTGAAACTGAACAATGTCACAATTTAATGGATTAATTTAAAGTACAGTATATCCTAAACTTGTTGCAACAACTCATCAGTGCAGCTGATTTTAGCACCATAATTGTGAAAGTGGAGAAGGAAGAGGTTAATTAATTATGTACAACATATTGTGCTGTTCAGCCTATCCTGGTTTGGGTCTTGGATTTGCACAGCATAGTGGGTCTCATCTCAATTAGTGTTCCAAATTTCTCAGTTGTGATCAGATAAAAGAGCAAATAAACTGGTTTATTGCAACTTGCTTCTGCAACCTTTATGCACATTTCTTCCTACCAAAGTCCTGATTGTGTCATCTTCTTGCAACTGCAGAGAATGAAGGTTAAAGAACTGCATTGCAAGAGGGAACTGGAACAGCAAGCTGAAGTAATTAACTTTCAGAGTAAAATCCTTGCAGCTCTATGGTTTTGCTGTATTATTTACTAGTACTTTAATACTTGGTTGGAGATGCCTCTATAGCATTTTAAATTTAGTTTTCAATAAAAATGCTTATGAAATAGGAAGCTGGTAATGGAATTAGCAAGAGAAATCATTCATTTGTCTGTTTCAGTCTTTACTCAATGTGGTGTTAAAATGAGAATAGCTTTCCATAGTTTTCCAGTGTTTTAATACATTAAGGTAACTTAAATTTTCCATGAGGTAATTTAGTTCATCTGATTCATGCCATTTTCTAACTAGTTATGTCTACGGTTATAACAGCTTGATTTAAATAGATTCTTGTAACATATATGTTCTGTAAGTCATACACTTTTCAATATCTAATTTATTTCACAGATGTAGTGCTATCCTTATGCTCTGTAGTTTTACTGTGTATATGAAGGGCTTTGTGCAACTGTCAATCCTCAAATCCCTCTGAAGTTCTGAGGATGAGAAAGTAGTTAAAAGCCAAAGTATGTTGCATCCTGTATTAAAGCACCACCAATGTCTAAGTTTGTATGTTTTTATTTTTTTTCTGCCTACTCTTAATGCTGACTAGATATGGGCTGAGGAAGTGACGAAAGTAAGTAAACAGTTTAGAAATTGCAGAATTCTGAAACCATAACTTGTGCTGGTCTAATGTAATAAAGGATATTGCGTGGTGTTGATTTTGGTCTAATGCTGGCAACCTGATGCCTTACATCAGAATGCACTGGTTCCCTCTAGGGCCTTTCAAACTCCAGTGGTGAAACAATGCCCGAGCCTTGTTCTGTAGTAAGCCATTTCTGGCTAACTGTCACTTGGTACCATATGATTCTTATATGACAAGATACAGTAGAGAAAGAATCACAGGACTTGTCTCTCAAAATGTACTGGTAGAGCATCCCCTTAAAAATTACATATAATGAGCTTATTTGAAAACTTTCAGAAAAGTTGGGGTCTGGTAATCTAAACTGTCCTGAAAAACACTGATTTTCAACTTTTACCCAGAACATGGAACAGTAACTAAAATGCTGGAGTGCATGCAAGAAACTCAGAACACTGCTTTGGAAGGTTTTTTTGTTCCCCACCTTTCTCCACAGTATCTCTAAAGAATGCTGTGCTTATCTTAAGCAACTGAAGTCAGGAGGTAGGCACATCTGAAAAGTGCACTTGGGCTGCAGGCTGGTTCATAAATACAGCATTAGCCTTGGGATGGGGTCTGCAGCCTTCTCTTGTCATGCCATCCCTTGCACAGGGACAAACTCAATGGAGCTAATGGAGTGTTATGCGATAGTGGCTCCCATGCCTGGGAGAGACTGTTCTCAGACCCACTGGCTCTGACACAGCAGTATTGGGAACAGGCTGTGAGAAGCTATGCTAACAGTTAAAAGGAAATTTCTTAGGGGATTTCTGTGGAGGAGGAGAAATAAAAATTAAGGGTAGCTGGAGGGTAAGGTCTTTGGGAGGTTTTTAAAGGGGGACTAGATAGGTAGCTGGGGGGGGGGGCAGGGTAAGGAGTTGCTATCAGAGGCTGGGATATGCAGCTTTGGGTGAAATTTTTGGGGTTGTGAGAGGAAATAGATCAAGGCTTTTTCTGTTCCAACCTGATATTATTTTGGGAAGAAGATGGCAGGGGACCAGTACTGGTGCAATGAAAACCACTCTTGAAGCTATAAGACAATTATGAATAAAACTGTTTTTCAGAGACTATGACAAGGAACTTTAAGGATAGTGAAATCTAACAGAGTGTGTCTTGGGGAGAAAAAGAAATAATACAAAGTGCTTAACCATAGCATAAAGGAGACAAAGTTTTAGCTCTTGTAGTAAATTATGTAATGCAAAGTTTCCTTTTTTATGAAGCATATAAAATGCAGAGACTGTTGAGAAGAAACTACAACACAAAAGTTCTGCCAAAGGAACAGTAATCCACCCAGGTTTCTAATGGCAATCTGTCCTATGTTTGAATTAAATTTAAATCTAAGCAGCTCCCCAACAAGGATTTAGGCTACCCAGTAATCTCTAGATCAATCACAGGGGTTTTTTTTGAGTTCAAACTAAGACCTGCATGGTGTCAATGACGAACTTTCTTCAGTTTAACTTCCCTTTTGAAATGTGGAGTTAAAGTAAGTACTGTACTATACAATACAAGGGGTAGATGATTTACACACTCTATAAACATGGATTTTGTTAGGAGTCTTTTGAGGTGTCTGGCATAGTCAGTGGAAAGAGCAGAGGCTTTTCATGTGTGTTCAGCATGTTGAGGTTAGACTGGTTTTGAGCGTTAAGAGGAGCTCCTGTCTTTGGCTACAAGGGAGACAAGGAGGCCCAGCTATATTGGGTAGCATGAATATATCCATTATCACTGTTTTACTAATAGCATATCTAACAAGACAACATGAGGAGGGTGATTTTATTTCCTGTGCTCTTATGATTGTGTGCTATCCTCTAGTAACAGGATTGCACAGTATTTCTGACAGGTCATGTATCTAGTGAGATTATGAACTTCTGAATATTCGTATTCAGAAACTAGGTACATATTCTGAACTCGGGATGAAAGTACCATTTTGAAGGATCTTCATGGGAGATACCCTTGAGGCCTTCTAATGGTTCTAAAACCAAAACATGGCGGTGTGTGTGTGTCTCTGGAAAGTTTAGGCTTTTATTTTAAACTCTTCATTCTGTTTAGAAACAAAGGTGATCGGGCCACAAACTTCCCAGATTGGAAGTCAGCTGTTTCTCACCTTTACTGCAAGGTGTAGAATAGATACACTGCCCTGCTACTATTCACCTAGCAGTACTGACAGTAGGGGTGGGCAAAACAGATTAAACACTTCATCATATAATTCAGTTCATGTAAATCTCTACAGAACCAGTACATCTGGCTTTTGTAAAGCAATGTATTTGAAGTCACTCTGTACTGGCTAGGTTAATGCTTGTTACCCTATTACTCACTTTGTCTTTTCTTACAGAAAGTAGTTGAATCACTAAAACATTGTTGAAGCAAATAGAATTATTCTGATGGATATTCGCCCTTCTTACATGTTCCTATTCTCATGTATTTACTTACTTGGCAGGAAGAAAGAAAGACATTAACAACTGCTGACTTTAGAGAAGTAAGAGGCTAGACTATTTATCTCCAGATTAATAGTTTACCTATGATTTTCCTGGGGGTTTTTTTAAAGGAAATGAAGATTTTGGTAATACAGAAGGGAATGCTTTTCTTCCCCTCTTGGCTATCAGATTTGCTTTCCCCCTGGTAGTTCTTACATTTCTCTCAGGGACTGCCAGATGGATTTCACTGATATTAATACAGATTTTTAAGCAAAGATTCTTGCCTCAACAAACTTTGAAAACCTAATTAGTTTGTAACTTGATATATACACTGCTATCTCAGTTTTACTAAGAAACACACAGTATTCTGTAGCTGCTTCCTCACTGTTTAATTAATGTGTAAGCCTTCCCAGCTGCGATGACTTCCAATGAAAAATATTTCTTGGGTAACCTCATCCTTCTTCTGTGCTCATTTCTGAGATTAGGATCCCTCTGTGCAACTTTTTGTGTTGATTAATAGTAGTGGAAGGCAAAAGCAGAATGTTTGCAAACACAAAATTCTTTTGAAACCAATGTTTTATCAGTATCACCTCACTAAGTTTCCTGAAAATATGTTTCCTTAATCTGTTATGTTGAGAGCAGTAACTGCTGCATCTTTGACTTAATGGCAGTTTTTTGCCTTTGTGATTGTTTTTAGAAACAAGGTACTAAATGCATGTGAGCATTGAAGCAAGGTAATTCAGATTCTAGGCTGAGCAGGTTCTCTCTTGGAACAGTAAATCTTAGTAATGTTACAATATCATTGTAATATCAATGTATTTTTATGTATTTGCATGTTCTGAGTAGCGTCCTTTTTTTCCCATGCAATTATGTGACCAAAACCAATGTGAGTTTTACCCTAAATTAATTAGGGTAATTAATTAATTTAACAGAGATCTGTTAACTTGAAGTATGGGGAAAAAAATTACATTGTCCTTGGCTGCCATTGCTATGCTGGCAGAACCCCTGGTGCAGACACTGTTATGCCACTGGATGCTTGGTTTGTTACTGGGAGAGGTGGGGTGATACTGCTGACAGGAAAATGCCTTCCTTTTGACTCTATGTGGTAGGTGTCTGATGATAAAGCTGTGTTGTGTATGCAGGGCCTCAGCATTTCTGAACCCAAAATGCAATTATTCTTTTTGCCTAGTGAAGATCTGCAAAGAAAACAAATATTTCAAACACCTGAGTTTATGATTAACGCGTTTGTATGAGGAACTTTGAATAAAACAAAACTGTTGGAGTTGGAAGCTGTTACAGAGTGCATTGTACAAATACCTAATGTGCATCCTTACTTTTAGTCTGAGCAGGAAGTACGGATTACTCAGAGTGAATTTGACCGTCAAGCAGAGATTACCAGACTTCTGCTGGAAGGAATCAGCAGCACACATGTGAGTGCTCAAAATGGGTATTGGAGGAAAGTCGAAATAAGGGCACTAAAAATAACTAGAGTCAGCTAGCTGGGAACTTTGAGCTATGAGGTTTCACACAGTACATTAAAGCATCAAACTGTGGCTTTTTATTTTTTGAATTCTAGCCTAGTATCCACTGAATTTAAGTTCAGTTTCCTGTTAACCTTGAGAATGCAGGAGCTTTCATTTTTATGCTTTAAACTCAGCTTCCCATTCACCAGATCAATCAAATGCTGAAAGCATAGAAACATGCTGAAATATTTATTCTGTTGTGAAGACAATATAGGTAAATGGCATGATGCTTGTAGACTACTATTTTTTTGTGCTCTAATATGTAGTATGTTAATTTTTGTGACATTTTATCCCGTTCACTTGGTAAATCCAGGCACTATGTCTGTGACATAAATCCACGTGTGCCAATATAGGCATTAGCACCTGATTAGAAGACCGTTCTTTCTAATGCAGCATAGTACTTTTATGGACTAAAACCTTGAATTCTTTGCTGTATTATAGGCACATCATCTTCGCTGTCTGAATGATTTTGTTGAAGCTCAGATGACGTATTATGCACAATGTTACCAATACATGTTGGATCTCCAGAAACAACTTGGAAGGTAGTATACATTGTGAAAACTTAAAAATAAAAGAGTTTTTCTAAGTGCTTATGAATAGTAGGAAAACTTACACTGATGTAACAGTGGTGAACACACATATATGCTGGACTGAAAGGAAACACATCTGTTCTTGGGTAACTAATATGTAATTACCCCAGTGCAACTGCTTCCCTAAGCCTACACACAGCACTGATGCCTTTTGAGGGTTAATTTACTAGATTTTGTATATTTTGTAATCAAGGAAGGTGAGCCCATGGTAACTTCATTTAAAGGTGCAAAAAAGAATTTCTGGAGATTTACTTGTGATCATTCAGTTGTCTTATACTTCATGCTACAAAACCACTATGCAATGTGGCAAAAGTTTCTGTACTGCCTGTAAATTCCTGTTACCTTTTAATTTGCCCTGGGGTACTACCTGATTTTAAATGAAACTGCATTCTCCACTGCTGAGTTGCCAGCATAGATATTGTATATAGGAAGAAATGTACTCCGTAATATCTATAATCAGTACTCCAAAGCACTCACAGTGGAATGAGCAAGTTTATCTACTGTTACTGTATTGTGGGTTTAGCATTTTTAAAGTAAGAAAAGAAACTGTTTGACATTAATTTGTGCTCATAATCCTATTTTTGTGATTGATGGTGACACAAAGAGATCCACGTGCTTACTTTTCATAAAGTTTCCATGTTCTAATTCTTCTTTACAAATCAGCCTTTCTTAGGGTTGTACCAGATCATGTTACTTAGGTGAGCATATACACTGAAGGATTGTCTGTACCTAGAAGTTTACTGTAGTGTCTGTTCTAAATAACTGTCTCTATGAAGTATCTGTGTTTTTCATGACAAGGAAGCAAAACCAAAAGTGTTCGTGAGTCTTGTCCTTTTCCTGACTTGAAACTTCCTGTGGCATTTGATTTCCTTTCCTCTGTTTGAACGAGTAGTTTAAAGACTATAAACAAGTCTTTAAAACTGTGATTTTAAAAAAAGCTAAGTTTTTAAAGGTACATTCAATTGAAAGAAGTATTCAACTAAAAGATTTGGTAGTGCATAAATGCAAGTTGTAGAATTGAAAGCTTGAACATAAACTTTTACTGGATTAAGGACAAACGCCTCTTAAATTAGAAATTAAGTGAAGTATATTTACACAGCTATTTTGAGAGGATGTTTTTAAAATCTGTACTCTTATCTTGGTATATTTACCAAACAGAAAGCTTTAGGCATAACACCATTAACCTAAGGAAGAACATACTCTTTAAAATCTCTTGCTTTAGGATATACAGCATGTCCCAGAACAGCTGTCTTTGTTCAAAATATATGTAAACTGCTACCAAGTATAAAGAAAGTATATTTGAAGAAAACACTGCCTTTAGGAAAACGTAAAGATGTATCTTTACATGACTATGATTTGATTAGTATTTTTGATAAAGTTATTAATGGAAGACAAAAAGCATGGCAGCTTTGCAAAATCCTAAATGCCTCAAACAGCTGAAAGAAGTTTCTCTGCCTGTGCAGATTAAAACAGTAGTGGTGTTAAATCTTGGGTGTATCTTTCCTTCCTTGTGCAAGAAAGTCCCACTGAGCTATAAGTACTGGGACAGGGTCTCAAGTTGTGCTTCTTGCTTTGGAAGAATGTATAGAGTTTATAGGCATGTGGCGCATAGCACTTGCATTAAATGAACAGATGAGCGGGATATGTGTGGTGTTCTTCCTGTGTTATACGTAAGCAGATAGAGCATCAAATAAACAGCTTGGGCAGCTCAGCTTTCTTTGCCAGTGCTGTCTTGGTTAACAAGGGATGTATAGTGCTGAGTTACACATGTTCTTTTTACACATCTGAGAATGACATTGCACCATATTCTCATGAAAGCCAAGAGCTGTCAGAGACTTATTTTTGGTTTGAGATCGTTGGTGAACCAAGGGTGTTCAGCCTCTAAGTGGGATAGTTTGTTCCTTGAAACAGAAACTCGGTTCTCACAGTAGATGCATATGAGTTTTACCTGGTTCAGAATTTAGGACATAAACCCTAACCTGGTTTACATTGAGACTACTCAGGATCAGCTGTAGGGAAGGGGGGGGAAACCTTGAAAACTTGTGCTCAGTTCTCTTTTATGTAAAAAGACATGGTTTTATGGATGTTTCTCTTCAAGGCAGCATCAGCTGCTTATCCCTCTCCTGCCTCCCCCTCATATGGGGCTGTTTAAAAAATCAAATCTCCCAGGTTGAAAGCAATCTTTTTTTCAGTCCCAAGGATGAACTAAACAAATCTGTTTCAAATATCTTGGTACTCTGGCTGCTATTTTCCTTGCTGATAACTGATTTTGCTCTGAATGTTTTCAGTTTCCCTGTCAGTGAAGACTAAGCTTTGGTGTCATTATTTTTTCAGATTACCTGTTATTAGTCCCCTACTCTACAAGCTGTGAAACTTCTGCTACTCAAGTGTTCAAAAAAATCCCAGACACCCTCTGTATAGCTTTCCAATAACATGCCTACATATGGCTTTGCAAAAAGAGTGAAACTTAATGCTTTACTGATTGACAGTGGTTATAAAGCTTTGGGTTTCTCTTCCACTAGCTGTACAAACCAGTGACCCTTTGAACTGAGCAGAATGATTTGTGAGTAATTACTGGGTTAACAGAGAACAGGT
This sequence comes from Aegotheles bennettii, assembly GCA_013398125.1. Lineage (NCBI taxonomy): Eukaryota > Metazoa > Chordata > Aves > Caprimulgiformes > Aegothelidae > Aegotheles > Aegotheles bennettii. The sequence continues at coordinate 33,628 of VZRW01005507.1, forward strand.
TTAGCAGTATGCTAAACTAATTTAGCAATATTGAGAAACAGCTGATTGTCATGTAAAATTAAGTCCCTCTGTTTGAAATGCCAGCTAATCAAGTAATAAACACATCATGAGGCACAGCTGAGTTATCCCTAAAAAAATGTGGGGTCTAGCTTTTCCTCCTTCTGCTCATTTGATTTGTTCAGAGAACACAGTGAACTGGTTTGAAAAACTAATCTGGCAAATGAAAAAAAATTTTTTTTTGTGGAGTTGCAATCTCTTCTTACAATTATATGAGCACCAATAATGCTGCAGACATGGGTGTGGAAATATACTGATGTTGATTTATGTGGTTAAAGTTGCCACTGAGCTGCATCTTCAAGAAGAAATTAACTGAGGAGATGAGATGAGACTTTTCTGGCAGGTTCATACACACAGTAGGGATAGATCTTCAATATGTCAAAAGAGAAGGCAAAAAAAAAGGGAGGGGCAATGTGTCCATATCCCAGTTGTTAATGAAAAAGCATCTTATGTAGAAGGACTGATGATGAAAACTGTGTGGGAATGTTACACTGTTCTTTCCCTTGTTAACTGGCTCTCATCACATTTTTTTTGTCATTCTGCTCATTAGCTTACTGGAAGATTATACACTTTTTTTTATCCTTTTTAGGCAGGTTAATGATTTGACTTCATGGAAGGGTCCGGCAAGCACTACAGCTAGCACAGAAGCATCAGCCTAGAAAGGGAGGAGCTCAAGTGGTTATAAGTTCATCTGTTTAGTGTAACAAATATTTTTTGTTTACAGCATGCAGTTAGCTGAATCAACGATCTGATTTAGATTGCAGAAGTAGTTGTGGGTTTTTTCTTTCAGAGGGAGGCTGTGTTTTCAACCTGATTAATTTCCCTGATCTGGTTCACCAGCACAATCTTTTGTGTAACCACCTAACTGAGGAATGAGCAGGAGAAGGTGGAGTCTCCTTTTACTGGCAGAGCTGTCAAAATAAATGTTTATTAAAAATGAGTCTGAATTAAGTGTGACCAACAGTGCTTTCCTGTTTATTCCTTTTTTTTTTTAAGTGGCAATTATCAAGTGTTTTTAAGGTCATAGTATTTATTTTAAAGTATATTCATTTGATTTGTACTGCAGATCAGGAACAAGTATCTTTATTTAGATTTATACAAATATCAGTGCTATTTTGTAACTGCTGTCTATTAGTATTTATTCTGTAGCTGATAAAAGCAAGAATGCTAATTTAGGCATGGAGGCATATATAACTCCCCATGTAGAACTGATTGACTCAGAAGTTTTTTCATTTTGTTTTCTTCCACAGCTTTCCATCTACTTTCCTCTCTAACAATAATCAGTCTTCCTCAGCTCCTGTGCAGAGTGTTTCTTCTCCCTCAGTCTTGGCCTCAGCCTCTGCTTCATTGCCGTCAGTAAGCAATTCAGTAGTTACTTCTGGCATCAGTGAACTGAAATCATCAAGTGGCAGCAGGAAAGCTAGAGTTCTCTATGATTACGATGCTGCGAACAGCAGTGAATTATCACTACTTGCAGATGAGGTAAGAGTTTTCTATATACCTTGATCATTTAAAAGTAAAATCAGAATTTTTATGACTAGCCAGTTAAGAAGTGCTAGATCAAGAAATACGTGTAGTTGATTTTTTGGATTATACTTCAGTAGTACTCTTAGAGCATTGTCCTGTACCTATATACCCTAATATTATATAATGAGAGTTAGTATTTGTTATACTGTCTTACCTTGTGAGAACATTTGCTAGATAATCAAGATGCAATTCTACTGTCATCTTTTTACCACGCCTTTTGCTCTGTTATTAATACAATTAGTCTTTCAAACATTAAATAATGCGATTTCACAAGAGTATGAAAATACAACCACTTTTTGTTTTGATGGTGTTGGTTGTGATGTGTTTATTCCTTAAATAAACACTCTTTTAAGTCAAAACTCTTAAGTCAGAGAATCTATACAAAGCAGGTGGAGATCCACCAAGTAATGTGAGTATAGCCTAACTCTGAAGAAAAACATCCACAAAAAAGTTTTCAGACTTTGGTTTTTTTTTTAAATGTGCATTACTTTTTTTTGGATTGCCTGTTAAAGTTGATGGTGGTAAACAAGATTTATAGATAAAGTAATAGAGAAGAAACAGTAATGAACAGAATTTCATTTAAAAAAAAAGGCCTTTAAAATACACTACTATATCTACTTCTTTTCCCTGGGCAGGTGAAATAATTTTTATCAGCAACATAGATTATGTTCCGTGGATGTTCATATTAAATGCTCTATTTAACTTGGTTAGTCTCAGTTCTAACACCTTGGAAATCACATGAAGGTAGGCTAATTTTTTTTTTCCAGGCAAGGAAGGTTTATAATAATTTGTTTCTGTTTTTTAGGTGATAACAGTGTACAGTATCCCTGGCATGGATTCAGACTGGCTGATGGGTGAAAGGGGAAATCAGAAAGGCAAAGTGCCTATTACTTATTTAGAACTGCTAAACTAAATGGTTGGCCTGAATAAAGACTGTCAATTATGGCAACACCATATTTATATACAATTAACGTTATGTAAGCAGGTTTAAGTGTCTTCCATGTTATTGTCTTAAGGGACAAATACCAGCCATTACAAACTGGCTTTTCTGCCAGTGTGGTTGCATGGTAAATACTCTATTCAAACTTAATGTGTTTAAAGCTTTTACTTCATGTGCCAAGAACATGTTTCCTACAGATTTGTTTCTACTGGAGTTTTCACTAATACAAGCTTCTACTTTTGAGTAATCTAGATTGAAAGCAGGAGGTACTGTTTTCTACTGAAATTTTTCATTAATGGCAAAGCTTTTCTTCACATAAAATAAACTTATTGTGAACTGATGCAGGTGTAATGCACATTATTTGAATAGCCAAAACCAAACACAAAGTGTAAACCTTAAAGAAGTTCATACAGTTCTGTTCCCAACACTTGTGGAGTACAAATATGCCAAAGCATATATGGCTGTCAGCTGAGTAACTTGTGCATTTAATGACCTTTGGAAAATTAAAACAGTTGTTTTCTCTCTGTTGAATATGTAAGGTACATTGCTAGTAACTCGCGATTTTAAACTGCACCTAGGGGGTTTGACACAAGCTAGTGACATATGTTCTGACTTGTTTTTAATCTTGCCTTATATTTTTTTCCCTTTAATTGCTTTCCAGAAAAGAGGCTAATTCAGTTTGATTAGTAATTGAGATTCTTTGAACTGCAAACCAGCCTTTGTTAAATTAAGCACCACATTTTGCTAACCAAATACACCCTGGCTCTCTACATTTAAGTAGTTCTGTAGAAGAGTGTACATTTGTTCAGATTATAGGTTTTAATGAAAATTTACCATTCTTATGCAACAGTTTGTTGTTGTGTTCTAATTGGGTTCAATTAGTGTTACACTTTTTTGTTTTGCAAGTGGATCTCCTTTAAATATGTGGGAACAAAAAAGTTTTGAACCTAAAAATGGCTTTAACAAAGGTTGTGTTATTTGCAGATAACATAACTTTTCCTTAACATTGCACATGTTATAGTTTCATAAATAGCAGATTTTTGAGACTGTATAAAGATTAAAAGGATAGATTGAGGGGAATATTCCTTCCCTGCCAGTATATTTAACTGAACCAGTTTAAGGAAATTACTTCCACTGAGAAGGAAATTATTCTCCTTGCAGAAGATGCAACATTGCCGGAAGTCCACTTCAGTTCTCAGGGAAGACTGGCACCAGGTGCTTAGCTAAATGCTTCTGATCAGCAGCTTTGCTTGCGATAACAATTCTTTAAAGAATGTTTAACTATGCCACTGCAGACATGTAGTGATGAAGCTTTCAGTGATACAGATTACTTCAGTGGGATGTATTGAATCATTTTTATTTTGAATTGCACTTCCAGAGATTGCCTCTTTCATTTTTAGAGTACGGAGGTTACATTAAAACAAATACATTGATTTGATTTTTCAATTGCAACATTCTTTGAGTAACTATCAAGCAAATCCTAGATTTATTCGGTCTGCTAAATGCAAATATTAGAGGAAAAATACTAATAATGACTGATTACTTGGAAATAACCATGAATAATTCATGATGCATTAAATAAAATTAATAGGTGAATAAAGCCCTACAGTTTAGAAGTTCGGTTTTAAACAATTCAACCACAGTAGTGGTCTTCTCCAGTCCTCTCTAATGTGAACTGCCATCAAATGTGTTTAAATTCAAATCAATATTATTCATTTGATTTAATATATAGACTATTCAAGAATATATATGTAAAATAATTTAAAAATGTAATTGACTCTTAGCTGTACTGAACCATTTACTTCCTATTTAATTAATGTTATAGAGCAGCATTTTAAAAAATGGTGGGGGTCTAGTGAAATATAAGTAGTAGTGTTATGTGAAGGCAACATTTGGCAGCAAAATTACTTTTGTTACACGTGAGCAGCTTAAGCTATGTGCGAGAAAAATTGCAATTGACCCCTTAGTCTAACAAAACTGCAAATCCATCTTCTCAGTTCTCCCTATTTCTGTTTCATTTCAAACTGAAAGCAATTTTCCTTTTAAAGTTGTTACTATTTTCTTAAACTCTTCTATCCTGAGGTTATCTGCTGTACCATTGAGATGGGAAGCTAGTAGAAATATGCTCATCTAATAGTGTATTGAATAGAGCTTCATTGCAGGTAGTCCCAAAGCTCAACCTCTTTAAATGTCATTTTGTGGGGAACTTTCAGACAAAAATGGACTGAACTTCTGTTTTGCTTTCAGACTCAATAATTTTTGCAGCAAGTATGAAATTAACTGAAGCTGGCTTTGAGTCTTTCATTTCTCTGGTTAATTTTCTGATTTCTTAGAACAAGCTTTATTGGTTGAAAGAAAAGAAAAAAGGTAAACCAGGCCAGAAAAGCCCTATGTGAAAGTTCTAGACATTTGGGAAATCAAGATTTCAAATATGGAAAAAAGTGCAGAATATGCATTAACTTACATTTAATAACTGGTTTGGCAAGATCGGTGCATTCTGAATTGTTACGTAAGGATGTGAGCATTGCTGTTCAATGCATACCTTTTTTTTTTTCCTCTATTTACTGGCATTTTACTTCATTTTGTCAATTAATGCTAAGATTTTGGACAATTTCAATCAGAATAGCCATCCCATGCATACTCTAGAACAAACCTGTGTGGGTTTTCATCAAAGATGATCAGCTTTTGTGGCAAATGGCATAATATGTGGCATCGTTAGTGTGAGTAAATGAATGCTTTTAGAAAACGAAATACTACCTTTAAATAGTTTCTACTATAATTGCTGTTTATAATGCTTTTATAGTCAGGCTAAGCTTGAGAAGTAACTCCTACTGATTCTTAACAGAAATACTGTTTTGGACTTTTTGCAAACCATGATATTTTTATAGTTGTTACAGTGCTTCTGTTTCTTTCTAGAGTAGTGTTCTATCTTGGAGCAGAATTCTCTACCATATGGAAATTTTGGGTGCAGGTAAAGCCATCCATGTCTTAATTCAGGCAAATGTGCAGCTTCGTAATTGCAATTTGCTGTGTTGTTCTCATAGAAGGAACACACATGACAGTTTCACTTTTAAATCTGGTCCAGAGAAGAGGTAACATTAAATCTGTTTTGGTTCTGCTATTAGGAAATACATTTAGACTTTAATCTGGGAATTAATTATAAGGCATCATTAGATTAAATAAGAATAAATAGAAATCAGTCAATTCTTAAGTGTTTATTAGCACTTAGTGTCTTAGATCTCAACTCATTTCTTTTTGGAAGACTGTGCAAAAGTGACCTGAGGTTTATTCTAGGACCCTACGTGTGATAATATATGGAAAGCTACTTAATTTGCCTCTATAGTGCTTCAAAATAACGAGCAAAATCTTGACATACTATATGCAACTTTGACGCACCTGTGTAAAATGTGGATTTTCATATATTACATCTGGTATTTCTGGTCTCATCTTAAAAGAATGCTCTCTACCAAGCAGCTTCATTGAAGTTCATTCTGTGAGTTTGACAAATGTATTCTGTCTATCCTTAATAGTCACACTGGTGCATCCATAGAGCCACTTTTAACCCCAGTTGTCATTTTAATATCCCATGACAATTCTTTTTACTATTGTCTCAAATTAGTCATGCCACAAAATAAGCATCAGAAATATAATGTATGTAGCTGCTTTTGCCAGAAAATTATGGTCATGATTGCATGGTTCCAGCCATGAGTTCCTGCCATCCAGCAGTCTGTCCATCTGGCTTTTAGACTTGGCAACAACACAGACATTATAATTATGTTCCCGTTCAAGCACAGGCATTTGAGAATATATGCTGACTCCAGCAAGTACTGGTAATTAGGTACCGTAGCAGAATCCACTGGGATTATGGGTTGCTTCATAATCGTTCTGCTCTTTCTTCAGAAGTCATTATACTTTTAAATATTAAGATATCCATGTTAAAATTTAAGGCTTAATATGTCAAGAATTCTCCTTTGTATAGAGTTTTCGTAGCATAATGCCAGTAATCATTGGAAGATACATTTAAGGCATAATATATTGAACAGCACCAAATTAGTGAGGTATTTTTAGATTAGTGGTGCCCAAGGTCTGGGTTTTTAGGAATCTGTCTGGCCACACGATTTCATCTGTCTTAGACTAATTTTCCTGTTTTTATGTGTATCTGGTAGTACTGAATATAGATGTGCCTTGAATTTATATTTTGGTTTGTTTGTCTTCCTTTGGTTACTCCCAGGTCTGACTCTTGCTATGAAACTGGCCATTAAGGCTTTCAGAAAACTCCCCCAAAGCAAACTAATGTATTTAGAAGTAAATAAGCTACTTGAAAAGGCAGGAATTGTTAATTTCTAAATGCTGCAGTATTGAAAGAAAACCTGAGTAAAGTCTGCTGTAGATTTTTTACAGAGCAGTGAAGGACAGGGGGCAAATGCACCAGTCGGCAAGATATGAGTGATAAAGTTCTTCCTTAGAGTGTTTAGTACAAAAAGTTCCTCTAGTGCAGGATACAGTTTCCTGTATCTGTAGGTCAAACCTAGAGGAAAACTGTGTTTAAGACTGATTTTGCTGTACATTACAGGGCTCCTGTCAGCTTTTGTGAGGACTGAACTAGTCTGGTAGCTTACTGATAGTCTATCTTGTAGGCTTGATCTTTACTCATCAATGTAGCATCATAGCCAGGGATCTATATATGATGACTTAGGAAAGCAGATAGGGCAGGATTGGCCTCATCTGTATTTTGTACATTGAAGATGTGGGTACTTCAGATTTTATAAGGAGCTGATGTGATTCCTGAATATTGGAACACAACAAGAATATATTGCAATTTGCAAAACATAAGAACAAATATAAAACTTGTTAGGACTTCAGCTGGCTATTTCTGTACTGTGCAAACACCTTGTCTGGGATTTCAGAATCAAAACCGTTATTCACTGTAAGAATTTTAGTACTGGTGTCTACACAATACTGCCAGAATTGATTGGAATAGCTGAGCTGTTTTTCATCCTACCTTAAAAAGTGACGTAGTGAAGTAGATCGTTGGTCTGGAGTTTAAGCCAGGTACTGCAGAACTGTGGAATTGTATGGGAACAGCAACTGACTGCTTCTTTGTTTTCATTTTAAAAGCCCCAGGAATTTGCCATTCCAGTGTTGTACACAGAAGGGCACTCATGACAACCCACACATACAAAAGGCTTATGAAACAAAATTCTCCATTCAAAAGACATTGTATTACTTATCTGATGCAAATTTCTGGTGGGAGTCCCATTAGTAGTTTTTATGCTTTCACCTGGAAGGAACAGGCAAAAATATTCCCATTTGTATTCAGCACAAAATACTTGAGCATGAAGGGAAACAGAGTTTCAGTTCCCCAAAAATAGAGCCTGATATTGTCAGTGGAAGGTAGTGAAGCCCTGTGGAATTCTGCAGTGCAACCTGGTACCTTTTAATCCATTTTCAGAAATGTCTGCACCTAGCCATGCAATATTAAACTTAGAGCAAAAGAATTTAATGTTTAAATGTCTAATCAGTAGTTGATGATAATATGTTTGTGACTTCCTTTATCCAATTCAAAGCTAGTTGTTTAGAGAGTCAAGTAGTCATCTGCTCTGAAATAAATATTTTGGGAAAGGGAGTAGGGTTATCAAAGTCCCATCAGCCATAAATAGACTAAGTCCAGGAATTTTGTTTAACAACTCCTGTGAGAGTTAGTAAAATGATGTTTGCCCATATATGAGGTGATAGAAAATTAGTCATTGCCTTTCTGGCAATATGGTTACAAGTGCTGCCTAAACAAGGACTGCAGAATTAGGCTGTCTTATTTTCCATGGACTGCCAAATGCACGTATTTCTTTAGGGTCAAGGTCTACTGAGTTCTATGAGACTAGAGTTGAATGCCCATATTGCATACCTACTTGAAACCATTTTAGTTTTTTTGCTCTATTTCATCCACCTTAGGAACTTATGAATTGCTGAAAATCCTTGCTAAAATTGGCCTGCAGCCCAATCCTGATCCATTTCCTTTTTCTTTAAGTAGAATTCCTCACTGGGTATGTTCTAATATAATGGGCTGTAACCAATTAATCACACAGCTATTAATGGAAGTACAAGGCAGTACATTGCAAGCTTGTTAGTTTCACTTAGCCTTGCGAATTTGGGTCTGGTGAAAATGCAGTGACATCAGCCAAGCTGACAGACACAATGCTCAGTCAAGGTCTTCTGTGCTACCGCCTTACTATTGTTTAATGACTTGGAGCATTCAGCATGGCACCTGGCAGTGAGAAACCCCTCTAAAGAAATTGGTAGCTTGGTAAATTCTGTACCTTGGAATGGCAAAAAAATGTACCATGAATGCAAACACTAGATTACTGTGTGAGTGTTGTGCCTTTTATAAGTAGTTCCCTGCCAGAAGTGGACGATAGGAAACATGTTGGCATGGGGAGCTTGCATGGAGTTAATAATCTGAATGCTAAGAGGTTTTTTTTCCTTCTGAGAGCACAGAATTGTTTTATAAATTTTTTAAAATCTGAAATAGGTGTTTGACATGAGCGATTAAGGGAAGCTATTTAGAATTGCAAAATGAATTAAAGGTTTAAAATGTCTTTACACAGTTATAGGCAGAAGCAAAAGTACTGGAATTGGAATAATGAACTAGGAAATTGCTTCTTCGAAAGGAGAAACATTTGAAACCAGAAATAAACTTCCAGTTTTACTTCTCTAAGTTAAATTGCTTGTAATTCTAGATACTCAACAGTGATGTTGATATATATCAAGAGTCTCACAAATTGGGGTTTTTTTGTATGTTAGAAGTGTTTGAAATGTTGAAATCCCCTTTTGGAGATTTTAGGGAGTTATGTTTTATGCATCTTTGGGAAAGGGAAAGGCCAATGCCACTGAGGCTTAATTTCACATTTCCCACATCAACCTAATGTGCCATCCAGTGGAAATAGCATTGGTGTTTCTTCATTGAGAATATTAAGCATCTTGGAGAGTTTCTATTCTTCTAGGTTTCTAATCCTTTTCCCATTTCAGAGAACCTATTTGTTATTTTCAGTGTAATGCCTCCATATTGCTGATCATAAACTTCCTTTACAAAGGCATGGGCCATTGTCTCTGTTTACCTGGGAGAAACTGCAGCACAGAAATGAAGGATGATTCATCCATGTTGTTTTAATGATGTGGTGATTGAGCCTACTGCTTCCTGATGGCTTGTGTCTTAATCATATCCTCCTGTAAAGGCTGGCTCAGGGATGACCTGTGTCATGTTTCTCATGTTTTGTATGAATAGCAAGAGGGGCAAAAAATACTTCAGGTTGAATTCCTTATCACTCCTTGTTCTGAAAGGAGACCCTGACATTATTTTACCAAACGTTCATTTTGCTTTGTTGCTTTGGTTCTTGAACAGCCTGTTAAAAAAAAATAAAATAAGAAAATTGTTCAGCACCGGTTGTGAATAGGTTTGGCAGCCACTCGGGGAACAGAGAAGTAGACAGGGTCCAACCTTTATCAGACACATTTGCCCTGTGCTAATAATTGCTAGTGTCAATAGGTTGTATTTTGTGGGGCGTTTTGTCAGTTCAAATTAATATTAAGATACTTCTAGAGACAGGAGTATTTCTTTTAAAAACAGTATACAGTGACTGTTGTGTATCAGGTGAAGACCTGCAAGTTACCATGGCTACCTAAGGCTTTTTGAAGTTGTGCTTGACAGAGCTAACACAGCTGGTAGCACTTGAGTTTGTGGCTGTGAACAACAGAAACCAAAAGGTGGGCTGGGTTCTGCCTCCACTAGACCTGCTCCCTTGCTTCCAGCAGCCTTCCAGTACCTGAAGGGCCTACAGGAAAGCTGGAGAGGGGCTTTTTACAAGGCATGTAGTGATAGGATAAGGGAAAATGGTTTCTAACTGAAAGAGGGGAGATTTAGGTTGGATATTGGGAGGAAATTCTTCACTGTGAGGGTGGTGAAACACTGAGCTAGGTTGCCCAGAGAAGCTGTGGTTGTCCCCTCCTTGGAAGTGTTCAAGGCCAGGTTGGATGGGGCTTGGAGCAACCTGGGCTAGTGGGAGGTGTCTCTGCCCGTGGCAGGGGAGTTGGAACTAGATGAGCTTTAAGGTCCCGTCCCAGCCAAACTATTCTATGATTTTATGACTGTCACAGAAGCTGATCCAGAGAGTTTTTCAGTGGCTGTTTCAGTAGTCTGTTTCAATACAGAGTTTATACACAAAGACTGTCATTACAACAAGTAACCCATGAAGGATGCCTGCCTGTATGTGCAGCTCCAACACAGACATATCTGTCATGCACGTGTTATCTTCGTGGTCCAAATGGCCTTTTTCCATCCCTGGTTGACAGTGTTAAATGCTCTCAACTTAGGGTGAATTGATGATGAAGTGATACTGTCCCTCTGATTTTGCAACCAAAGATGCAAAATTAACCTGGGATAAAATTTCTCATTGAATACAGATTCACAGTGTGTAAAGCGATGTTCCTTAATTACCTGCTAAAAAGGAAGACGGATATGATTATGTGTATCTGGCTTAAAACCAAAGGGACTCGGGAACGCAAAGCCCGAGGGGGAGAGCACTAGCAGAGCCACGGTACTGCCTGTGTGGCAGCCTGCGTTTTGCCGAGAGCAGGGTCAGTTCTTGTCACCACGCTCCCATCCCAGGCAGGACCCAACTGGGGCCCAGTCCCAGAAAAGGTGAGAAATGGGGGAACAAATGCTCCTAGTATTTAATTTTGTGGCTTTCCAGTGCTTGTACGTGCACAAATGGTGAACATCAGCAATGCTCACGTTCGGCGAAGGGGTGAGTTTCACAGAAATAATTTATGGCAATCCCCAGTTGTTACAGTGATAAATGATGATAAATAATATAATTTCATGGTGAAGAGTCTGTCAGTAAACTAGGAAAAGGGCTGCAGCTGGCTAGAGCTGGGGCTGTGCACATCTCTGAAGCTTGGCACAAGCAAACTGAATGTCCCTTTAGACAATTAATTTTTACTTTTTTTAATAAAAAAAGAAAAGCCTGCTCTTGGTCACCCACTTTCTTACATGATTCTGGCTCTCAAATGACCTTAGGAGAAGGCATGGGTGTCAGCCTGACGTTAACCAATCTCCCCAGTTGTGGTGCACACCCGTGCCCTCTGAGGGGCTCAGCACTGCCAGGAGTGAGGGGCGGGCAAGATGGCGCCGGGGCCTGCAGCAGGGCTGCAAAAGGGTGCAGATAAACGTCCCTCTCCCTTTATATATATAGACACACATCTCTTTGGGTGGGTGTCAAATGTCCTCTAATACTTGTTTCATGGCAATACATGCTTTGTCTGATGGCAGGATCCACCTTTTGTTCCAGTGATGCAGAAATGATCCTTATGGCTGATTTCTTGGCCTGGCAAATCTGTTTGAGGGCCGGTGACAGCTGCCATGCTTTTCTTTGGGAAATCTCTAATCTTCACATCCAGGAGTAAGTAAAAGCTCTGCTTTGATTTAGTTTCTCCGAATTTGCTGTTCTGGTGGGCCGTGGCCTCTGGTGTGACAGGATTGGGATGGCAGCACGGGCTCCAGGGGGAGGCCGAGGTGGGAGGTCACAGGAGGCTGTCCCTCCCACAGCTGGTGACACCTCTGCCCATTCCACACAACAGGGAAAATCAGATCATGGATGATCTTTGTCATAGCCCCTTCAGTGACCTTTGGAAACAAGATGAAGGTGGCATTTGGCTGTTCCCCCTGGGGCCTCACTGCGTGCAGTGGCCCTCTGCAGAGAAGCCTGGCCAGGCTCCCTGGGATGCGCGTGGCATTGGGGGTGCAGAGTTCAGAAGTGAAAAGTCGTAAAACTGGATACTCTGTGACTGATGCAGATAATCTCATAAAAGCATTAGCTAGACTCCCCTCTGGAGACATGGCTGCTTAGTTTGGGCATGCATGGCTGACTAATGCTGGAGCGTGAATGCGGGTGTTTCCTCACTGCTGGGAGTGGAGGGAAGCTGCGGTTTGTCACCTCGTTACAGCTCTGCTTTGTCAGACCCAGGAGGGAAGAAAGCAAGCTGGCAGCATTAAGAGTCATACAATCTGACTGGAAACTCTGCAGGTTGTAGCCTGGTTTGACTGAGTTAGTACAGAGGCTCTGAGGTGCTTCACCATGAGCCACTTAAACATGCTAGATAAGATGTGTCTGTCTATTCTCAGGACCTCTCCTTATCAAAGATCAGTGCTTTCCAGAAACTGGTTCAGGTAGGTGAAAATGTAGGGTAACACTGGAGAAGCCAAGTAATTGACTGCAGGGGAAAAAGGTGGGGTAAAAAAATTGTTAACTGTCGTGTTCCCTGCCTATCCTCCTGCACCAGAAATCTGTTCGCCCATGGAATTTACAGCCTATTCAGGAACTGTAGCCTAGAGATAGGTTTGGTAGACATCCTGTCTTAAAATTACATACATCCTACAACAGAGAAAAGTGGAAATTTTAGGTGAGGAATGCTTTAGTCTGTGCTTTGAGCCATTGTTCCACTGAAATAATTACATGAAGATAATACTGGGTTAAAAAGAATTAAACTATACCAAAATATGGATTGCCTTCCTAATGATAGTATGGTCCCAAGCATGCAGAAGCAAATACTAAATGTTGTGTTTTCCTACCGGTCTTGCATTAAACTTATGGGGCGACTCAGAAGGGCTCCTAACTAACCAAATTAAATCCAGCCTCAAAAGGTCATCATCAAGAGACCATCTTCCAGTGTTTTTTCAGGACAGGTAACTTTTCTTTAGAAGAATAACTTGTTGAAAGCCTATGTAATTAATACAGCAGTAAATTAAGCATGGCTTTTAAACCAAGAAATTAAGGTACTCTATTTTGTGTACAAATCTTTGCTGTTTTATTGAGATAGAAACCCTGAGTTATTTATGAGAAAATAAAATGTTGTTTCATGGCTTTGTAGTATCCATTGATGCCCCCTCCCTGGAAGTGTCCAAGGCCAGGCTGGATGGGGCTTTGAGTAACCTGATCTAGTGGGAGGGGTCCCTGCCCATGACAGAGGGGGTGGAACTGGATGAGCTTTAAGGTCCCTTCCAACCCAAACCATTCTATGATTTTTCCTAAACAACTTAATTCTTACTCAAATTACTGCTCAGTTGTTACCGTCCCACTGCCTTCAGTTCATGCCCTTATTCCTACTAAACACTGTTAAATGTTCCTATGAAAATATGAAATTGTTCCCCCCCCCCCTTCTAGTATGTTCTTTTATTTGCTGTCACTTCTGGGAGCTGTTCAGAGCAAAGAGTATCTTTATATTCCAGAAATGGATAAAGACGTAACTTTATGTCTAGTCAAGTGACCTGATCTTAATCTCAGTCTGAAAGCAGTGAACAGGTAGCCCTCAGGGAGACCCGGCAGCAGCACTGAAGGCACAACTGCAGCATGCTGTGGCAAAGATGTGGTTTCAACTTGCATTATGTTGGCTTGGAAACTCTGGTATATACTCATAAGATTCCCCTCACAGCAGTTACAGCTTGTAATGATACTCATACCGGTGTGTTTTGGTTTTTATTTTTTTTAAGCAAATGAGACTACTGCTTCCCAAGGCACAACATGTGCTCTTACCTATCTTTGATGTGGTACAGACTGCCCAAACCTGCAACGGCCACCAAAGTGTTCATCCTGACAGGCATCTGCAACTCTGTCTGAACTCCTGTGCACTAGGATCAAACTTTCTACAAAATGTTTAAACTATATTAGGCATCATATATGGCCTCTAAAGGCTGTCAGGATAAATACTAATATTGCTAGAAACTTCCAAAAGATGCACAATTAATGTCATTAATACAGCTTTGTAGTGGGCCCCTGTAGAATATACGCATGGTATGTATTTTCAAGGAAAACAATTACTGGTAGGAATACCCCTGAGGGTACATACGTTGCCACTATCTACTTGAAGCTTACTCCTTAGTCTGTTGAGAACATCTAGGATCGCTGCATTGCTGCAAGTGCTTCGAAACAAATATGCTTGACAATACAGCCTGAGAGCAGACAAGATTAACTATGATTCAAAAGAAGTGCTTGCTCAATGCAAGGGTAAATCATGCTCTTTTGATCGTGGTTGCCTTAGTAGTAGGGAGTGTTGGGAGATGTAGTCTGCTCCTTAGGGTTTAGAAGCTTTGTTTAACTCTTATGTAGTGGGCACAAGTGCTGCGGTATATATGTATGTAAGGCTTTCACAAGAGCGAGGTGCAACTGAAACACGTAGTTGATAACTTCCTTCTCAGACTGCAGCAAAGCTGACAGGCCTCATTCAGCATCAGAATCCATCTCAAAGCATAACAAATAACCAGGTACTCTTTGAGACAGTCTCTGTTCACCCGGTGCCATGGTTCCTACTTAATAAATGCAAGAATACTTACACTGCCTCTGTGGTTTGTCTCCTGTCTGAGCTCTCCAGGTGAGTAATTTCATAATGTATTTCCTTCTGTCCATCCTTTGTGATAAGCGATAAGGAAAAGAAAATTACTGAAAATAACTCTCCAGCTGCCCTCTGCTTAGACTTTTTATGAGTGCAGGTGGGAGGGAAGCTGCTGTTCTGAACCACAGGTGTTCAATAAGATAATGTGTCAGCAGGCTGCCTGTTCCTTGTCTCCTTGGCTGTCTTGTCCCTTTCTTCCTCTTACACATGACAGCAAATACGTTTCAAAGTAATTTGCTTGGGCCTTAAAAGTTAACAACTTAAGAAAACCACACAAATTCAGAAGACGGTGTTTTCTTTAGCTGCTTTTGATACAGATATTCTGCATTTTAGCATTTGATGAACCTTTCTCAGGCACACTTGACAAGTTTCAAAGTCCATTTACTTTAAGTGGTCAAAGAATCCCTAGCAAAGAAAATTTTGTGCTTTGTCTAATCTTCCTTACACACTGCAAGAACCAGAAAATGAAGTTGTTCCTTGCAATGCACTCTTGAAACTATCTCGTTAGATTTGAGCCTGTTTGCCTTTATGGGTAGAATGTAGAGAAGTTCTTAATGCAGCTCTAAAAATCCAGCTTCCATGCTAATGAAGCAGAATGACAATAAAGCAATTTTTGGCTTTTTATTTCTTTTTGTGGTTTTTTTTGTGTGTTTTTTTTTTTTTTTTTTTAGGGGGAAGGGGGATCTAATCTCCCTGGCTGAATAGGAACATCAGAAGATTTACTTATCTTGAGAGCTCAGGTTCAAAAAAAGTTACATTCTCAATAGGAGCCCAGGTTTTTGAACATGCACACCATTTTTTGTGTGTGCTCTTCATTAAGTTGGCAATCTGTTCTTGTTCTATGTGATAAAACAATAAAGCAAAGACTGAGTTGAATACTTTCGTTCCATGATTTTAATGTCTGCTGGAAGGCTGCCCTTAGCTCTGAAACAGATTTTTGCCGCTATAATAATTTTGTTCTGGTTCACACTGCAGGAATATATGACTAAGGCGGCACCCAGGAAACCTTTCCAAGTAGCTTGTACACTATGCTTCAAATTAATCTACCTATCATATCTATGTATCAAATGGAATGTGCAACACACTTTTGTCATTTTTTTTTAAGAGCACTGATACTCTCTCCTGCAAGATGAGTTGCCTTTTTTCCTTTCTAAAGGGATAGGAGGAGTAGATGGACACTTCATGTTTCAACTCAATCGTGCCTGCTTGCTGCTTTTATTCCTCCTTTCATTAACTCTCAAGATTTGGCACAACAAGAGCATTATATAAGACTATATAATTCTTACAAAAATCCAAGTAAATGCCTTTCATGAAGTACTAGGTGCTTATCATGGCTGTAAGTAAAATGAATCATTTCCCTTTTAAACAGGAGCTTTAAACCTTGTATTTTGTGTGGTTAATTGCCACAAGCCAAAATAACCTTTTGAGCTCTGTGAATTTTCACAGCTGCAGACTGGAGGAAAACAACTCCACATGGATCTATAGAAACTTAAGAATTTCCAAAAGAAATTATTCCCCACTCCAACTGCCTCTTTTAGCACAAAGCCCAGCTAATTTTTGCCAGAACGTTAAATGTTCCTAGCATGTGTCTGCAGAGACAAAAGCCTGAGTATCATCTAAAGGATAGAATGAGGAAGAATAAAGCAAGGACAGTATGAATTTGATGCTTCAAGAACAGAATGGGGAACAGTCAACAGGTCAAGGTGATTAAGCTTTTGCTAGAGATGAACAGATCAAGTAGGTTCAAGGCTTAGTAGGTCAGTAACAGGATCATGGAAGACTCTTGACATGTTCTTGTATGTAGAGAAATACAGGGATGTACCTTGTGTATGTTTTTAAGCTAAGGGAGTAAGTATCTGTATTACAAGGCAAGATTAGTATGTGGAATAGGAATCAACAAATGGGGAACCTAGGAGGAAAACAATTTCCAGTCTTCTTGATGAAAATAAGTGACAACCAGTACTGGAAAAGGTAAGAGGCTGCAGAAACAGTATTGGGACTGCAGTCATAAAACCCAGTTATGCTGGAAGAGAAATCCTTCTGCCCGTCCTCTCTACTATGGGATGGTTATCTCCCCCTACAAGAGTGAGTTCATTGCTTCAATGAAAGACAATCAAGAGCAGGAGTGAAGGACCTGGCACTGGAAGGGGAAATTTGGGTAGGGAAGTAGTGGGCTGGCAGTAGGAAAACAGGGAAAGAAAATGGAGGCTGAAGGTCAGAAACCCACCAGTCATCCTGTTAAGGAGGAGGATGAAGGAAATACTAAGAGAGAAGCAGAAAGAAATACTTGGTAAATATCAAATGAAGCAATCAATCTCTCCATTGACTGGTAAAGAGGACCTAAGGCTGGGGAGATGGATGAGGTTAAAATATTCTGCTAAAACAGCACAACAAATCACCAACACAGAAACTGAAATCCTTTGTTGGCAAGCATAGGAATGAGAAATATGGGATATAGTCAGTATATTAAAAGACCAGTGGATGGCAGCATCTTTTTACTACCAAAATACAAGGTTGTCATGCCACATGTTTTGGTTGTAGCTCATCTGCTGACTAATACATCACATGTCCCAAGAACAAATCCAGGTTTGACTCTAGTTTAGCACAAGCTGCAAAGATTGTGCCTTTTGTGTAGAGTTCATATTTCTCTAAGACAGTGGTGACCACTACTGTAGTTGTCCCACACTGGTAGATGAGCAGCATGTTTTACAAGGATAGGAGTGAAAGGCATAGAATAAGAGTGAGAGAGAACAACAGGGATCACATGATGTGACCTAGCTGTATGCACCTTCTAAGAGTTTATTAGAATATTTCATGACTAAAAACTCAGAGGGCTATGCCTAAAGAATCACCTTGGTGTATTACTTCTGATAATTTAGTGTGGTCTCAGTCCCAAGTTTATTGTTCTGCTATGAAGTTGATTTTTTCTCAGAAGCTGGGAATAAAATCTGTAACTTAGAGAGAATTTCATGAGATATAAAATTATATTTGAGAAGGAAAACTGCATACCAATTCAGGCCATAGCATAACACCCATGCAAACAAAAGCTGGTGTGCATGTTAAAGGGAGAACTTATATGCTAATTAGAATTCAGAAAAAATACCCACATTATTCTTGCTTACCATCTTTATTCACTCTTAAGTGGAAAAAACCTGACAAGTCATAATGAATTTGATTCATTACCATACATACTGTCTATATTCCCTGTTCACATGAATTTCAACTGAGAAAGAAAAATACACATTTTAAAAGAACAGTTCATAAATTCATTTGATAAACAGAATTCCAATAAAATTGTGAAAGTTAGAAGGAAAGGTTTTTCAAGACTCATGTTTTCTGAGGCAAAACACTTAATGTAAAGTACACCTGACATCGGACTTCCATACACCTCAGGTTTTCTATGTAGTCTTCATTAAAGTGTACTTACTAAATGTTTCACAGTATCAGAACATGAGTTCCTCCATCAGCTTCAAAAACTGTCAGATACTCACTGTAAACAATGCTTCCATAGAAAGGACAGTTCAAATATAAAAAAGAGGAGGGCATTAGCAGTGAAGTTTCTTTGGGAGATAGTACATTGCATTTGGTTCTGACTTTCTTAAAATCAGCAGCAGACAAAGCATGATGATAATTTAAATTATTTGAAGCTCTTTGGTTTTCAGAGCATTTGTAAAAACAGGTCCAATTATAACAAACTGATATTTGCATAACTGACTTTGAAACAAAGCATTTTGTTAGTGATAAATGCATTAAGAGCTGAAATATGTTAAGACAAGCTATTCTGTTTGTCAACTTGTCAGATGTGTGCTGAAGCTTCCCATTCTAATTACAAGATGTTTAGTACAGCACAACAGATAATTTAAAATTAATATAGAAGCTGGAATGTTTTTTCAGTTGTAGCACACTACATCTGAGAAGATTGCCATGACAAAACATGAAAATGAAAGAGGACTGGAAGCAATGATTTATAGACGTTCTAATTTTTCACTTAGAAATTCTTCCACACTATCTGTATTCCACTTGAGGATGCTCAGTTCTTCTGCAATGTTCCCACTGTCGTCCAGCAGCTTCAGTACAGGGTCAGAACCACGCACATACTGCAGGGAGGGGAAAAAGTCAGTTACCTCGGGCTGGAAAATGCATTCATATTAAGTTACTTGCCTTAAGAAAAACAGGTAGGAAACAGCGTCAGTTCAGGCTTCTGGCTTGCATTTAGTGTCAAAGAGAGGAAAGCGGAGGAACAAGTCAAATGAAGAGCTGGGGGGGGGGGGGGGAGGGGGGGGGGGGGGGGGGAGGTGGGGGTGTGTGGGTGTGTGTGTGTGAAACATCTACTACTTGTTCTCCT
This sequence comes from Aegotheles bennettii, assembly GCA_013398125.1. Lineage (NCBI taxonomy): Eukaryota > Metazoa > Chordata > Aves > Caprimulgiformes > Aegothelidae > Aegotheles > Aegotheles bennettii. The sequence continues at coordinate 52,935 of VZRW01005507.1, forward strand.
TGGCACACTATACAAACTAATGCATAAGCACAGAGCAGTGCCTTAAGCCTAACTTCAAAAGATGGTATTCTGCTTCAACTGTTTCAAGTTACTGAAGTTGGATTTTTGTATCAAGCAGCTACATGATTTTTCTCATATAATCAATAGCCTGTTTACAGTTTTAGAAATTTCCGGTCACTTTTAGCAGCTCAAAGTTCTACCAATTTCTAATCTAATCATATTCTTGTCTGCTGTGTTCTATCTGCTCACTAGGCTTTGCTTGTAACATAATACTTTAATGCTACTGAAGACTCACTAAGCCACAAAATATGTAATGCAAATAAAAGCTTTTAACAGTATTAGAAGGCTCTAACCATTTGAGTTTATGGAAAGATTTCCCCAGGAGTATTTTACTTTACCCTATTGAGCTAACCTAGTTGGTTTAACTTAATGAAGCTAGTGGCATCTCTAATCTGTTTTCCAAAATGGATTGTAAAATAAATACCAGAGCAGTTGGCACTAAATTTTTTCTGGTAGTGCTCTGTACCAACTGTAGTTTAGACTGATTTGATGTTCAATACAGCTAGAGAGTTTAAAATAAAAATGAAACAGTCAGACATGCAGAAGGAGAGAAAGCTTCTGAAAGAAACTGGAGGACACAGAGACATGAATGCATGAGACAGACAGAGGAAATCTGTTTTAGATAGAATCTGCTGCTGAGAAGACAAATCACTTATTGCAGCCACGCATAGCTATGAAGTGATTCCAGATGGTGCCATTTGGTGAATAGAGATGGGAACACAAGATGTGAGAATCAAGATGTATATCTGTGGTACGCTGGAAATTTACACAGGATTTTAAGAGGAAGGTGAAGTCTTACACTAGATCTTGAAATCAAAGAATTGTTTGAACTTAAGGCAGTGCAGCTTATGCAGCTTTGCATATAAGCAAGTCATAAGAAACACCATTCAGTATATGCATTTCTATAAAGCTGGATGTTTGAAAACTATAAAGAAAAACAGAATCATAGAACACAGCAAGAAAATTCTGGGAGGGAGCAAAAAATTCTAAGAATCAGTGAATGTTTGGAAATGGCAGCTCTGTCAGAAAATGAGGCAAGAATAGAACAGGAGAAAAGGAAACTATGGCAGAATAAGCTTGGGGAAATCCAAGACATCCACAGATGAACAGAATGCAAGCATTGCTCACATTCTTTTGCCATCTGCTGTTACTTATAGGTTCCAGTATATTTTTTCCTTGGATTAAAAAAAACCAACAAATAACAACAATAAAAACAACCCAAAACCCCAGCAACAACAAAGAATTGGTACCAAACAGTTACTGAGCAATAACCCAATTAATATTAGCAGCAGAAACTTGTAAAGATTTATACTGGCAATGCAAGTATATGTCCTCTGCTAAAGGATTACTTGATCAGCAAATACAGAACAATCCACAGAACTGTCTCCACCAAGCCTAATTCTTCCTAACATCCCAAATTAAAAAGTTAGTTACTACTCACCTTGATTTGCAGTCCCCTGAAGAGTTTTGGCTTATCGCTCCTGACAAAAGCTATGGTTTGGAGAAAAGAAAGAAAGATAATCAAACTCTTCTCCACTTCCCTAAAGTACATTTACATTCAAGCTAGTGTTCCCTGAATTACTTCTTTTGAAATGATGCTTTAGAAGGTATCTTAATGTTAAAATTCTAATATCCTCACAAAATTAATAATACTAAATCTATTATGCCTAGGGAACACCCTATTTTTGCTAGTATTCCAAACAAGCCTTGTATCTGCTTGCATCTGCATTGCTGCAACTGTCTAAATCAGTTTATCTGCATGTACAACTGACAGTCTTCAACAGACTGGCCCATATGCTGCTGCGATACGCAAATGTGAGAAAAAGCGATCAAAATGTGGCTGAAGATAAGCTTTGTGAGGGAGGCTAAGTACAACACACATCCTGTCAGCAGGCTCCACACAAGCTGCAGCAGCGTGGGTGAAAGGGCACAGAGGAAACTGAGTAGAGGTGTTATTCTTGCAAACAAGAGGGACAATCTTGTCTTGCAGAGGTATCTGAGATTACGTGTTGAAAACCAGCAAGAAAACAAGAACAGGAAACAAGAAGGGAAGCTGGGACCTCCTCTTCTCTTGACACTTCTAAAGGTAACCAGCTTTAAGATGGACTTTATGGCCTGTCACATAGCTAAATGGAGAGAAATTCAAGTCTGAGGCGGGCTGCTGCTGAATAATTCTTCGCTTGAAGCACTAGTCAGCAAAAAGCAAGCATCAATCACAGCATAGTCCCTGTATCCCTACAGCACAACCCAGGCCTTAACTTTAAAATTTCAAGATAAAGCGTGAGCATAATCCCCTACTTCTGAACACTTTAGCCTAATGAGTGTCTGAGTTTTAGAAGTATTTAAAATTTAGGCAAGAGCATAGTCTTCATTCCTCCTTCTTACATTCAGGTTATGCTAAAGGCTAAATTTAGTATCTGTACTGCCATTAAGTGGATTCAAGACACTCCTGTAGCATGTGAGTACCATCACCCCAGGGATGAACCCTGGTGGTATGGACTGTCTCTACAAAGGTACTACCTGCATGCTAAAGCTGCTTTTTCAAGGTTAGACAACAATGAATCTCTCAAAAATTGCAGTGCATCCAGCTGGTGCATGGAGATGAGTGCAACCTGAGGACTAATGTTTCATACTGCCTCACAAAGTGTAGTGCTTTCCTCAGTAATTGTAAAGATGTCCTTTGGCACCTTTATACCGATCCTTGTATTATTGTGGACAGCTACCTTAATACTTTCACAGTATGTATATACAGAGTGGCATTCATTTCTTTCCCTCTTCCACTGTGCTCCCAGTACAGATCAAAATCATGTATTCTGCCTGCTGCACCAACCACCACACAGTATAAACCAGTTGAAAAAATACCAATGGCCCAATAGCACTAAATAACCAGTACTTGCTCACATACTGCAGTTCAATTCTGATTTAAACTCACAAAGACGTAATTTTCAGCTTCAGTGTTTCCCATATCCTTGTGACCTGTTTGTTGTCTTGGCTGTCACCAGCAGTAACACACAAAAAAGCAGCAGATATTTCTTATTCTTTGTTAAGTCCACAGTACGTCAAACTGTTTCATGAGGAATTTTTCCACATTTTTTTTCAATTTAAATCTAGAGCTGAAATCAGTCTGTAGGGCTTAATATGAAAAGGACATTGTAAGAAGCAGTTATTACAGTGGGCAACTTTAATTGCAAAACTTAAAGAAAAACTGTAAGAGCATAGTAAAATGGATAAAGTTTCAGAAGCGAATCTGAACTGTGGAACTCTATTGTATTAAAGAATAGCCTTTGGGGGTTAACTCACATTACAGCACTTTGAGCTTGTAACAGGTGTGAGGATTTGTTACTTGAGTGACAGATGAAAAGCTCATTTGGACATGAGTGACTATTCTCTGCTGCAGTGTTGGACTGAACACGCTCACACAAAATGGGAACAGAATTAGGAAGAAGAAAGTATTCTACAGGCAGTATTACATTTTGTCGCTTTAAAAGTAGCCATTACACATGTGTATCAATGTCAAATGTCTAAATCTTCTGAAAGCTGAAGCATTACAGAACATTTTTCATGAAATATTAGACAGCCAGAACAAAATTGGTTTCTGTTAATGGCGTATTTATTTCTAATACTGATCACAGTGACTTTCTGCATTAGTCACTTGAATTTGCAATGCAACAAAGTAAAATACTGTACAAATTACTTGATTTGTATATTCACAATTTTGGAAGCTAAAATGAGAAACTAATATACTGACATGCATTAAAAATACAGATTATCTCACCAAACACTTTTTTTTTTCCTTTCCACAAAATCATGCCCTAAGTTGAATCAACAGCCTCTGAATGGAACTGATGGGGTTGGGAAGTCAGATGAAGCTATAGTGCACACTCTGGGACATGCTGCTACTTGTTTATCATGTGATGTGGTGCACACGCTCCACCTTCAGCAGTGCCCCAGCAATTTCCCCTCTATACATCAACATTATTGCTTCCCATGATCCTATGTCTGAAGGCTACTTGCACATCTTTACATCACTACCTAATAGTCTGATGTTGAATACTAAAATCCTATCTATCTCCCCATTTTTCTCTCGCTGCAGCAGCTTTAGAAATTACACCCTGCAGAGAAACAAGCATTTATATAATCCAACCATGGGTGAGCGAGGAAGGCATTTTCCACTTTGACTTCCATAAGATGAACTATGAGCTTGCTGCCATGACGCTGTGTTCTGGTGAATTAAACACCAGACCAGAAGTCAGAGCTGCTCTGCTGCCAGCTTTGCAACTGTCCTTTCACATACTGTTATGAAAATCACTTCACCTTATGCTCTTATAAAACATGTGCAATACCAAAGCATATGCCTTCCATTTGAAGGCAACCCTGAGGTGAGCCTACAGAGCAGACTTGATTGCCATGCAATCAACTACAGCTAAAAGGTCAGAGAAAAGCATCAGGTTTGTATGGGCATTCTAAAGCCTGCCCAGCACCAAACTGTTCTGCAAAGAGAGGTAATACTGAAGAGTGCTTTTAAAGACTAGAAACAGCCTCTGCCTATGAACACAGTAGAATGGAGAAACTCACTGCTTTCTTTACAATGTCACTTCACTTTCATATGTAACGCCTCTTTGTTTTGCGAAAGTGAGAACCAGTATGTTAGAATTAAAGTCTAGAGTCCCAAGTGGAGATTACTAAGGAATAGAAGAATCACCCTTGCCCAAATGACAAGTCTATGTATAGGCATACACACACCTGCACTATTCTATCTCAGGTACAGTAGGATGTACCGTAAGAGAACTTTCTGACCCAAAATGGACATGAAGCCACACCTCTCCATGCAGAGTTGCAGATCTATATGCTAAGCACGACTTTGTAAACAGAGTTGACTACCTACTGTTATATATTAAAGGCATGATCCAGACTACCAAGAACATCTACATTCAGGAATATTCACATTATTTAGATTCCTGCTTTAGAAGCAAAGATCTTCTGCTTGATCTATAACTAAAAAAATACAAAAATATGTTGAGAAAAAATTAAATTTATCTCTTAATAGTTGAATGAGAGCCAATATACAATGGCAGTAAAATCTCACACTAGTTTTCAAACAACTATGCACACAGACAAGCATTTTTAAACCTTGTCTGTCTCTACATGCATCAGAAGGATTATAATGGCCTCAAATCAGAAAGGCCTGGAGGATATTAAAAAAACCTTACTGTCTCTATTATTTCAGCTTCAGATTTTAATGGCAGAAAAGCACAAGACAGAACTAGTCAAATCTTCAGCACAAGGTCAGCAATAAATTTATACTGCACAATTTTTCCTTCTGGTAAGATACAGCATGTCTTCTGGCAAGAATCTAATGCGATTAAGTATCTGCCAGTAATGGAAAAGTCCACTTGTTCAAACTTCTAATCCTTTTGTTATTTAAAAAGCTGTGCTTTTAGTTTAGATTTATTCCATTGCTTACTATTGTAACACTTATGAGGTCTGTGTATGCCCAGGGGGATTTATCCAACTTTAAACTGCACATATCCTTCTCAGTTTATGCTATTTTTCTAGCAAACAGAACCCTTTAGCTTCTTTTAAACTCTTGATGCTGTGTACAGATACACAGCTTCATATTACAAACAAGTCTCCTCAAAAATGCTGATTGTGAACTGAAAAGCAGCAGCATACCTTTTTGATGAGGTGACTATCCCTCCTGTCCCTCAGTATTACACCAATTACGTGATCAGGACAAAGAATTGTTAGTGCTTTGAGAGCAACATCAGAAAGGAACCCTTCCATCTTCATTCATGAATAAAGGAGGAATGTTTCCAAATTAGCATAAAGGATGATCTGTTTTTATAGGAATAGTTAAAGTCCTTTTGTGATTCATTTAAATCATCAAATTAGCAATTGGTAGCACATGAGTTATCACTATCTTTCAAAAGACATTTTATCAAACAGTACCACGGTACTTTGTGCAACTCAATGCAGCATATATAACTGATTTTTAAAACTCAAAAGTAAGAAATGACTAGATGTATGCAAAATGTGTTATAGGAAACAACTGAAGTGATCTAATGCATGATTAAAGTACATTTAAGATTATCTAGAAGTAATTGTTCTGAGTAATATTAAATAGCATAAACCAATGAAATAAAGGGCAGTTTGCTGAACTTGGCCCTGAACTATTAGACACAAGCAGTTTGAAGGTAAAAAAAAGAATTTACTGGAAACACAAGTTTATGCAGAAAGTCACAGATTTGCATGTAAAAAAGGCTAAAAGGACATGGCCATACCATGGACTCGACCATTTTGTACATGAAATGAACTCAAATAAAATAATAGGTTTATTGAGGCATTGCTAATAATCAAGTGTTAAGCATATGGAAAAGAAAAGGAACCAAAACAAAAGGAAGAGTAGCAGAGTGATATTTGACGAAGATAGGAAAATCCAACATTTAATTACATCACAAATATCTAAGCATTGCTCAGACAACTGGGAATACTTGCTAAAAATGTGAACGTGTAAATCACAGACAATACGGGCAAACCAAAAGCAGTCATTTCTTTCCTCGGATTCTTTAGTAATTTGTTTTGGGGACAAATACATGCTCTGTAGTTTTGAAGATCGCATGATCCTGCTTCAAAAAGATACCATGAGGACCTAGCAAAAGACAGACCTACAGCAGACATCAAGCACTCATTTACATTTTAATGGCTATAGCTCTTTACCTTTTGGGGACCTCAGTCTGAGATAAAAGTTTAAATTTAAGAATTCATATGGCACATCAATAACTACTATCTGTAGTCCATTAATCAAGTGACAATGCAGCTGTTCATGATTTTATACAAAGCACCACACAATTTCAAAAGCAAATCCAAGACAGAGCTCTGATGAAGCCTGAGGAAGAAACTTCACACAAAAAAAAAAGACAGGGTACTTCGTAGAAGCAGTAGGGCAAGAGATATTTCTAAATCTGAAGCAAAGTATTTTAGTTTGTATATGATCTGTTTACAAAAGATTATGATGAAACGATGCATGTTTCCCACTACAATATCCTACATTTCTTAGCAAGGGTTTTACTAACATTACTATCAATGTGAAAACTAAGGTTAATGTAACTTTCTAACTTTCTTTCACCACTTTTCTTTCACCAACAATTACAGATTAAAATAATCAGGAAATATGGGATCTTACCTAAAAATACATTCTCATAGCAAATTACATTTTAGTAGTTAAAAGAATCCCCCTCACACTTGCAGAACTTGAGCAACATAACAGAGTGCCTGCTGACTCTGAAGTCAGAGGATCTAACGTAGTCGCGTACTGTATGAGTTCAAGGATTAAGGACCTTGTTTCTGTAACAGATCTGCTGGGAGCACATCCATTTCTTAACTAGACGAGTCACACAGGGAGAGATGAGTTATTCTATTGATGAACCAAAAGAATGCAGAGAAATATGAAAGAATTGTTCAGTGAAAAAAACCAGCTTAATTCAGCTTTTGTTAAACTGGAAAGAACGTAGGAGTCTGGACACTATGATCTCCTATCCCATCACGAACAGAACATGGCTGCCACTGACAAGTTAAAACAAACGTGCTAATCACTGACCCAGCTAATTTATTATTCTATTTCAGAGCCTTAGTTTTCTAGATGTCAGCCAAAAAATGTCACTTTTTCTGTGTTACCTGGTATAATAAGGTATTGCTTCATCTACGAATCTTGTCATTTATGTGTTGAACGTTCTACTTGGATCAAATGCTTTTAAATTATAAATATTTAAGAACAGTTTTATACAGAAAATTTTCAAAATATATGTAATATAGTAATTAAATAATTATAATAGGTCAATTTATTTTTAAGGGAAACTTGGCAGGAAAAAAATGTCATTACTGAACGTATTAAGGAGACTTACAGAAATGTGGTCTGTTACCTGACTTACCAGAAGAAGTTGTATTTGAAACACATGATATACATACTTGGCCATATTTAGTTTGCTAAGATATTACCAAAGGATAATATTCAGTTTAAGATTGAGATAATCTGGCCAAGGACTAGATTTTATTCATCCTCTGGCTGAGGACTAGACTTTTTTCATCACTTGTCACTTTTTGCTTTTCCAGTAGCTATATATAACTATATTCCATATGTAATGATTCTCACATTTCAGGCACACAGGTGTATTCAGCACTATCTGTCATTAAAAATTATATAACCAGTAATTTTGATAGAAATTTTGATACAGATGGACCATAGAATATTGCATTTAGTAGCCATGAGCAACACAGGTTTTTTCAAGCACGTAACTTCCTTACTGTGTAACTTTTACAAACCTTTAATAATTCAACAGATTTTAATCCTTAACTATTTTAAGACGTGAATCTCATCATTAAAAAAAAAATACCGTTCATCTTTTGGCCAAATAAAATATAATCCAGGAACAGTCCATGACAAATCAGTCTTTAAGGAGGGAGAAAGCCAAGTGACAAAACAATTTACACAGGTACTTAAAAGGCAAAGACTTCACTATCAGATACAGAAGTAACACATACTAATCCAAGACGTTCTAATACATACACAGCCTGGCAATTAGTTGTGCCATTTTGTGTATATTCTGCAAAAAAACCCCAACAAAATCCTAGCTGTGGGAAAGGAATCAGAGTGATTTGCAATGCGACATTGTCAATGACAGGCTACACAGTTCAATGAAGCCTACAACGACTGCTTCAAAAGCAGTAACATGACCTCCAGGCAAACCTGACTTCTGTTGCAAACATCCAAGTGAAAAGTTGAAATTAAAACATTTCTTGAATGTTAATGTCTTATATGGAGACATTAAATACTGTTTCTGGTAGAAGTTAAAATCAAGGGGAAAATCGAAGTAAAAGTATTCTGAGATTAATACTAATGTGAGGACAAATATCAGGTGGAAGAGTATATTCTGCTGCTTTTTAAGATTTCTAAGTATTTCTATTTCTAAATATTTTTAAATTTATCCCATCTTTGAACCTGTTCTAATACCCCAACAGTAAATTTGGTCAAGATAAATTTAGGCTGGGTAACTACAGAAATTGGTGATGAAAAGGCACAAGAGATCTTTAAGTGCACTAGGCAGTCCTTTTTTTTCTTCTTACTGTACCAGAGAAGAGCTGGTAGTCAAAATAGAGAATCTACTGAAAAAAACACTGAAAGTATATTCAGTATTTTGAAAAGCAAGCTATACAATTAATGGAATATAAATCTTTGAGCAGTTTTAGAAAACCAAGAACTGAAAGGAAAAAAAAATCTTTAAAATTTAAGTTTCTCCTTTTGTACTATAAGCTTTTGGAATATGTTTCATGGTGTGCACACAGCAGAAGTTGAGGGACAATCCCTTTTAGGACCTACACATGAAGATAAAGGACATAATGCAGGCTGGAGTCAAGCTAACAGGTTGACCTTTTCCTTCAGACCTGTAGTTCAAAAGAGCATTTAACCGTTACAAATTCACAACCATAAAGAAGCTGCATGAATGGGCAACACCAGTTAGGAATGTTTTACCTTTGATAAATTTGGATGGTCATGGAGATAATATGGACTCTGTGCTAACAAAATTAATATCCTTACGCCCCTGTAGTAGGACAAATCATTTAAACAATTCTTTTTTTGGTATTTTGAAACAGTGGAAAGAGAAAATAGCTTTGCTCTGGTCTTGCAGTCAATTAACTGAACTGTGTGTGGGTAGAGGTGACAGGAAAGGGTCTAAAGCAGTTCAACTTAAGTTAATTGTAACCTGTTTGAAAAATCCTTTTTTTTAACTTGTTCATCAGTCAGCCTGGAGACAGGGAGGTATTAATACTGGCCATGGCAGATGGACACATGATGTTTGTGCAATTTTATGTCTACAGCTAGACTACCCTTTCTTCTCTATGTCCAAAGCACAGTATTAGGATCTTCATTACAGAAAAAATAATCACAATCAAAGTACTGCTATCACCTAAGCTCTTCCTCCATCTATAAGAAAATTCCAGTCTGAAATTTCTCACAGATGTTTTGCCTGCAGCTTCCTCCCACCACACACCGATTTCCTTTTACACTACTGTATTCCATTCACTTTAGTTGACTGTCATTATCCACTGAAAAAAACAATATGCTGTAGGATCTGTGAAACAAAAGTAGTTCCATAAGTGTGCAATATAATTTCATCTATCAATTATTGGAGACCAGTTCCATGAGTCTCAGGTCAATGCAACTTTCCTGCCATAATACATGAAATGTATGACTACTTGTAGTAGTACTTAAAAGCACATTTTGTCATTCAGCTGTGACAGTATTTCATAATTGAAAGAACAGTAGTGGCTTTACTTACCCTGGACTTGAGGGAACCTTCCCAATTTTCATCCACATACCTCTAGGACAGCTCCTGCGTAAAGCTGTAATAATAAACAGAAGCTTCTAATGACATCAGAAATCTAAACTAGTAGTTTACTTATGGTTTGTTATCTGTTGAACTATTTGAGGAGACAATACACTATTATGATAATGGTAACTACAGACAAATAAGATCCTAAATAGAATCACAATTCCAGACCTGTCTCTGATTTATGCAGCAACTGACTCTTCACTCAAGATACATGCTAATTACCATTCATTATATGAAAAATGTAAAAACGGGAAAAAGAAGATCATTTGAGATATCCTGTTGCTGGGAGCAAAGCTTAACTTAAAAAAAACCCAACAAACAGACATGCTACAATGGGAATTATGGACTAGTAATAGGAAAACTTTATTTCTTCCTCCCTGAAGACGCTAAGAAAGACTCACTAAGTGAAATTTTAGTTTTCATTTTCAACCTAACTTGGACAGTGAAATACTGTTTATAAATAAAGATAAGGCAGTGACTTTAGACTTCTCATTTGGGCTAACTATCAGTAGTTTATTGTAGTTAATTGTGATTGCAGAAAGAGGACAGATCACACAAATAGGCCTTAGCTGAAGCAATAAATACAGGCTGGGCTAACTGATGCTTGCACTTGGATGTCAATCACTTCTGTCAGCTATTCAATGTTCGTAGAGCAAAGTATAAGTTCATTTCAATTTTATGTAGTATCTAAATAAAAAACCCTATTGATCTTGCATACTGTCATATGTTTTTATACTAGGGGTTTTTTTGAAACATGCAATTGATTCTATAGTTTGCTGAATCTTACACACAAATGAACAGATTTTTCTGGATACTAGAATAGAACATCATACTGCAAAGTTAGGCATTTTAATCTTACACATAGTTGTCAATAACGTACACCAAATCACATCCTTCTAACACTGAAACCCCAGTGTTTATCGAGAAGCTGACAGAATAAGCTTCACTCAAAAGATTTTAATTCAATTCATTATCTTCTATAAACAATTAAGACTTCTGCTTTCATTTTCTTTTAGACAATGGTTTCATAACAAATGTGCAAGTCACAACATGGAGAAATATAACCTTACTGAAATGAAGTAAATCCACATTTGACTTAAAATATGAACCGTGAATACATGTAATTAAAAATAAGCTTTCACTATGAAATTTAATGAGTACTAACCCCTCCGAAAAAGGAGTGACAGGTCAGAAAAGCTAACCATACATGATATGACAGAAATCTCAAAGACAATTTTATTAACACTTTGCCACCTATCTATGTAAGCATTATGTACAGCCAGAAATACATCTTAATTTCAGAATATGTATCTTCTGCATTCAGGTCCAACTCAGTATTTGCCTAAATACTATGAATTAGAACGTAATAAATAGTCTAATCATTTGAAGGGAAATGACAATTTCTTTCCTGATGTGAACTAATCAGTAATCACTACTTCCACAGGAAACAGAACTAAAAATGTTACACTGCATTATCTGTTCAGAACAGTATCTCAGAAATTTGCTTAACTACATTTACATTTTCAACTAGACATTTAAGATAAAAACTAAAATTTGACTATAAAAATCCAGAACTGCTATGAAACAATATCCAAGAGATCAAAAATACCAGATTTTTTTAAAGTTTTTTTTTACTACCCAGGATGAAGATTTTAATTTAAAAAGGCACTGATAAATAGCTCAGATACTAGCTCACATAATTAAAGTTCCTCTGGACTTAAAACATGAAATAATTACAAAGATGGATGAAATATGTCATAGTGAGATTATAAACTTCACTTACTATGTCTCTATTCATTATTCTTTAACAAGCGTTCAACAACAATTCTATCAGCAATCCTAGATTTAGATATTAATTTGCACACTCACTAATACACTGCACATTTATACTGGTTCTCTGATACTGATGGCTATCTGCATTTTTCTATCAAGAATTTAGTATAAAGAATTAGACAAAGGAATAAATAGCCTTTTTCTGTCTAGTTAACTAATTATTTTATATATGTGTAGAAAGAACTAAGTATACCCAAATTTAGGACAACAGTAAAACAAGCATTTTTTAATTCCCATTACTGCAAATAATTCTTACAGTTTTTTTCTTCCTTTCAAACAAGGGTTTCTGTGGAACAAGATTACTGTAGGAATCTAAAATATGCAAAATATTTTGTAATTACAAACTACTCCCAGTTCATAACTCCTAGCCAATATCTGATAGAACTAAAGTTTAACAAAGAAAACAGCTCAATCGTTGATGTCTATATTTTGAGCTTATAACTCTGCCGTAGTTGAAGCCCAACTGTGTTGGTACAGAAAAGTTCAGATTCATGCTGGGACAAACAGCTGCTCTTTAGATGGTTAGACAAGAAAAAAAGAAAAATCAATTGGCTTCATTTATAACTCTAAACAAAGGTGTCTTTTCAACTAACAGGTTTATTTGCATCACTTAGACCACAACAAAAGTGTACTTGTTAATATCTACTGCTCCTACCATCCCATCATGTCCAGAGCAGACATCCTCCAAACTTCCTTGTGAAGGCATTTACTGTGTTCAAGTATTACTAAGAATGACATGTATCACTCAGTGTGGACGCATACAAACATGACGAGTCAGTTCATTACACAATGCTTAACTCATAAGTTAGTTCATTTTAAAATAATGATTCGCTTGTTTTAGTGCTCATGAAAGTGAGTTTAGTACTACAAGCAATGAAATACTCTCTAAACTATTACTGGTGTCCATTTTAACATCCAAAACAAGTGCTGATTCATGTCTGCATCTTTCAAAATAACTTCACCTTTTAAAAACCATTCTAATAGTATGGTTTCTAAGGCTATTGTGACAACATCTGATCTCTTCCCTCATATTTTACAAAGCAGTAACTTGAGCTAAATTTCATTCAAAAGCTTTCTGTAAGCACCCAAATGTCTTGTAATAGATCACGCTGATGTAATGAAGATGGCTCTTAACAACTGAGAGGAAAACCACACTATCGGTCATGTCTGCTTATTAAAGAATGAAGGAAAGTAGTAATTATAACAAAATAAACCATTTAGCTTAAGGATAGTGTTAGATAAAACTATATATTGTTCCAGCAATTAAAACCAAGGAACCTTAACTTAGGTGAAAGAAAACATTTCACCTTTTAGGAATGCTCTTTTGAACTACAGGTTTGAAGGAAGTTTAATTTCTGCAAGACAAAATTTCAGTGGTGATCATTTATAAACAGATATGGTATTGTTACCACAATTACTCACGGTGAAAATTCCACAAGAAAAACTATATTCCTGCTTTGAAGTTGCTATATAACTGTTGGTGTTTACAACCAAACAGCAAATCTGAAAAATGGTACTTAACAGAGACTGCTCCTTCATCATAATAAAATGGTGTTAGAGCAAAGGAGACAGAAAAAGTTTTGTAAAATACAGGATCTTTCAAAAAGATGGACCCATTGAAATGGACCTTCAGTTGAAATTAAGTCCATCTTTTTTAAACACCCTGTACAATAAATTATCCCCAATTTTACTTCTGTAGCACAAATACTTTGCACACTGGTTTTTGCTAACTACTGACTAAGCCTGACCCTGCACAGCTTATGAAGTGTCACTTAAACTGGATTTGTACAGCTGTTTTGAAATCAGCTGAAAAAAATTATAGGATCATCATGTCTTAAAACATGCAATGGAACGGGTGTTATGATAAAGCCACACAATGGTAAATAGTTATCTTATGGTAACTGGATTCCCCCTGTTATCTGCATATTCTCTCCTAACACCAAACAGTTTAAAAAATAAAGTTAAGTTCCAAGAAGAAGCATTAAAACACAGTCTATTGCTAAAACTCTGGAATTTTCACTTGTCTCAGGTACAAGACAATCTTCCACTAAATATTTGCCAGCAACTAACACCTTTCTGGTGCAAACAACTCTTATGAAATTCACTATCATTTTCATTTGATATTACTGTATAAGCAGCTGTGCCAAAGAAATCTCCTCATCCCCTATCAACTCATACTATTGTTTTACTTCAAAGAAAAGTCAGGAAAAATTTGGATATTATTATTTGCTAAAGTTGCTTAGTATGTCCAAACTGGTATCGTTTGAAAATAGGGTGCATGATCTCTTTTTTAAAATGCACACAGATTAATTTTTAGTGTGTCCCACCCAGGAAACAAAACAACAAGTTAATAATTGATATGTGTTCTTCTGAGAAATTAAATCACAAAGAAAAGACACTTTGGTGCAAGCTTCTGCTGCTCTTTCATAAACTCTTGTAGCTATCAATATATTTGTTACTTTTACTAGAAAACTAGATTAGTTAAAATAAACGAATATACACTGAGAGGTAAAACTATAAAATACTTTCTCTCCTATGGGAGAGAGAATGCAGGGTATTTGTATGGACAGTTAGAAATTTTCAAAATCCCTTCAGTCTTCCCCTCCCCTGAAGACAGGAAATGAGCAAGAATCTGTGTGTTAACAGAAAGCAGTCAGAAGACCTCACTGCCAGGAACATTATGAATTACTGTTCTGTAGTGCAGAAAGCCAATAAAGTCATTGCTACACACACACACATAATTCAGAACTGATGTCATCAGTAAATTTAGCAACCAAGAAACTGCTCCCATTCACAACTTGTTATCCTGTGAAAGGAGATGCCAAACTCTAAATAAGAGTTTGGAAACAAAAGAGCCAAACAGTCAAAAACCAGTTATGTGTCTTAGTGCTATTCCTGTGATTGGTGCTATGTGTTACAGGCAAATTCCTCTGAACAAAGCTGAAGCAGAATCTAAACTCTCATTTATTTGCAGGGAAGGACATTCTAACTGAACATAAGGGTGGGGAAAAAAAAGTCACAAGTTTGTTTAGGCACTTAAAGTATTTACTATGAAAGGTTGTAGAATCTGTATCTTTGGAGATCTCCAGAACTTTGAGTTCTGCTTTGAGTAGGAGATTCAACCCTTTTATTCGGTAAGTACAAAACATACTTGTGCTTTACTATTACATTCTTCAGCACACAGAAAATGTGTCATCCACCTAAATGTTTTAATTTTGGTGTTAAACAGTCTCCTCCTTGCAGTATTATGCAAATGGTTTTGCTCTTTAAATCCAGCAACCAGCAAAAAGCTCCAAAGCAACTTCCCCTCGTGGCAGACTATTCTTTGTTAACTCTCTGAAATGGTCTGTTGTAAGGCCATGTGAGCAAGATCTGGCACAAGCATGAGAGAGAAAAATGTAGAAGCTGAGTGATCATCAACTTCAGACCTCTGGAGCTGTGGCATGGATTGTGTGGTGTGAATGTGTAACTTCTTGGAGTGGGGGTGGGGGGCAGAGTAGAACAGAGGAGAAGGGTGCTGGAAAAAGGGCTCCTATGTACAGGCTCTCACTTGGATCTAGTAAACAGAATTATGTAAACTAAAAAGTAGACAAAGTTAACAGTTTAAGTTCCAATTTTGTAATATGTTGTTTGATTAACTTTGTTATCTAACCATTTATACTTACCTCTAGAAGCCCTGAACATCTTTTATTCTCCAGAATCTGTGTTTTTATTAAAAAAGGAAAGCATCCTAGAAGAGTTGCAAAGAAAACATGGAGAACGGAACTCATCAACTATTTATTTGACTTTGCGCATTTAAGTAATTTGGAGACTGTAGTTTTCAAAGTTTCAACAAATGTATTTTATCCAGATGTGTTGCCAGATGAAGGTGGTCAGACTTAATTAGCTAAACATATTCCACTCGCCAGCACAGATGCATGTCAACAGCTTCAACTCACATTTAGCAAATTCACATTTATAATTTCTCTTTTATTCTCCATTATTTTTTACTGATAAGACTAGAAAGAGTTTTTCCATAGTTTAGGCTTGCCCTACTACAGAAATATAATGTATTTTATCTTGGTTTATCTGGCAGATGAACTTCTGGTGAATCTGATCCAAACAACAGATGATAAATTTCCATCTTAGGCATTGACTAGGTAGCTGCACCACGATGTAGCGCATCATGTACAGAAGGAAGGGAGCACCTCTCCTATGAAGACAGGCTGAGAGAGTTGGGGTTGTTCAGCCCGGAGAAGAGAAGGCTCTGGGTAGACCTCATAGCAGCCTTTTAGTACCTGAAGGGGGGCAACAGGAAAGCTGGAGAGGGACTTTCTACAAGGGCATGTAGTGACAGAACAAGGGGAATGGGTTCAAACTAAAGGAAGGTAGATTTAGGCTGGATATTAGGAGGAAGTTCTTTCCTGTGAGGGTGGTGAGACACTGGGCCAGGTTGCCCAGGGAGGTTGTGGCTGCCCCCTCCCTGAGAGTGTTCAAGACCAGGTTGGATGGGGTTTGGAGCGACCTGCTCTGGTGGGAGGTGTTCCTGTCCACGGCAGGGGGGTTGGAACTGGATAAGCTTTAAGGTCCCTTCCAACCCAAACCATTCTATGATTCTGAGGGAAAGAGAGCACATGGTAAAGTTTCTGAGAAGGACATCCACTACAGCACATTTTTAGTACAAGGAATGGCTGTGCATAATATTCTGAAGTGACGGTAAGAGATGTTCCCAATCGGAAAGAACAGAATCTTCTCATTTCCTCAACTTCCCTATCAATATTCTCCATAAAATTATTCCTCTGTGAACCGCATGGGACACTTTTTAGTTAAAAACAAACTTTGAAGGGAGATCATTTGACATATTAGCCTAAATTACAGAGTTCTGATTATTTACATGAGTGTTAAATAAAATATGATGTCATTGAATTATGCTGTTTTAAAAAGTCACACTTGGTAAAAACAACAAAATGAAACATTTTTACTTAGCATGTTAGAAACAAGGAGTACAGCTATGTAAAAGCACAACTTGATTATTACAAAGCAAGGGATTTGATTGAACACATCAAAAGACACAAAAAGCTGGGCTTTTGAGAAAGATACAAGTAAACTAAATTCTAAATCACTTATGCAAGTTTTGAAATTACTTACACTTGCACTACACCACTGAGATGTCAATGAATTCTAAGTAGTTCTCTATTTTTACCCATCGAGTTAAAAACCAAGAGATGAGACTGCTTCATTGGAACTATTCATATTAAGAGCCTCTGGCAGAACAAGCAGGCAGCCAACTGTAATTCTTGAGTGTAGCACTTTAATCAGTGAAATGAAAAGAAAAAAAAAAACCAACCCTGGAAAATGAAACTAAATTGGGTCACAAAGAGTAGCCTAAAGCATTAAAAGCATTTCAAGTTATCCTAGTCTCAGTAATTACCATGAGTTTTGTAAACTATTCTGAGTTTTTAAAAGGAAGTCTGAACAAGAATGTCACCTTATCCCTCCCTGTAATTCATAACAGCACATTTAAAAGGCCTGTACATATAAAAAGGTAGAGTTTTAAGAAAGCTTTTAATTTTATTTTTAATTAAAAGTAGCACACAGTCATAATTACAGTGGACATGTTTATTACTAATATTACACTAAATATTTATTTCATTTCCAGGGCGGGTCTAACACTAACTCCACCCAAAGAATTGGTTTTAAGTTATGGTCAATTACATCGTGAGGAGAATATAAATATTATCCATAGGATAATATAACCCCTCCTGACAGGTTTCTGCAGTTTCTGCACACATGCTCATCTCCTACCCTATAATGTTTAAAGGCCTGAGTGACAATTTTGTTGTGAGTGACAGATAAGGTAGACTCCAGATAACTCAGTATTTATAGGCATATTTTTTACCTATCCGTGAAAGTATGAGTCATCTTTTCTTCAGAAACAGACCAAGCTAAACATTAGCAGCCACTTACTACACGGGCTAAATAGGTATAATTCACACTTCTTTTATATATTGTCCCTCACCTCTGTATTTTTCACCCACAAAAACCTCTCCAGTTGTGTGATACTATGCAGAAAGTTGGCTGATATGGAAGAAGGGGTCAGAGCCCAGGCTCCACTTTCAACAGACAATAAGTTTTGTAGATCTGTAGTGTTGAAACAGGCTGAACCATTCATGTTGTACAATGACTTCCTGCAATTTCAAATACCAAGGACTTGCAAGGAAAGGAATCTCAGCTTGATGCAGTGAAAACAAGCTATGATCTTCCTGCAGAAATGTCAAAGTACCTCGTTAAGTACAGCACCAGTTACAATGCAGCACCTAGGGAACAGGTCTGCAACATGCCCAGCTGCCACATGTTTTGATCAATCTAACTGCAATGAAGACATGCTTAACTGACTGGCCAGTGGAAATCCGTAATAAAACTCCAGGCAGAGTTCATCTGCTGTGCTTTGACTTTTCTCCCCATTTTCCAGAGTGTTTTCGTAGGCATTCTTAAGATTTTCTCCCCAGTTGGTTCTCTGTTCTAAGCATTTTTCAAAATGGTAAGAAAACACGATACTTAAAGGTGACTAAATACCACTATTCTCTAAATCTCATCCATTCTGTTTGTCTAAACTAATGGGGTTGTGTCCACAGACTTGCATTAACTTTCAAACACTAGTCATAAACACTGAAAATCATTTTAGGTTCAGGCAGAATGGGCATCTGAATGTAAAGCAACCTTAAGATGAGCTTTAAGATTTTTTGGAAAAAGTAACAGCCAAAGTTTAAGCTGCCTACACTCATTTCAGGTTAATATTTCACAGTACTTTCATGTCAAAATGAAAGGAAAATTATATTTACTGGTGCGGGAAAAACATCAAGTTGGAAACGTCCCCTCTTACAGCACAAGAACCGTTTCAAGTTTCCGAAATATTTTAATTATTTATATTGTTATATCTAGTAGAAGTTTGGTGAAAAATAATCCTAAATTTCTCATTATCTTAGCAATGCAGAGTCCAGCTAATCAAATAAATTATTAAACCATGCTTTGGCATCTTATCATATTTTGACAATTCTAAATACATGCACAAGAAAGTTGCTAAAAATCTCAGGATTTTAGATGTGTTTGCTTAAATTTGTGGAGCAGTTATGACCCATCTCTACGTAACTTTAAAAGTACACTTATAGACTTCTGTACCATTACGTTTGGCTTTTTTTATAGTAGAATTATAAACTATTCAGAAACAATGTGTGATAGACACATGTGATGTTACCCATGATAACTTGCCATCTAAAACCATCCATTTTCATGTGTCAAATTTCCTGGCTAACACCTGATGTCACATTATCTAATTTACCAAACACCGTAACATTACAACATGACAAATACTTGACAACAGAAATTTAAAATGCTGAAGTTCCAACACATCTTATGATGAACAAAAATATATTTCAAGGCTCCGCTTAGAAATATTGATGATTTTTATGGGTTTAGGAATCCTGCCCAGTGCAACTGTGAAATTTAATGTATTATAAATTTCACCAGAGTTGATTCTTAAAATCAATTTGGATTTTGACATGCATATATTGTTGAGATAAATCTAAGATTATAATACACGATTAATGGAATATGCTTAAAGCTATGTCTGAGATGATCACACAGCGTAAGTGAAGCTGCAGATGGAGTGCGGCTATTTTCAGCTACTGAAAAATACGGACAATCTCTCCTGCTACTACAATTTCACGCACAGTTAGCTTCACCTCCATTTCATCCTTCTATGTTTTACACACCAGCAGTACTCTGCATCTGACAGACTGAAGCTTAAAACTTGCAGCTGTCTAAAGCAATACTGTTTAAGCTAGCTTCTAAATTAGTCTGAAAGTGAATACAAAACCTCTAGAAGAGGAGAATATAACCATTTTCTTTTCATTTTACTACAGTACAATTATAAAGTAATTAAAATATTTCACTGGACAGGTGTCAGCAGAAGTTAAGAGCAAGACGAATACTGGGTAACCAGAGTACCTCACAGCTATTTTCCACAATGTCAGTTCACAGAATACCGGACCAATAACAAGACTGGGATTAATAAAACATCTTTCAAGGATGTGAAACAGCTGACATCTGTAAACATCTCATTTCAGATTGCAGTGATGCTACACAGCACAAAGTATTTTTAGGACTGGGCATATTTCATAGATCATTTGTGAAAAGTGATGATGCAAAAAAAGCAATGATACATAAAAATTCTCAGATACACATGCTGTCCCCTTACCTTTAATTTTAAATTCTCATTTGAAACTCAAGCACAAGTCATGCAATGAACTAACTCCTGCTTTCTCTATTTCTAACACTTGCCACATACTTATACAAGGAGAGTTAACTTAAAATCATATAGTCTGTCCTGGAATTCTAAGTTTGCAAGTCTGTTTGTAGCACAGACTACCAACATGCTGTTCACATGACGGGAACTGCTCACATAATGAACAAGCTAGGTCATGTACTGCAATCATGGTTCAGGAAAAAAGGTTCGTGTACTTTGAAGATGTTCAAGCATATAGTCACAGCATTAGCAAAACCCAGAGCACCACTGCTCTGGAACTCAGCCACATATCAGGTTGCTAATCAGCAAGTCAGACATCTTACATCTAGATGCAGGTTTTTAGAGTAAGATTTAAAAATTCTTCAAGCAAGAGGGTAGGAAAAACCTTCTAAGAATTTCAAAATCTATTCACTCTTAACTATCAAATTTTCATTAGAAAGAAGATTTCTATGGTAACCTGAAAAAAACTAGGGAAAGGGAAAAAAATATAGCAAAAGGCAGCATTCTGTTTTTCTATTCTGCATGTATACCTTGAAAATACCATCTTAGCAAGAAGCTACTATGAATTAGATTGTTAATTTTTATTTAAAAGTAAAGTCTCAAGCTCAATTACAGACACCTACTAGCACTACGTTAAAACACAAGTCAATACAAAATGTGATGATTCTGAATACAACTTCATAAGATAATATTCACAGTCATTTCTCCCAACACTGATTTTCCAGAAAGTATAAGCAGAAAATGAAACTGAGTAAACCAACACAAACAGATTTAAAAAAACAACAACTTATAATACACAATCTCTTGGTTCCTATGAATATACTACAAATTCTGATTCACTGGAAAAAGGGAGAAACCTGCTAGATTTTGTCATTAGTTATCTCCTAGCCATTAAAAATAATTTCAGCATCTCTTCTTCCTGAAATCTCTACTTTTCTGATAATTAATTAGTACTGAGTATATTCCAGAGTACTCTGAAATTACAACATATTTGAAAACATGTATTTTTTCAAGACTCTAAAAATTCTTCCTTGCTGATGTACCTTAAGCAAGACAGATATTTACTCACTACAGCTAAAGGAAAGGTTTTGCCTTAGCCTAGCTGATCGAAGCACAGCATAGGTTCTGAGCAAGATCATTCCCAATACCTCTCATTGTTAGAACCTAGCTGTTCTCACCACTGCAGAACGGCATTGAGCAGCCCTGCTTCTGTCGGGTCCGTGCCACTTCAGGAGTACACGTGAGGGCTGCACCAGCCTTTTGTTCCTAGGGACTGAACTGAATTATCCTGACCACTACCCTGTGGGTCAATGACCAAGCAATAGCTATGACCAAGAAGACGGTCTCCTTATCCTCTTCTTTTGCCCTCTTCAAATCCCATACTTCTTTCAACTTAAAGTGGCTGGACATAGCTCCCGCCAGTCACTTCATATTAGAGAAGGGCTGTCACAGAACCAAAGGTTCCCCTGCTCACATAGGGATGTCATTTTAGAGCAGTATAGAAAGTCTACAGGTCTAGACCCTATGTACACTGGGCTATCAAGAAATGTTGCATTTTCCTCTTGAGATCACAATCCAGATTCTCATATAATTTTAAAATGAAAAGTTTCATAAATACAACATGACGTGTTAAATTATTCCAAAAAGGATTTGGTCCAAAACCCACCTTTCTGGTTTCCAACTGAGCTTCTTCTTGGCAGCATTGCCTGCAAAATGGATCCAGCTGATTCAGATTGAACTGTCCAAGAAGGTTGCAGGAACTGCACAGCAAGTTACTGGAGAAGCCCAGCTCTCTGCAAGCTTCTGACGACAACTGTGCTCCATATACACTGACCTGAAAATCAATACAGTGTTATATTTTAATATTAAATTAGTTGTTTAAAAAAAGGAAGATTTTAAATGCTTTAATGATTAGGAAGAACAACTAAGTTTCTTGTGACTGTTTTACAGTAGCACCTAATGGTCTGCCCATAAGTGCACACCTTATTTTGAGGAATGGTCTTAAACCAATAGTGAATTCTAGACACTCACAATATGTACATTTCAAGGCATGAGACGTGCCAACTTTTATTTTTATATACACTTCTGACAACTCTCCTGTTTTCCTACTGCTAGCTACAAATTAAGACAAAACCCCCAAATGTAATGAATCAGCTGAAACACACATGGCTACAGCTCTCTAAAGCCTGCTCTTTCAAAATCATTTCAGGAATTAATATCACCAAAAACACACTTGGAAAATAAGCACAACAGCTAAGCTTGGAAAAGCACAACCAGGGAGTGATGAAACAGACCAAACTGCTCAAGAAGGCACACAAGTAGGATTTTAATTCCGTGTTTGCATTAATGTTACAGGAAAATTGCATACTAAAAGTGGAAGTGTAGATAAAAACCTGCAATTCTGATTTACTAGTAACACATTAAAATATGCAACTCAATTACATGGCTTCTATGTGTAATGCCAGTTCTGTTTTAATGAGCAGGCAAAACAATTTTATCAACTATCCCAGCACTTAAATGATAGTTGTTTGGTTTTTTTCACATTCCCACTTCCCTACGCAGGGATTTCTCACATCCTAGCTTAAAACCTTCCCTTCCAGCTGTATGCTGGGTGAGAAAAAAAAAAAAAGCAAGCAAGAAAGGAAATTAAAAAAGGATGGAAAAGAGACAATTTTCCCAGATGCTTCTCAGCCTGGGTGAAGGACCTTGGGCAAAACCCACAACATCTAAACCATCAACAAAACAACCAGCAAGCATCTCTGTGTTCAGAGAAGAATAAGATGATACCAGCAAACTGGACTGGATGATAACAGACCAAGAGTCACAAAAATTATGCTGGGCCAAGCAGAAAAATGCAGAAGAAAAACTAAGTTTGTCCTTCAGCAAATCAGACTTCTCTTCACATTCACATTTAATACATACAGCACACCCGAGTAAGGCAGAGACAAAATCCATTTCCTCTCCTGAAGTGGCCAAACTATATCCAAAGGAAAGACATGTCACTGATGTGACAATAAAAAATGTTACGGATTAGGAGTTGGTAGAAAATATTAAGTGCCTCACTATTCTGTTTCTCTGTATCTGCTAAAAAAAGCTGAAGCACAAAAGTATAATATACAGAAATATATTTTGAAATTAGTATTCTATCAGGCAGAAAGCTATTTTTCTCCTTCCTACAGGATACTATAATTTCTATACATGACAGCAGGCAAGCAAAAATGGGACCCTATTCTATTGGAATCATCTACTGTTTATCCCTTCTGCGGGATACTGGAAATGAGAAGTATAACACCACCATGGTAGTATAGAAAAGCCTAGGGAGGATGTCAAACACCGTCAAAGCTACTGTTTGCTTATTAAATTAATGATGACAGCAGCTAAAACAGTTTCCTTGCACCTTGCTGCTTCCCATCCCCCCCTGCTGTGCTTTACTGTCATCTTTTCCTCACTTTTGAAACTGTTCACCTGGGAGCAGAAATGATCTTCCTGGCATTGTCATTTTGTTTCCACCAGCAGCACTCCTTGTACCTTTCCCCAGCAGAGCTCTAGAGCATCAGTGTATGTAAACTAGATACTTTCTTATTTTTCTAGGAGGAAACTAACCAAAAAATGAGCAGAGCACGAAAGCAAGTAAAGCGTCTGTTACAAGAGAATTCCTCGGAGAAGAAGTTCTGGTTATACAGCAAGCTCAGAACAGCTTGAGAGTAAAACCATAAGGAGGAGGGAAGAAAAAAAAATAGAAAGAAACTGGCTCTTCGTGGCATTTCTCCTGAATTTTTAGTACTTCAAGTATTGTACTACCCTGAAATAATACGCATATAAAGTATAATAAATGTCTGTTTAGGATTACAAGAGAACCCTCCCATTTCAGAAGCCGTCTTCCCATCAGAACAAGATAATTTCAGCTACTTAGCCAGCGATGCACCTCATCTCAGCAGTGTGCTCGCCAAAGCTTTCACTACAAACACACGTTACACAATGGCTTTGCTTTCACAGCGGACAATTTAATACATTAAAGCAAATGCAGCATCAATTAAAAAACGCTTTAGCAAGCATTTAGTAGTTATTAGAGTAAAACATCTTAACAGGTCTTTTGTATCATCTCGTGTCTCTGGAGCTCGGGTGGGTTGGAGCTGCCAGGGCGCCAGGCGCTGCCCCAGGGAGACCCTGAGCCACGGCCCTCCAGGGCAGCTGCGGCTGGAGACCTCAACCCGCCTGCCCTCACCCCCCAGGCCCGTTTCTAACTGTGCTGGCAAAGGTAACCCGGGCCATGAGGTTTGTAAGAACACACGAACCCCACTACAAACGGGCGAGGGATCTGATTTCCAGAGCCACTGCAGCGCCCGCGGCCATCGCCGCTTTCCGAGCTAACGGGGCGAGCCGGGGCCGAGCGCGGGCTCCAAACCGCCGTCTGGAGAAGCAAAGGCAGCGGCAGCAGGGGGAAAGGGCAGAGACAGCGCACAGCCTCTGACAGAGAGCGAAGGACGCGGCCGCAGGAGAGGGCCGAGGCTCGGGCCGGCGCCACGGGGCTGGGCTGGGCCGGGCCCGCTGCCTCCGCCTCCCGCTACGGGACACGTCTCACTCCCGCCCACCCCCGTTTCACCCTTTCTCTCAGGAAATCGCAGCCGCACTCAGGCCCGAGCGTGAATAAAGCGGAAGGGCCTCTCACCGCCTGCAGCCCCACTAGCAGCCAGAGCCAGCACCGCCCCAGGGCCGTTCGCTCGGCGGGCCCCGCCATCTCGGTGCCAGGACGCTGCTGCCAGCGCCGCCGGGAGGCCGCTGAAGGACCTGCCCCGGCCTGGGTGCCCGACACACCGCCCGATGCGGGGCAGGGCAGACTTGCTGCCGGCACCCGGCACTGCCAGCACAAACAGCTCACGCAGAGCCTCTGCGGGAAGTCCAGAGCAAAGCTGGTTTATTCTGTTCAGAGGAGCGCTCCGCAGCGAGGTTAGCGGAGATGCCGCTTTAGTCAGGCACTGGGCAGACAGCCCCGAGTCAGAGCCTTTCCCGTCCCGGAGAGGCGCTGCCACCCGGCGCGCAGGCCCCTGGCCCCGGCGATTGGCAGCCGGACCGAGCAATAGTATTGCGCCTTTTCCGAGTGCCGCGGGCCTGTGCCCAATGAGAATGGGCGAGCGGGCGGGACTTCGAGAAGGGCCTCCCAATCAGGGAGGGTCGCATGTAGGCGGGACATGGGCTCGCTCCGGCGGCTCAGCGCTGCGGGGGCAGGGGGAGGAGTCACCGCCCTGTGGGCGGGGCGTCGCCCGCGCGGGGCCAATCCAGGGGCGGAAGAGGCGAGGTGGCGGTGGCACCGCCCAATGGCAGAGGGCGCGGGGGCGGGTCCCGCCGCCGGCAATCGGCGGCG
>VZRW01005507.1:79470-111227 GCA_013398125.1 Aegotheles bennettii
CCGGCGGGAGGGGTCCCGCCCCCCCGCTAACGGGTCACCGGCTGCCGCACGCGGGGTTCCGGCCTCGCACGTGTGCCGGGGCTTGGCGCTGCGAGGGAAAGCGCGGTGTGAAAAGCGAAACGCAGACATGAGGAAAGGTAAAGGTCCCGTTCCCAACGCCAGGCGGGCGATCCGCCTCGCCGTCACGGGCTGTGGGATCGTTCCCCGCAGCTTCCCGAGCGCAGCCCGGGATCCCTGGGCTGTCCCTGGGCTGTGCTTAAACACAGCAATGAGGGACTTGAAAACTCTTGGGCGAGGTTTGGTGTGTTTGTCTTGCCTTAAAACGACCGTTTTGGAGTCCTACCTGCCTGGTAGGCAGCATCTCACTGCTTCATCTGGTGTGCTCAGGCTGCAGAACTCGCACCGATTCACATTAATCAAAGGTTTCACGGTGACACCGGGGGGGTGCGGTCTGTGGTGCCGAGGAGTTGTGCAAACAGCACCGAGACTTGCGGTGTGAACGCGTGCAGGGGCCGGTTTGCAAACACTGCTCAGGTGTTTTCTCAGATTGTTTGACTGTACCGAGGTATTTAGACACGAACACTTCCAGGTTCTAGGAAGAAAAGTGCACATTCCGCGTTCCTGCTGGTGTTAGAACTAGAAGCAGACTTTGAGTGATATGGGAAGTTTAACAAGGAGCTTCTGACGGAGCCAGAGGGGGCATCACCTGGTGTTGAGCTATGTGAACGCTATCAGGATTTTACTTCTCAGGATTTCTTTCCCACCTTGCTGTCTCTGAACTGGGTATTGGAGATGAGGACGTTGGAAATGGCAGTGGTTGACTGCTTGAATTACAGGACACTTTTACTCTGCCTGTTTCTCAACTGGGAGATCGTACCAGTTATTGTGGCACAGTTTTTGCAGGGTCTCAATAACTAAACAAAAATCTGAAGAAGAAAATCAATTCAATTGGAAGATAATTTAAGCAGGTGTTAAGACAGTGCTCAGGATTTGGTGAAATGCTGTATCTGTCTGTTTAAAACCGGTTGGTTGGTACCAGTGGCTTTGTTGCTGACAGTGTATGTTACTTTAGGGAAATGTACCTCCTGGCATGAAAAGATTAACATAATGTGTGTGAGAATAAAGAATTTTGCTGGAAAAACTTCCTCTTCCTCCTTAATATATATGCAAAAAGCATGATTAAGTTACAAGTTTAGAGGATTAAAATACACAGCTCATACTGCTTTGGGACAAGAATCTAATTACTGTGTTCTGCTGATTTTATTTCTTAAGGAGAAGGGAAAACTATTGTAAAATTTATTAAAAACATGATGGAAAGATTTTATTTGTGAACCAATTACTAGTGTTTCTCTAAAACCCGTGTAAGGAGGGGGAAAAGGGCTTTCTGCAACAGCTTTGAACTCGGGTTCTGTTTTTTTAACGTGAGACTGTGCTTTGTCTAGCTGTCTGAATGTCTCCCTTTTACATGTTTGGTATGTATTTTATGACCAGCAAATGTTAAGTTTTCATTACATAACTTTTTTTGCCATCATGGTTGGTGATATTTCTACTGATAAGGAGAACAGTTTTCTCCAAACAGACTAATAACTGGCCTAATGCATTTGAATTCCAGTCTTTCTCCTTTCCTTCCAGAAGAATCGTGTATGTGTGTGTGTGAAGAGGCAGCGATACTACAGTTTGATGACAAAGTAGTTCTTTTGGTCTTTCGCCTGTGTGTCAGTGGGCACTTAATGTTAGAAGTCACATTGCATATTGTCTGGGTACTGGGTTTTGAACTATGTTATGGTTTGTCTTGGTATGTCTGGTGATTAATTGTCATCTTGGAAAATAATTGTAGGAATTAGCCTATGACTATGAAAACCGAATGACTCCGTATTTGATAGCAAATAAAGTAATTCCCCAATCCTACCAGCAGTTCTAATAATATTCAGTCATACTTTCTGATAGAAAGTGTTTTATCCAGTTTCTTCACATTTGAGCAAATCAGTTTCTTCACATTTGAGCATTGAACAATTGGCGGAGGTAATTTTGGTTCAACATCTTAAAATATCTTGCCTATAACATGAAATGAGCATGTTTCTGGGTGAAAAAAAAGAATGGGATCCTTTTTCTTCCTGTAAGCCTTTATAAAGGTAAAACGCAGTCACCCTAGCAAACTTCTGTAAGTTTAGAAGTACAGAAGATAGGAGGAAATGGCCATCACAAATGCTGATCATGGGTTTTTTTTCTCTGTGATGAGATTAGTATGATTCAAATATCATTTAAAAAGGTGTTTGTAAACTTGGGGGTTTCTTCATCACGTGAAAGATAACTCTCTAATTAAAAAAATTAAAATAAAAATATTGTAAATTCTCTGTAGCTGTTTGACTTCTTAAGCTCTTTATAAATAGCTTGTAGTGGTGAGATCACAAGGAGAGCCCAGTTTTAAGTACATTTTTGGTGAGATTTGTACATACAGCTATTAATCTTTCATATTATTTTCAAGTTTACACGTAAGGGCAGCTAAATTGGCGTTCTCTCCAGACTAAGCTGTCCCTAGTTGCTAGTGAGAACTTTAATGTTTTTATTTAAGCCTGGTGTGGGTGCTTGTTCATTAGCTCTAGGAATGCACAGCCC
This sequence comes from Aegotheles bennettii, assembly GCA_013398125.1. Taxonomy (NCBI): domain Eukaryota; kingdom Metazoa; phylum Chordata; class Aves; order Caprimulgiformes; family Aegothelidae; genus Aegotheles; species Aegotheles bennettii. The sequence continues at coordinate 82,087 of VZRW01005507.1, forward strand.
TAATAGTGAATATTGCACGTGAAAGGCAAATGTTGAGGTTTGCACTGTCATTCCTGGAGCAGAAATAATGTCTGACCATCCCCTTTGTTTTTCGGAAGGCTGGTGGGTGCAGCTCTGCCTCTGGTTTAAACTGATCGGGCATAAAACATGCACCATGCCATCTCCTGCACTGCCATTAGTGTTCGTGGGGAGCTGGTTCAAGAAACTGATCCAGCTGGAAGAAATCCAGCCATTTCTTCTCTTGCTTGCCCAAAATTTTGTAATGCATTGGTGGGGAAAGGGAAGTGAAGAGGCAAGTTTATGTGTATTACAGTTCTTCTGTTAAATTAATTGTATTCTACAGTAGCAAGTACTGGAAACACTTCAAGGCTGGGCAGAGGGATGTGGGAAGACAATGCCTTGTTCAAGGAGGAGTCTGTAGGATTGATCGGAGGTGAGGATAGCAGATGAGCAAGGATTGCTCTTTGGCAGAGTGGAAATGAAGGAATAGTGCTACTTTTTAACTGTTTAGTGATACTGATTTGTTGGATTTCGAAAAGTTAGAGAGCAAGGATTGACCAACTTTACTGCTTTTCCAGATTATTACTTCAGATCATGTTGAAACACTGGTTAGCTGTACTGTGGCAGTATTTCTTCTGCTAAGTGATGAACTGGCTCATATCTGTTAATTCAGCACCTTGAATTCTGTCATTTGAAATAGTCTTAATATTTTACTTTTTTTTTCTTTGTTTGAAAATATGTGAATAAATTAAAAGGCTCTTTTCCTAACCCCAGGAAAGAAAATTTAATTGACAATTGATTGATTGCCAGATTTGTTTAATTTAAGGTAGTTTCCTAGTGCATCTGGCCCTTGCTGGACTAGTATCCTTCTAAGCACTGTGCAAGTACCTAACAAGCCAGTGTTCTTTGAATTTAAATGATTTAAATTCCCAATTATTAAATCTTATGCTTTCTAGAAATATAAGAGTTTCTACTTTTGGGGGGATGTTGAAACAATAGGTATCTTATGTTTCCTTCATTTGGAAAAAAAATAATCTCCTGTCAGTAGGCCTGCTTGTTTGGAAAATCCCTCAGAAAACTTCTTAAATTGTCCCACATAATATAACATGCATGGTTCCTTAGTATATTATTTATGCTTGCACCTAATTTATAAAGAGTAGTTTGTGATGGCTGGCAGTTCTGGCTGCATGCAGATATACCAATAATTTACTAGCATTTCTTTTAAATATAGCTCTGTTGCCCAGTAGTTATTATTTTCTGCTGAGTAGCCCAAGGCATTCTTTTAGAAGCTGTTTTCTTGTGTACTGGATTTCCTGAAATAAAGAGTTTTACTGCTGCTTCCTCAGTGTATCTTCAGCCAGTGAAACATTCTTCCACTTTGCCTTGCTGGTTCTATCATACTTTTTCATTTAGTTCCCCCTTACTGTTTCCTTTCACTGTGCCCCTGGTCATTCCAGACACTTCCAGAATAAATTTTATGCTATTTTCATACCCTGCTTGTACTTCCCGTTGAAAAGTGTGATATAGAGCAATTGTATTAATTCAGTTTTTATTTATTTATTATGTTACTGTTTGTGATTTTATGTTTCTTTATAACTTTGGGAATAAGTATTGCAGGTGCTGCTGTTTCATTTGCTGTGAAATTGGTAATGTCTGGATTTTGACTAACACAGGACTGTGCAGGCACATACCGAGACAGTTCAGACTTGCTAATGGGCTCTGACGCTTGATCTTACCCCTTTTCGCTGGCACTCCAACATGTTGATTTGTTTCTTACAGTGAAAATGGAGGCACAACTTTTAAAAATTTCTCTCCTCTTTGGAAGGCTGCACGTGAGGCACGTTAATACTGCTGTACCAAGTTTGCAGGCCTCGTGCTTTTAGTGAAATAGGTTTGAGAATTAGTGATGTGGTGAGAGCTGTGCCTTCTCTTCTAGTAGCAGGTGCTGAAGAGTTATCTGTCAAGGGGATATTTTTGTTAGAGATAGTTTGAGGGCAGTTCTGAGAGATGGAACAGACTTAAGAAATCGGATGAAGCGTGCACCTCCAGTCCCGCAGCCACAGACTGCGGCGGATGAGGCAATTGCCACGTGAGGCACCGCATCCTTCTAGACCCTCCATTGGAAAAGGTCAGGTTGGGGCCAGTACATATCTATGTATGTTACTTTCTAACATACAAATTAAAGTTGAAGACCGTGAAGACTTACAATACCATCGTCCAGGGAAAGCCATGATTACAAATCGGGTGTTTGTGATAGAAACGACTTGTTGGACAGCCAATAAATGCAAGTGCCATGATCATCATCTTTAGGAATTAATGCAGTATTACAGTTTTGGCAATGGTAGCTCTCATGGAGGGAATTAATTCAAGGCTGAGAAAGTCTTTAAAGGAGTTCTAGATCCTGTTCTTCCATATTGTTGTTTTTTTACAAAGAAAAGGAGATTAGGTTATTTTAATAGTGAAATACTTAGCAGGTATCGGTAATGTGCTTAGCACTTTAAAAGGAAAAGTGGTAGCACTACTGGAAGTCAGAAAATGCCACTTATAATGCCTTTACTCTGTGATTAAGCAACTAAAACAATGACATTATGGTGTAATACCATGCCAGTGCTCCCTCTGTTTGTCTTGTCCATTTTCTACTTCTGATTATGGAGAAAGTAACTGAAATTTTCATGACTGCAATGTGCCTTTGAAATTGAATAATTGGAAGTTACTATGTCTTTTTTTTTTTTTTTTTTTAGTTCTGACTGGAGATGATTATCAAAGGAACTGGTTAAAATGCAGCAAAACCCTAACAAAACCAGAGACCCCCATGTACTCCACTAAATCGACTGGTTGTGCATTTTATCTATGTAAATGTGTGTATGTATGTATATAAACACATACAAAATGCATATCTATTAAAAAAAAAAGCCCCAGACAGACCTTGCTAAACTATATAAAATTTGGAGTGAGCATAACAGGTTAAACCATTGTTTTCCAATTTATCATGTACATCTGAAGTGAAATAAAACTTAGGAATTTTTTTCTTATTTCAGAAAACTGACATATTTGTAGCTGGATTCTTTTTTTTTGCACAGCTTTGTATTGCCTCTGGCTGTTGAACTTCAGGACATTTCAACAGTTCATAAACGAGTCATTTCCATATCTACTAACTGGCAACCATGAGTCACTCGCTGTTAGACTTATTCTGTCCAGACTTGTCTTGTCTTCTAATAATCACAGAATTTGTTGAAAAAGACCTTTAAATCATAGAGTCCAACCATTAAACCCAGCACTGCCAAGTCCACCACTAAACCATGTCCCTAGGCACCACACCTACACGTCTTTTAAATACCTCCAGGGATGGCGACTCCATCACTTCCCTGGGCAGCCTGTGCCAGTGCCTGACAACCCTTTTGGTGAAGAAATTTTTCCTAATATCCAATCTAAACCTCCCTGGCATGACTTGAGGCCTCTGGTCCTATCACTTGTGACTTGGGAGAAGAGACCAACACCCACCTCGCTACACCCTCCTTTCAGGTAGCTGTAGAGAGTGATAAGGTCTCCTCTCAGTCTCCTTTTCTCCAGGCTCAACCACCCCATTTCCCTCAGGCTTTTCTTGTAAAACTTGTGCTCTAGACCCTTCACCAGCTTTGTTGCTCTTCTCTGGACACGCTCCAGCACCTCAATGTCCTCCTTGTGGTGAGGAGCCCAAAACTGAACACAGTATTGGAGGTGCGGCCTGACCAGTGCCTAGTACAGTGGGAAAATGGTGAATAATAATAATGAATGCCTTCCCTCAAATTCGTGCTTCTCTTTAGTAAATAGATGGCTTTTGCATATGGAATCCTCCTCGTATTATCACTTAATTGGGTCAAAAGACAGCCTTTTTGTGTGACTGTGTGCGATCTGTAGTTTTTGTCACTTATCTGAAGTGTATTTAAACCTTGTCAAAGCAGTGTTAAAATAGGGGTAAGTGCTTTGCTTGAAATGTGGTGCTGTTTATCTGTTTACATACCTGAAATACTAGTCTAGCAAGCATAATGAAAGTGCCATGCTGTAGAAAAATAGCTGAATTGTTACATGTATTTGCATTATTTTTCAACCAGAAATAAAAAATAAATGACTGAGTGAAAGGAGTCCAGTGTTGAGAGAGACATCTGAAATTTGGCCAGCTGGCTGCAGCCTTTCATAAATATGTACAGATTGTTAACTGCAATCTGTCCTACTCACTATCTAGATGGGGGGCAGGCAATGTCTTATTCAAATCCTTAGCTTTGTGTCATGTTCAAGCCCATCAATCCTGTTGTATTTGCCCACTCCCCTAAAAACTTGTGGCCCCATGAAGTTGTTGCGTTCAAAGCCCAGCATCTTGAGAAAAGCAGCATTCAGAGAACTGTTCAGTCACTTAGGAGAGAAAAGCCAACCTGTTTCCTTCCTGGCACTGGGTCAGTTGGTTCTTTCTTCACACACCAACTCCTCTCCACTTGACCTTTTGAGTTCTGGAGTCCCTCCACTTGGCATTCCTATCAATGGTTGCCTGTATTAAAATTACTGCCAGTGTATTATAGTTGGTATGCCCAGGCACTTCACTAATGGTGTAAATTCTCAGTACTTGTAGAAGCATTCATGTTGCGTGTATATGTATATTTTTGTGATAGGAATATGCTGACTATCAGGACATTTAGTGTTATTGCAGGATGTGCCCTTGAGTGTCAGGGTCTGTCTTCATATTGAGTGTCTGTATGTTCCCAAGTAATTAATTTATTGCTGTAGTTTAGCTTTTTATAGCTATAAATTAAAAGCATATTTTTACGATAGAGGTATTGTTGCAAATGTGTCTGCAGGAAGCCCAGCTACATCTGCATGTCTTTTTATTGTCTCTAGTATTCAGTTTATTATTGTTGTCCTTACTTTGCAATATCCTTGTGTCATCATGGTTCCAATAATGTTACTGCTATAATAATTATTATTCAAGCTTTCTGGTAGTGATAAAATTCATCATGAGTAGCTAGGAGTCTAGAGCAGTCAGAGAATTAATAAGATAATTAAATTACAAAAAGTATTTGGAAAGAAGCTATCCATCACTTTGGCCCAGTCTTTGTCTGCATTCCTTTGCGTCCGTTCTCTCTCCCTATCCGGTTAGAGTTTAAAATGACAGCTGACATCCTTTTTTTTTGCGAACTTGCTGTTTAATTCTGAATACTAATTTGTGTTGAAACATATGTAAAACTTAAGTGCTGTTTTGATAAAACAACTTTTGATGATTTTGAAGTGTTTATGCAAACCTTGTGCATAATTGCTGTAAAACTGTAAAGAGTGTGGGGATGGGATCCTAGATAAAATGGGATCTTAAATTAAAATGCATAACTTCCCTGCTTATTCTATAGTGGTTCTATAGTGTGTTTTTTTTCTCAAAAAGTTTTATTTTATTCTTCTATTTTTTTAATATGTATTTAAAAATACACATGAAAGGAGGAGTAAGGAATATATGAATTTATAATGTATATCATTGTAATAAATAATATGTGTATGCTCACCCCCGTTGTATATGTATATATTTTCCAATGTTGTAGCATAGAACTGATCTTTATTTGTCAACAGATTGAAAGGCGGTAGCATTTCATTTCACTTTGAAAAAGGTGCGAAAAGGCTGTTAAGGACATGAAGGAAATTGGAGATGTGAGAGCAATTGAACAGCGATTATGCTTGTTCTTCTCACTTTCTGTAAAGTAGAGAGGGAAATCCAACTAATTTAATTTTAATTATTTTTTTCTCCTGAATCTTTTCCCCGTGTCTTTCCATTTTCAATATTTCCATTATCTTCTTTTCTGAATATGTTGTTGAGGATATTCAGAAAGACTGCATATATAGCATATCTGTGATTTATTTGAAATATTTCCTTCCACTGATTCTGTGGGGGTCTTTCAAGGAGGTTTTGCACTAGTGGAAGTCTCTTTTTGCAACATGTGGCATTTGCAATGAGTTTTAATATACAAAACATTAATCAGCAATTGACTGTATTACATTGAAGTTGATTTTTATCATTCATTCTGAGCAAAGGGTTTCTGTAATTCTGAGAAGGATTTACAAATTTACAGTAAAAGGGAATGAAGTCAAAAAGTAGGATGTGAAAATGACAGAATCTTATTCTGACACATTAAATAGACCAAAAAGTGTCTCCAGAAAGAAGCAAAGCAGTCTAAGATTTTGATTCCTTTAGCATTTGAATGCCAGATGTAAATTGAGGAGAAAATAACTTTTTGAAAAATCTAACTTGTTTTTTTCATTCCTTCAAAAAATGGGGATTAATTTTTAGAAAAGCTGAGTCCAGCTGTGTCCTTCCATTGTCTGTGGTAAGTTTTATTCCCATACTGAAGGATAAGGACAAAAATACTACACCTTGTCTGTTGACCAAAAAACTCTTGAACACAAGGTGTTTACAAACACACTTTGGTCACTTTCTGAAGATGTGGTTTTGTACAGGGTACACAAAATATCTTGAATAAGGATTAATGTTTTTGGAAACAAAGTCATAATGTCACATTTTCTCATTTGTCAGTAAAGCTTCAGCAGTAGGTGCTGAAAAGTGAGAAAAAAATTTTCCTGGGAAAATATCTATAATTGCATTCTGTTCTTGATAACTTATCCTATGAACTACTCAGGGATGACCGTAGCACTGAAATGCTTTCCCTGAATTGAGTGCCTTTGGGAATACTGAATGTCTTACAGTTTGGCCCTCTTATTTTTTATTTGTGTTTTTAAAAAACCCAAACAAAAGAAGCTTGCAAAGCCCTTGTGCTTATCTGACAATAATTAAGTCTGTTTTAATAGGTTTTTAGGCAAATTAACTATTTTGTATTAACTTTGGTGGTGCTGCCAACAAGGCAGGCTTTTGAAGATAAGTACCTAATAAATGGTTCGCTGTCTTACGATGAAGTGATTAGATCTTGTTGTCCAATGTGGTGACTTCAAAGGGGATTGGACTAAGTACATTTTTGAACTCCATTTAACTTACAAAAATAGCATTTCAGTAGTAGATGTATATTTGCTTTTTGGAGAATGTTCTTGTCTACAAAGTGATCTTTTGGAGTATGATCATTTAGTAGGAATTGGAATGTTTTATATCTTTACTGTCTTCCTACTTTTATTCAAACAAAATTTATTTTTTTAAATACTTCTGGACTTCCCTCCCTTTGCTCTTGAAGTTGTTGATCCTAATGTACTACTTGGGCAGCTTCTATTGGTTTGAGAGAAGAGAAAACTTGCAGTAGCTCCCACATTTTAGCAGGACCCATTGAAGGTCTAAAGTTATCTTCAACAAAAGTGCACTTCATGTTTTTGTTTGGTCAAGCTGTAAAAAAAAATACAGTAGCAAATTTCTGGCATACTGCTTGATTTATACTTCTGAATTAGGGTTTATTGTCCCTGTGTTTAATGTGTATGCAGTAGTCTGAGGTTTTTCTGCTGTGAGAAGTACCAGAATGCCTTAATTTTTAGTAGACTAGTAGTACCTATTCTAGTCCTTGAACTGCCTCACAAATGTGCTTTCTGAGCCAAAAGCAAAGGCTGAATGACCAGAAATACCAGTCTAAGCTTACATTTAAACCTAGCAGTGTTCATAACCTGTCATGTCTGGTTCAAACTTGAATTTTATCTTTGAAACTATTCCATGGCCAAAGCAGTTAGCGTTAAATAGAAACTTTTCCACAAAATTCAGTGGGAGCAACATTTATTCCAAAGATTTGAATTTTGACCAGAGATTTTGGAGTGGTTAATGAAGTAAAATTGCTGTCAGTCATGGAGGTGCATAAGAGGGCTTGAGAAGTTACAGGACCCAACAGACGAGCTGTCCAAGTTAGCAGTAGGCACAAAATGTTGTTACCCCAGCAGTGTGCCCAGCACTCTTGTGGGAGAGTGTCATCCCATTGCTAGCCAGAGGTGTGCCCAGCTCTTCCACCAGCAGAGATCAGAGCATAAAGCATGAAGTTAAAGCACTCCTGATTTGAGTTTAGTTTAATGCTTTGGGCTTTGAGCTGCAGAGATGGCGTAATGTTTGCTTCTGGGCCGGAAAGGACAGCCACCCCTTCATCCAACCCAGAAAAAATTGGTGGTGGATATTTGTCAGGCTGCTTAGTTACTCATGAGGCATGTTAAATGCATTTGACCTAAAGGCAAATAAACCCTCCTCTCCTTTCTTCAAGCTTAGAGGAGAATATTAAAGATGAACTTTTGAAGAAGGGAAATGAGGAGTGGAAAGGATGTATATGTGAGGATCAGTGCAACTTCTACATTTGTGAGCTATCTACAGTCTGTCTGATCCCAACAAAAAGGCATAGTGTATTGAGGAATACACTTATTTTCAATGCTGTCTTTGCTCTAGCTTAACAGAACAGTCTGAAAATGTACTTGCTACTGATTCCTATTGCTTTGTCATTTACCCTCTATGATACACTTTAAACCCTCCTCTCCTTTCTGATGTGAAAAACCAACATAAAACCGGGGTGCTTAGCAGAAATAAATGATAAATTAAACAGTAAAACATTTATATGTATCCTCCTCTGGTTTTCCTGTCTGTGCTTTCCAAACCATACTCTGAAAAACATGGTCTTGTTAACATGTTTGTGGGAGCATTTTTCTAAACATTTGTGGTCACTGGAGCAACCCAAAGCATTGTTTCTAGTGATTTTTATGTGCCTACTTATGTGTGATTGCATAGTGCAGATGGCAAGGCAGTCTTAATATGAGAATTAGGAAAGAGAAATAAATGATAAATTATTTACTTATCAAGTTTAAAGAAAAAAGACGTGTGAAGGAGGAATTAAGATACTGAAATATGTTCATTCTTTTTTTTTTTTCCTGTTCTAAACCATAGAAAAAAGCCCTTAGAAACTGAATGACCATTTTATATTTTCCAGGAGCATTAGCGGTGATTATGTCTAAGTTTTAAATATGTGTGCTTATTGACTGGTGGAAGCTTGCATCTTAAAAGCAAGTATTGTTTTGTGGTAGGTAATGGGATGTAATAAACTTAAATTTCTTAAACTGGTGCTATAAAATTTACATACAAAATATTTATTTTGCTGGACATGATGAGAAAAGATTATAAATGTTAACTGAGAACTCAAGAATGAATGTTGGAAAAACAGGGGAAACTTTTTTTAGACTTGCTTGCTCTCATTGTTATGCCATCTTAAAGCAGTATGGAAATAAAAATAGCACTTACATCATGTGCTTTTTAATTATGAAAAAACTACGAAATGTCTGGCAACGTGACACTTAAACAATAAAATCTGTTACGTATTCATATAGCATCAGGAACATGAAATACGGTGCTCGTTCCTACATCTCTTTTATTGTACTTAATATACACTAAGTATAGGCATGTAAATGTAGACATGAGAAGGCACTCTAGAGATAACTAGTATGCAAGAGAAACCTATATGAAAATCCTCTCGGGTACCCAGGAATTGATTTGGATGAGTTTTCTGCCTTTGATGGAATTGTGTATCTACAAACTCTCCGAAAATTCTGTTAATCCTTCAACCATTGCTGTATCAGGTTCTATGATTAAATAGTGACCTAAATTGGCAAGATTCTCTATAGAAAAATGTCTAGACCACATAAATACCTATCAGGCAGAACTACCAGGTAGTTTTAAAGCTTTACCAATGGTTAAGGGTTAACCAAGAACAGATATAAAACCATAAAAAGGGATTGTTCTTTTTCATTTGTTCAAGGCCTTTGTTGCAATAAATTTGAGTAACTAAAAGAACTGTGATATTTAAGGATTGGAAATGCATTGATTTTGAACTTGACTAAACTTGTCTGGTGTAATTTCAGTAGCACCCTTCATAATTTTCTTGTGGTATTTAATATATGACATTTTGTGGTGACAATTTTAAGCAGCTGCATGCTGTTCAAGATGGAATGTGGGAACAAAGCGTATGGGTTGTGGTTGTGTCCTCATCTTGTCCCAGGGAGACCCTCATACAGGTTTTGAGTGTTTGATTCGGTTTCTGAGCAAAAAATCCTTGCTTTAGGCAGTTTGCAGACAGAAATAACTTAATGATTTGATAATTATTTTCTTAAGTTCATCACTGATTCCTGTTTGATCTAAATGCAAGGTAAAAATTAGATAAAGATATCCCAACATTCCTTGAAAGTATGGCACTTAAAAGCTTTGCATTTGGTGATAATTTAGGAGGTGTATCATTCAAGAACTGCTAGCATATATCAAACGGCATATGAATTAGTTGCCAGAACTGTTCTTGGATAATGGTGGCTGTTTTTCTCTAACAATTTCCTTAGAAAACAAGGAACAGTTGGCACTTTTCCAAACTACGACTGAGCTTACTGCAATAATTACACATTTTAGTGCTATTGTTTTATTGTACTTTGCTGCCTTGACAGCAGCATTTCATAAATGTGAACATTAGTTATGCTTTGATTCCTTTTTTTTTCTAATAAAAAGTGTGATCTAAAGCAAACTACCTAGATTGCACTTTAGTACTTGTTAATCATACTGTGACTGTACCTTCCAGTAGGCATCACAGAGTGCTTGTTAAGTGAAGTAGTTGTGTGTTATAGTTTGAGGGGACAGGCAAAATTCTTACGGCTTTTGCTTCAAGGACCCAATGAGGGAGGGGTGGAGTTTAGGACCCTGTTGTGAAAAGGGGTCTGGGGTATCAGGTATCAGTATTCCCTCCCATTTCCTGCCAAGCTCTATAAAGCCGGGAGGACAGGAAGCTCGCACTCTCTTCATCTCTCTCGCTTTCAGTCTCCTTTTCCTGCCTGATCGCCACGTGGAGCTGGAGAGGAGAGGCCCAGCCTTTTGTTACCAGCTTGCCAGGTGCTCTGTGGCATCCGACTGCATCGGGTGCTGGGGTTTGGACACTCTTTTGCCCCCATCGGCTTTGCAGTGAAGGATCTTTCGGGAGCTTGTATTGGCGGTCGTTGGAGTTTGGGTTGTATATATTTGTATATATATTTTTTTTCCCTTTTTCCCCACCTCTTACTCCCTTTCCCTGTGCAATTAAATCTGTTATAGTTTTAATTTCCAACCGTTGAGCTTTTCTTCCTTGCTCCCCTTCTATTTTCCGAGGGGAGTGATAGAAGCAAACTCTGTCTGGGTTGTGGCTTGCCCTGGCCGTTTCTAAACCGAGACATTGTGTTTCCAAAATACAACCACACCCAATGTTGTGTAGGCATTCTGAATTTGACTTTTGAGTTTTTTATTTGTTTGTGTAAATGCAGGTCTATTTCAGGTTAATTTAGACTGCTTTAGGTTTATTTTTTTTTTTATAAAGGGATTGCTTTGACCGGAAAATTTCGGTGTAACTTGTACTTGAGAATTTTATGTTGTAGACTCACATATTAACAATCCTGGTGGCAGTCTTGTGACTAGTATATTTTATTTTATAGTAGTTGGAATAAAACTATGCAGTGACACTATCTTTCATGATTGGTTGCTGAAGGGCTAAACTTTGTTTTGGCATAGAGGAACTATTGGGTTTGATGGGTTTGGTTGTTTTTTTGGTGGGGGAAGTCTTGTTTGTTTTTTTTAAAGTGAATATCCAAGAAGAACGTTTACTAATGACAACTGCTGGAGTGGCATTTTCTAATGAAAATTTAAATTCTCTTGCCTTGAGTGGTCTAGCCAGCGGATCAGCGAAGTTCATGTGGCTTTCCTTGTTTGAATGTTTTGTGGAAATTTTCCCTCTTATGCTGTGTGAGCCTTGGCTATGATGTTAGAATGAAGAACATTTTTTGAGTTTTTTTTCCATTTCACAGGTTAATTTGTGAACCACTGACTGAACAGAACAACTTTTACAGACTGTAAAGTGTAGCCTTATAACATGGAGTAACAATCACATAAACCAGAGTCTGCTGGGGAAAGTAATTTTCCCACATCTTGTAAAGAGTCCATACTTGAAGACGGGGGGAGGTTGGGGCTGTCTGTAGGGTCTGGTGGTGATTTATAGCAGTACAAGAGATGATGGGGTGGGGAAGGTTAGTACGAATGGTGTGGGCCACTAATGGCTATCAAGCATGGAAATGTTCAGTAACAGTTCGGCCTTTGCTCTCTCTGTCTCTGGAGTCCCAGGGATATTGCCAATTGGTTTATATGAGAGGAAAAAATAAATGCAAAAGTCTTTGTATTTCAGATGGCAAGTAATTTTAAAAACATCCATAGGGACCACCCTGATACAGAAATAATACAGTATGTTTGATCCATGTCCTTCACAGGTGTATTGCAGGTTATGTGATACTATAAACTTGTACATGTAAAAAAAGTCATTGTTTGTATTTGTCCTGGAGTGTAAACTTGGTATTTCTTCACACAAATTTGAGAAATACTGCTATGGATAGAAAACTGTATTGGTATCCTTGTGTTGCCTGACAGAGAACTGCTTAGTCTCCCTTACCCTGTTTAAAGCTACATGAGTTAGGTTTGGATGTGCCAGTATGTTTACTCGGGCTGCTGCAGCCTCTCTTGAAGATATGAACTTGGCTTCTCGAAGCATATTTCTGCCCAGGTATTTGTTCCACAGCTCGCTTGCATGTTTCTGATTTCTGAAGTGCTGCATTTATGATGTAGATTTAAACATCAGTGTGTTCGTGATGTGTGTTGCCCTGAAGTTACTACAAAATAGAGGTTTACAGGTCTTTCTATGCCATTTGTTCCATTGGACATCACACAGAATATAGTACAGTTTCCTCCCTTGGAGTCCTGCACTCATTTTAATGCTGAGAGAATCTTTCTAGTTGGGGTTAAAGGATTTCCTGAAATATTTTTAGTTATTAGTCCATGCGAATTGTCAATTATTTAAATAACTATGTTCAGTTGGCACTGAAATAAAACCTTTGTAGAGTTAGTTACTTTTTAGATTAATTGGAATTATGCTCATTAAACTAATGTTTCGGAGGAGAGAGCATGTGTTTAGAAGACTGCCTGTTTCAGGGACAGTACACGATTTCTGCGCAGTACCTCGTAATAAAATCATACTGTTAAAGACTTTTCTATGTTTAATGTGTATATGGACAAATGTGTTACGCTTATTATTCTGTTCCTTAAATAAGCAGTAGTCTGTCGGCCATGGGAGCTCACTGGCTATTTCAAGAATTTAACCTGCTTTGACACTTCCATGGTTTCTTCCTGTGAGCAGCTTGAATACCACTTACTCAGCAGTAAGTTAAATAAAATCAGCTAAGGAGAACACCATGCTGTAAATGATGCTGGTAACAGAAAAGACATGTAAAATTGCTTGTAAGATGATAACATTTCATAACATTCTGGAAAACAGCCTCTCATATATTGATTTTTTTTTTCTTATTTTTTATCCCCTCCCATCTGCAATGATGAAATGTAGTCTTTCACAGAGTCTTATTCCTTCCTTGAAACTTGCTATATTGATCTGAAACCACAGAGCTGAAATTGGTCATATTTTAACAGTGTCTCTTCTCTAGTGACAATATATGGCCCTAGTGTTTAAGTGGAAAACGTGCTGCACTATTTCCGTTACTGGAATTTGTGGAACAGTCAGTGAGGGAATTAGTTTAAAATCCTTCCTGAGATACAGCAAATGGAATAATGTGTGTGGATGGATAGCAGCCTTCTGCAGATGTGATGCCTCAGTTGTGCTTCATGGAAGCATACAATCACTTGCTCCAGAATAAAGTAATGCAAGAGAATTTGAGTAACCCCTATACAAATACAGATTTTTGTGTTTTCTCCTTGGCCTTCTGCTCCATTTATCACACGCCAACTAATGAACACCTTTCTTGTTAGTGCAACTTTAGGTTTCTCAGTGATAAATACAAGAAAACTGATCTCCCTCAGAGCAAGGGACAACAATCTCGCCTTCTCTCCTACTAGCTTTGCTAGATGATGAATTTAAAAGCTGCTACATATTAATTGTTCCCCACAATAACTATATTAGCTGTTGTTGCAATGCCTTGCTGCGACTGTAGAAATATGGAAAGCTTGAAAAAGTATAGGATTTACCATTATTGATTAATATGGAGTGTTCTGCAATTAGATTTCTGAAGTTGCTAATATAGTCACACTGGTTACAGTAGTATCCAGGGAGTTCTTTTGCATTCTATTTACATGAATATGCATATGTATGTTTAAACTTAAATTATGAGAAGGTCTGTTTAAAAAACAAAACTAAAAATAAGCTCTATTGCTCAGAAACTTCTTTAGTGTTTAGAGTTCAAGTCATTGGGTGTTGGGGCCTGTGTGGGATTTAAAAAAACAACCATGTGATGTGACCTCTGCAGGTATCACCTCCTCTATATCTGATTCCTGCTCCTCCTAATGCTTCAGAGAGAGGGCTGAATGGTAGCTGAATGAGATTTGTAATGTTTTTTAAAAGCCTTTCTGTCCTGTTAATTAGCTGAAAAAAAGTCTGAATCTTTTGAGGATTAGAACTGTTACTTGTATTTTTTACTGAGCATTAATTCATGGTTTCAACTTGTGATATGCAGTTTTCTGTTCATTTTAGAAATTACTGTGCATTGTGGGATGACAGTTTGATGATAACGAGCTATTCAGGGGATGAATCTCTCAATACCAGGTGACTGGGTAATGGCAAATGAAGTTCAGTTTTGGCATTTCTAAATGTATTTGGAGAAAAACAATCCCAGATTTACATATGTTAGATTCTGAATTGGCTGTCTTTACTGAGGAAGGAGATCTTGGAGTTGCAGAAGTTAGCTCTATGAAAACATCAGATCAATTCTCAACAGTAGTTAAAAATGCATGTAGCATGCTGGAAGTCATTAAAAACAAATGAAGGACCACATGATTTTTTTTTTTCCATTGGATACAGCAATTCTGCTGTGTTGTCCTTTCTTGCCCTTCATCTCGGAAGAAGTTAGAGTTGGAAAATATGGATGGCTGATAAGGATAATCAAAGGAACAAAGCATATCCACTATAGGGAATGATTAAGTAGACCAAGGCTTATCAGACCTGGGAAAACATGTTAGGAAATGAAAGTTAGGAGCCTGTAAAATCATGAGTAATATGGAAAAAGCGAGCAAAGCATCCTTATTATACAAGTGTAGGATATTATTCAAAAATAAGCTGTTGGTTTGGCTTCAAAAATAGTGACACAAACTAGTGAACTGTAGAACACAATGCCACAGCATATAATGATTATTGAAATGGTTGTACAAACTAGGGGTGGAAAAATAATTGATCTAAAAATTTATTACTCTACAAAGTTGCAAGTAGGCGGACAGTGGTAAATACATCAGAAAGATATGGTCCTTGACCTGATTTTGTCTTCTCCAGACATCTGTTGGCCTTTGTGCAAAACAGGACATTGGAGTTTCAATCTGGACCAGTGAAGCCCATTAGGTAATGTATGGACCAGGCCACTTCCCTTACATACCATGTGTCCCTTAATGCGTCCTACTCATCCTTTTCATGCCAGGACTTGCCTGATAGTTCTTCAGCTTTGCGTAGATCCATAGCTTTTGCCTCTTCAGGAGGCAAGTAATGACTTAGACCGACCTTTTTGTTCAAGCGGTACCTAGCAAAAGTTTAGCTAATCCACTTCTTCCAGGAATGGATCCAGTCTTGCTTTGAAAATATCATCAAGAAATGGAGCGTTTTGTTTGCTCATTTATGAATGACCTTTGGAGTCTTTCACTATTTCAAAACAAGGCCTCAGTTTCTTAAAATCCAGATATGGCTGGTCTTGCATTACAGCTACTGCATCTTGTTTCTATGTTCTCTCTGCTTCCCTCCTCTCCACCCTGTGGTATTTTTCCCTGTGAAAGTACTTATATCCTGTAATCATCTCACTTCTCAATCTCTCTGAAAAACTAAACACATCGAATTCCCTAAGCCTCTCATTGTAAGATGAGTTTCTGATCCTTGAATCATTTTTATGGCACTTCTGCAGCTCCTCTAGTCAGGCACTCTGTTGTTTTTCCTTTCCTCTGCCCTCCTGACCCATTTGTGGATGCTGTTAGTGTGTGGTTGATTGGCAGCATTACTCAGCTGCAGATACGGCTTTTAAGTAGCTGGTTGTGTTAACCAGATGCCATGCACTGACATTATCTCAATTTTTACTGAAATCAAATAGTAGATAGAACTCTGAAATTGAAAGCAGAGAATTTATCATCATATCTCCAAACTAAAAATACCAACAAATAATCATTTTCAGTTTATTTGCTAGATATTAGCAATGTAGTTTGTAAATCAAAATACAGAGCTTTTATAGTGTGGAGATGAAAGTAATAGTACAGTGGCAGAGGAAGCAACTCGCTTACACTTTTCTCTCTCAGGTATTTTTTTTAATTTCCTTAAGGAAAACTGTTTTCCTGTTGTTTTTTTTTTTCTTGAGAAAATAGGCTTTTTGGATTTCACAATTGGCAAGTGGTACTTCTGCTGTTTGACTACCTTAAATATCTGACAATTAATTTCTTCTGCTTGAGAGGAGAACAGCAGTTACTTTCCAGCCTGAGTGTTCTGACCTCTGATGTGCTTAAGCTGGAGATAAAGTGCTTTGTAGTTTACGTTTCTGTTCCATAGCTGATGTCTCACATTAGAGGCTGGAAATCCTTGTGGTAGTAGCTCTACATTGAGAACATGTCATTCATTGTAGCAGCTGCTTTAGACTACATTTATATTTAAATAGGAGAAAGTGATCTATTTTGAATTTTAAGAGTTGTTCTCATGGCAGAGTAACTTGCTGTCTTGTTTTTTTCTTCACTATTGATTGATCCATTTGCTTATTTATGCCCAAGAATGGGGAGGAAGAAATCTAGAGGGAAAAAGCCTTCATTTAAGAGTGTGCTGAATGCTTCTTAATAGCATTCGAGTTCAAAAGACTGGAGTCATCTGAGTCTGGTTTAGTTATGTAGTTTTAATTAGAACTGAGCCTCATTAATGAAAATGTGCAAAATAGAACAAGGGCATCTCTTTAAAGTTCAAATATATACATTGTGAGAATGAGATTTGTGTTTAATCTGGGAAGCTGTGAGTTAGCTGCAGTAGAGTGTTCAGCTTGCAAAGGATTTTACCTGTACTGACCTTTAGAATTCACCTGGTTCTCAATTTTTCTAAATTAATTGTTGTTTCTTCAGCTGCAAACTTCTAGAACCATTGATCAAGTGTCTGTGTACCTGGCTTCTGAAGTGAAGACTTTGAATGTAGCTGAGAAAATTATTGCCAACTTGTTATAAAGTGGTCTCTGTTTTATGAAGAAATATTGTTAGAGTGTTCTTTGCTTGTACTGAGATTGGGACTCTGTATTGAGCATCCTGAGTGATAGAGGAGTGGGCACTCTTTGTCTCTCTGTATCCAGAGCATTTGGATGATGAAGGAATAGAGCAGCTATAACAGCTCTGTTCATTTTTTTGAAGCTAAAAATAAGGAAATACAGGCAATCATGGTTGTAATGCCAAGTGTGTGAGCAGTTGCATTGCTTTATTTATTCAGTTGATTTTTAAAACCTAAACAGTATTTTGCTATCTTTGCTTTTTGGGGTTTTTTTGGAATCAGGATCTTAGCTCAGTCTTGTGTGTCAGTGGATGTTGAGTGTATTTTTCAGAAGAGCATGTGTATATGATGCTCGCTATAGCATCAGCATGCCGTCAGGCCAGGAGGGTGTTTACTGTGCCTCCTAAGGCGCTGTCTGGTTTGGAGAGAGACAGACAGACTCATTGAGGAACTGGAGAGCTTGTTTTCTGCCCAGCAGTACCCCTTGTGTGATCAGTATTGGAACCTCTCTCAGGCATTGTTAATGTAGGAGTAATGCACAACAAGCAGTTTGAGCAAGCCTAAGCTCATCTCATGGCTGTATCAGAAAAACAGAGACTTAATTTTTCAAGTGCAGTCTTGTCACAAATGGAACTGTTTGGGACAGAGAAAAAAACATGGATTGAGTATGCTTGTAGTAGCTTAAATTTGTAATTATTCTGGATTGCAAACAAGTTTCTCCACGCTGAGAAGTACATTGCGTGCGTTTACTTGAACTTTGGAATCATTCAGTTTCTCTTACTTCTCTTGGTTTTAAAGAGAAGGAATGCGTAGAGAACTTAAATGCATGCAACATATGGCTGAAATACTGTGTATACCAAAGATCTAAAAATCAACGTTGCTGTTTCCATGACAACTGTAGCTGAGCCAAAGAGTTCTTTTCATAAAGACAGCAGTCGTGCACAGCTAAAGTTCAGAGTCTGGGAACCTGATTCCAAGGATGCTTCGGGGTCCACATATAGATCTCCAGGGAGGTGCTATTTATGTTTGTATCCACTTGTAACTTAGAGTGTCACTTGTTCCCAGCTACTGCCTACAAAATGCACTGATGGGAGTAGAGTGTTTTTGTGATATCTAATTGATATGTCTGACATGTTGCAGATAGGAATAGCAAGCTAAGAAGTAATACCACCTCGGCAAAGAGGGGTTTTAAGTGGAAAATAGGAGCATTTCTACCCTTAATTTTGGGAGTGAAGGATGATGAGGGCTTTGATATGCAGCTTTTGCTAATCTGGATTCTTTATATGAATACCTGTAACCAGATTCTTACTATGCAAAGACTCTGATCTTGATTACAGGAAAAATTAGGCTATTCAACTTTTCTGCTGTACTGCCACTGTCAGGTGGAAATTTACTTTTTCTTCCCTCTGATGCTAATTGTTTGTGTTGTCACAAAATAGAAAAAATGAATCTTGGCCACAGCTAGTCAAGATAGTGACATGAATGAGCCAATATCCTAAGTATGGCTGATTTTATGTAACCATAGGGTAGCATTGATGTATTTATCATGCTTAACTTCAGTTCGGATTTTAGATTGTTACTGGAATAGAAATTTTATGAGATTAGTTACTGTTTACCCTTTGTTGAGTGTCCAGACATAGAGATAAATCAAGGGTGGATTAACCAAATCTGTCTGCAAGTAATTTTCCTTCATCCAGGCTACCCAGCAGAGAAGCTTTATTTTGCTCAACTGAAGCAAATATTTCAAGTCACTTTTTTGGCTAGGCTCCAGTTTCATCTAAACATCTTTAGTTTAAGAATATAAAATGGGTAATCTAGACATTTTAATTTTGGTGAACAAAAACCCTATTACTTAAAAAGGGAGGAAATAATAATAATAATAATGTACTGTAATTTTTTCCCAATTAATCAGTAACACTTTTAATCATTAAAAATCTTTAAAATGTAATTGAACTTTCAATAACCCCATTACTGTACTTGGTTGGCATTACCTTGATTTGAAGAGTTCAAACCTTTTCTACTGGGACAGCCTGTATAATAGGATTGTTCCTTTTTTCTGCTCTGAATCCTCTGTATTAATATATCTTAGTGGCAGTAATCGAGTTGGATCATCATATTTCTAGAATACTAATTCAAGAAAATTTAATCCCCTGGTGATAAGAGTTCATTTTTCTGAATGTGCTATTATATATCCGCGTGAGAACTGAGCCGGTGGTGGTTGGCGATCAGTGTTAGCATAGTAGGATAAGTGTTTAGAAATCCGGTGCCCCTCCTTCATAAAAGGTGATGATTCTGATTTGTGTTCCCAGATGGATTTTGCTGTCTTAGTTTCAGTGGTTCTCTGCCTCATGGACCTGACCTTCCCATGTGCCAAAGGTAGTGCTCCTTGGCAGAGGCACTAGAAGGGTCTTTGTGCCAGCTCATGGATCCATTTCAACCCATCTCTTCCCTCCTGTGACCAATGATAAGACTTGAGGTAATAGTAGGAAGCTGAATCAGGGGAGGCTTAGGTTAGATATCAGGAAAAGGTTTTTTACCCAGGGAGTGATTGAACACTGGAACGGGCTCCCCAGGTCAGTGGTCACAGCACCAAGCCTGGCTGAGTTCAAGAAGCATTTGGATATGATACTCTCAGGCACATGGTGCCTGGGGTTCCCTGCAAAGGTACAGGAGTTGGACTTGGTGATCCTGGAGGGTACCTTCCAACTCGGCATGTTCTGTGGTTCTATGGTTCTGTTTACACTGATATCCCTCAAGGTTTGACATGAAAACTAGGCTAGACCAGAGGCAGTGTCTTGACTGAAGGAACAGCATAGTGCATACACACTGGGCTTCGGATCGGGTGCTCAGATACATTCAGGCAATTTTATCACTAATTACTTATTTGAGGGGGTTGGGAGCTAGGGTAGAGAAAGGCTTCACAGTCAGAGCATGGGCACGCAAAGTGTCTGACTAGGTTCACTGGTCAGAAATTTCTGAATATAGTCTGAATCAATGAATAAAGCTCTATTAATAAATAACAGGAAAAGCTTTACAAATATTACCAAATGCCTATCAACAGATTCTTTCCCGCTTTCCATGATTTGGAAAAGATTTGTGAGAAATGCCACTTACCCCCATTCTCCTGAAGTCAGTGCTTTGGGTTACAAGTGAGGGCACCCTCTTGATTTAATGTTAGAGATGAAGATTGCTATAGAAGTTTTAAGCTGGCTTTTTAAGTGGCATTGATTTTTCAAGGACATATTTAGAAATTAAGCTGAATTTCCTGACAAATGGTTTTATGGTTAATTTTTTTTTTGTTATTACTTGAAATAACAGAATATGCTTTAACTTCTGTCATTGAAGTCTTGGCTCATGCATCAGGTTTTGAAATCAAATTTGTAGATGGCATTCTTGGAAAAAGTGCCACCCAAATGAAACATTTTTCTTCTGATTCCTTAAGCGCTACAGATATATCACAGACTGAACATGGATATCACTGAACCAAATTCTTAAATACTATTTTTGGAACCAGTACACTGAAAAATATGACCTTTCACTTCAATTTTTCTTTACCTCCAAGCTCAGATGTTATATTTCAGTTTCTATGAAGTACGTAAGACCATATCACAGCAAAGTTGCAGATTTTCTGAGCAATGTAGGGTTTTAGATAGTGCAAGCTCTGTTATCTGTTAAGATTCAGCAGATACTTACGTAGAGGAGCATCATTCTTTCTCTTCTTTGTTTTCATTTAATGACAAAAAATCATTTTGAAATCTAGCAAGAAGTAATGAACTTTCCTTGACTGGTTTCTCAGGCTCTATTTCATTAATCAAAAGCCTTCTGAGTATAGCTCGTGTTATTTTGCTTTAACAAAGTATTTATAATTGATAAACTTCACTTTGAAAGTAATATTTAAATATAGAATTCAAGTGTAAATGGTAAAACATTGATTAGCAAGAGATAAATCCTATCTTACCCAGCCTAATTCACAAGGGAGGAAGGTTGATGAGAAAGAAGTGATTGCCGGAGACAACGCTTTGCATTGTATTTGAGTACTGGAAGCATAGGTTGGCTTGACTTATTGTATTCAGTTGAACCTTCTATCCCCAAAGTTGTGTATATGCAGCATTTTCCCTTTTCTGAGGTTTTCTTAATAAACCGCTACTCTGGCATATCAGATTTTCTCCCGTGAAAAAATTTTTCTTTATTTACCCCATGCCCCCTTGTACCTTTAAGACTTCTATATCTTCCAACTTTTTTTTTTTTTATGGAGATAACAACTGTTTAACAACTCCAATGTTCAATTACAGTTGTTTTCAGACATTTCCTAAAAGTCACTTAATTATTTTTTTTTCCTGGGGGAGAATGTAAATGAAAATGGCTCTTAAACCTTGCACATCCTCATTCTGGGTGTTACTAAACACATGAGGAATCACCTTACAATTCAGAATCTGTATCTTTCTAATTAGAGCATTAGTGAAGTCTGGCCAAAATATTTAAAATCAAGCTGTATTTTTGCTTCTTAGAGGTTTCAAAGTACATGATGTTTAGAATCCAAACTTGTCTTCTATATTATAAACTGAAAGATAAGTAGAATGCAAAAGCTTTCTTTTCCATAGTTTTTAATTGTAACACAAACATATTGTTGTTTAGCTAAGTAGTTGCAACTTTAAAATTTTATTTAGAACTTATATTTACACAAGATGCTGGTATTGACATAGTTCTGCCGACCAGCACATTGTACAGTGGGATCATGGTGCTTGGTAGTTTACTACTAGGAATAGAATATTTTTTTTTTATTTGCAGGAGTTCTTTCAGTAAAGTCCATCAAGCTTCAGTCCTGAGCAGAGATCTGGTGATAATGTGATCCATTACTTCTAAAGCAAGTTGAAGTTAGAGGAGTCATTGAAAAATAAATTACTAAAACACAGACTTAAATAGTGAATGGTACATGTTGATGCAAGTTGGTGGAAAAAAATAAATGGATGTAATACTTAGGTTTTTGCTAAATAATTTTTTTGTACAAATGTAGGTTAACTGATTTGTTATTGGCTGGTGTAATTAGTACAGGCTTTTAAGCTGTATTTTGGAATTTGGAAGTCTGCTTGGGACAGATACTTTGAAATACCTTAGAATACTTACATGATCTAATACTGATTTTAAATAGCAATTTGATTTTGGCAAGATTAGCCTGGGGCTTCCTCTAGCTGAGGGTGAATAATGAAATATTTAATGCAGTGTCAAGTTGTGAGGTTTCTAATAACAGTCTGGGGCGATCAAGATCAACTTTAGGCTTTGTGAACTGTATTTTAATGGTGATCGCTATCTAAATAATGCACTAACTTGACCATACCTTTAGCCCATCTTAATATCGTGGGGGAGGACACTGAATGAAGCTTCGTACTTTCTGGACAAAGACTCAAACTCCTAGTTAAACCATTGTAACTAATTCCTCTATGTGTTACATTAGGATTGTGTAAGAACACAGTACTGTGACTTGTGATCTCCTTTATAAAGAAATTAATGCTTCATAGCTTTGGTGTTATGTTCTATCAGTTTCAATAAGATTGTCCAAGGAAAGACATGAAGTGAAGATGATCTGCTGGGAAGTGTTCAAGCTTTCCCTGACTAGTCTAGAAACTGGTTTTAATTAGTACAGGAAAGAAAGACTTGTGAACAAACCCAAATATTTATTAATGGTATTTGGATAGGAGGATAGTGCAAAATAGTTATCCTGAAAACTCTGTGGCAGATCATTTCCCCTTTCTTTTAAGAGCAGAAATTGAAAATGTGAAGTGTGCTTTTCAGATCTTTGAAAATACTGTATTTCATACTATTCTATGGTGCTGACTTTGTTATATATCTCTTTTATTTCTGTTTTAGGACTTTACAAATCTGTGCTTTTAGAAGCAGAGGGGTGAGGAAAACAGGCATTTAAGTCTGCCTGCAGACCAGCCAGACTTACTAAGAAAAGTAATTTTGTGTTATTTCTTACTAGTTAAGAAAAAAAACCCCAAACCCAACTCTTCTCACCTCCACTTTTGTGGTCTTTCTTTGTTGTTACATTTCTGACTATTAAATTTACAGATGACTTGTGTATGGTACATAAAATGCTGAAATTCACATAAATTAAAACAAGCATGAATTTACTAAGAAGTAATAGTAATGGTCTAGACAGTTTATCCCTTCTCACAGTCATGTATATTTGCAATGATCAGCTATAGTAAGGCATTAGATGTGCATTCCTGTTTTTTTTGGTGAGATTTCCACTAAAGATATAAAAAGTGTAACTTGCATTACCTGTGGAATATTGCTTAACATTTGCATAAACATACATTTGCCAAATTGTAGCGAGAGGGAAAACGCAACATAATCATAATTGCATAATCAATTCACTGTGATTATATTTTCTCCCTTGATGCAATTTAGTAAACGGGAGTTCAGGTGAATATGAAACAGAGTTTCTTGCTTACAGTGATTTGTCCAGTTAGTTTTGGGTGACTTTTTTACTTTAGAAATAGCAAGAAACGCCTTTTTAACTTAATTTAGTTCAGGATGTATTTCCCTGGTGACCCGTACAGATTGCACAGGGTTTTTTTTATGGAGTTTAGGTCTGTTTCTCATGATTTAAGTGCCTAGATTCTTCATAGTCTATATTTAAACCAGAATAAAACAATTTCTTAAGGTAAAGTTTGTTTTCCATTACTACTAGTTTGATTATTCAATCATTTGTAACATTCCTCTACAGTAGCTAGGGATATAGCAAATCTTTGTGAGCAAAAAAGGTGACAAAAGAAAAGGAGTTTGGGATATGGAAGTTACTTCTAGTGTGTGGAGGAGAAACCATTTCCTAGTTAATACAGAATAAATACAAGAAAATAACTTAAATATTGGGAGTGTTAGGATAATATAAAGGCACTTGTCAGGTAGATTCTGTACGTTTAGTTTAAAGCTTAGTGTAATTTTTTTAATTGTGCATAACAATGGTAAGCAATATGCAGAGTATCACTCATGTTGATTCATATACATTGTACTGTGTTTAACACTGTGGTGTGTTTGTAGAGGATGGAGCATATATGGCAGTTGCAGTTATTGAAGCAGGGATAAATGTCCTTGTGTGGTCAGCTAGTCAAAAGAGCTAGAACTCTGTCATGTCGTGAAAGTAGTTTTCCTATTTCAGTGAGGTGTAATGATGTGGAGGCGGAGGAGAGGAGGCAATAGGAGATATATAGGTATGTGGTCCTCACAAGTGCCTTATGCATATAAATTAACCAGATGCATTTACTTTAAACTGTATTGCTGTTTTAAGTTTTCACACAGGGTGGGTAAGAGTCCAGGGCTTTGCGTATGTCAGTAGGTGTCACTGAGGAGAATCTCTACCATTCAAAGTACAAGTCTGCTGGAATAGGGAGTAAATCACAAGGCAGTCAT
Organism: Aegotheles bennettii; assembly: GCA_013398125.1. Taxonomy (NCBI): domain Eukaryota; kingdom Metazoa; phylum Chordata; class Aves; order Caprimulgiformes; family Aegothelidae; genus Aegotheles; species Aegotheles bennettii. Next base: position 106,722 of record VZRW01005507.1, read on the forward strand.
AGCTTTAAAGCTCTGATTTAGAAAAAAGGGAATGTAAGCTCTGCCCTGAGAAAGGTGGTTGCTAAATACATACGATCAATAATGATGCTCAGAAGGAATGGTGCACTCTTCTTTAAGCAAGGACACACATTGCTTCTCTTCGTGCACTTTGACAACTTTTCAAACTTCTTTATCAGTACTGAGACTCCCAGCCAGGACTTTGTGACTGTAAAACTGGTTTTGGTGGTTATATAGCTAATGGAGAAGGTGCCTAAGGCCTGTGACAGAGGTCCTTCTCTGGCTCTAGCTGTGTTTATAGATGATGTTGCTGCTGCTCAGCTGGAGGTTGCTGCCCTTACTGTTTTGCTGACATAAAGGGATTATGTGCATGCTTCCTCACCTGCTTTAGGTTGATAGTTTAAACAGATGATAAAGGCTGATATGAGCTAGCTCACCTGACCTTGCCTGCGGTTGTTTTAGGAGAGCTCATGTAACCCTTAAACATGACCTTTCCCGAGGAAAGCAAGTGAGTAACAGCTGATAGAGGTCAGCAGTCAAGAATTGTAAGGTACAGGATTTTTTAGGTCAGTATCAGTCTATGACCTGGGGAGAACAATTCTAAGACATTTCTGTAGAAATAAGTGCTTGTGCATTAGGATTGTGCAGATATAACTGGATGATTTCCTTAATTAGATAGGAGTTAAATTATATGATTTCTCAAGTCTAGAATTGTTTTAACTTCAGTAAGTGAGCAGGTACTGGCCTACATGTTTAATAGGCAAAGGCATGGCACTTCTGGGTTTTACGTTTGTGAATTTTGGCCTTGCAATATTTATGACAGCAAACTAATGGGTTTGGTTTTTTGAACAAACACATCAAACATCAATCTGGTTTTACAAGCAAAGTGTTTAACTATTATACAGTGTATTCAGAGATGTCTTAAAATTTTTTGGTGTCATTATGCACACTTCTTTGATACACAGGATATGCGAATATCTTCATCATACAAAAATTTTTTTAAAAAAATAGTGGCCCCTAGACAAATGAAAAATAAAGCCTCAGAAACCTAGGGTTTCTAGTAACAAATGATTTTAAATGTGACCAGTACTGTACCAGTGAGTGGAAATATGTACTTAATTATCTTGTTGAACTGGAAACTAAGCTATTATCAGTATCTTCAACCAATACAGGATTGGATGTTTATCTCACTTACACACAGAGGTCCAAGAATTGAACTCCTGGGGCGTATTGTTGGTGAATGTGCTGTCTATCCAGGCTCTCCTCCCTTTCTGGATCACTGAGCAGAGCTTTTTTTCCCATTAGAATAAGTAAGTATAGCTTGCAAAATTGCTTTAGCTATGTGTTACTGGTTTAGAATTTCCGATTTTAGGAAGTAATACTGCAAACATCTTGAAATACACAACTTAATTTTTTTTTACTTTTCCATTAAAATGTTTGTCATTTATGTTGTGAAATAGTTTTTAGTTTCTGGTAAGTCATTTTCCTGAAAGCTGAGCCATATTACAATAAAAATATAGAAATCTTGTTGGAAAATTCTGTGGGTTTGTTTTTTTGTTTTGTTTTGGGTTTGTTTGTTGTTTTCTTTTGTGGTTTTTTTTTAAATTAGCTTTCTTAAAGACATTTGAACTGTTGTTATACTCTGTTTCAAATATCCTGTAAGTTATATTTAATGTTACACTGAGCACAAAGAGGCTTTGAGAAGAACGTTGCTTTTCTGAAAGGCAGTCTAGAATCCAGACATAGTATTTATTCATTCCTCAATGTTCTAGATATCTTAGAGATATACTTTGAAATGCCTTATTTCTGGCAGCAATGCTGATTTAGGCACACCCCCACTCCTCCTTCCCTTGCTGCTTATTCCAAATAGTGTATAATCTTTCTGGGATACAGAGGTACACTGAATAAGAGACTTGATTTACCACGTAGCAAAAGTGCTACTGGCAGGCAGAAGGACAGAACAGTGGAGAATGTGGATATTGCTTAAATATCTGTATATCACTGGGGCTTTTTTTTGTTTCTCTCCTTTATTTTTCTGAAAATAGATACTTTGACATAGAAAGAAGCTAACCTCTGAGGTATTGCTGCCAGACATTGGAACAGGAAATTACGAAGTTGATCTCACAGTAGGGGTAGCAGGAAGAAGATGAAAAAATATACCCTGAAAATAACTTGCTTTAAGTATGTGTACTCTGTAAGATTAGATTCCCTCACTACTGTGTACAATTAAACTAATAATGAAAGCATGGCCGAAGGTGTGTTTTAGCCCATTGTATAGGATCTTTGAAGAAGAGTAAAGAATGGAGGTAAAGGGGACAGAAAAGTAACAAGGATTGATATTTAATTCTGGTTTTCCTTTGTCTGAAGTTGGCATGTTGGAAGTCACTGAAATCATGATTTCATAAAAGATGGAAGATTGCAGTTCAGGACTCAGGAAAGAGTCTTAGTTGTTCTACTATGTTTTCACTTCAGCATTAGATGTAGGTTATTCCATAGTCCCTGTTTCATCTGCATCTTCCATGGTAACTGTTCCTTGGGAAGTGAGTAGAGATGCTCTACTAATACTTTCTCCTCTATCTATTTGTTGAACATTCTTTGTTTTCCCAGTAGCTACAAAAGATAGGGAGACAGAAAGCTAGCTGACATGCACTTTAGTTTTGCTAAAGATAATGATAGTTTTGGGCAGAAGGTGCAGCAGTTTTACAAATTAGCTGGATTGGTAAATGCATTTTGATTTGAAGGCATACGGCCTTCAGTTGTGAAGGTGGACTGCAGTCTGAGTTGCGAGAGATTTACTGCTGGTTCTCTGGATAGCCTGGGTAGCCAAGAAAATATTTGTCTCCAGCTGGCCAAGCGAATTCAGCTTTTCTTTGAGGATTTGAACAAAACTGCAGGTATCCGTCTTTGTCAGCTTCAGGCTTGATTACTATAGCACACATTTTTCTTTATGTGCTTCATGCCTGATGTTTTGCTCTAATCAGCATTTCCAAGTGAAGCTGCTTGTAGTTGGGCTTGCTAGCCTAACATCCTCTACATTTTGCATTATTTACAAGTTTATTCTTGGAATTGCTTAGTATTTGATTATCTGACATTTCATATACCCGAAGACTGACTTTATGGGGCATATATTGATATACATATGGACACACTAGCTAACCTGTTCAATTAAGACCATTCTGGTTTTCATGAGAGCCTGAATCTTACCATTTCCAAGTCTTGATACATTGATTTGGGCTGTCTATGTGGATTAATAATTTTTTTAGCTTCTTCGCTTACTGAGATCCCTCCCATCTTATATTTTTCTAGCTTGAACAGATTTTCCTTAATTCATGTTTTTTGCATCGTGCAACTCTGGTAGTGTCTCTTGCAGTTATGATTAGAATTACACTGCTTTTAAGCCTCTGAAAATATTTTAAGTTCTGCATTTATTAATGAATAAGGCTTCACTTATGACAGCAGTAAAAATACAAAAGCATAGGGATCGTATCTGGAATTTGCAGCTACTGAAAATGGTAGTCATGGGTTCTTTATGCACACTTGATATCACACCCCCACCCCAAGACCCTCAAACCAAGCATCAGTCTTTTTTCCGGCTCTGAAATTTCACAAGGTCTATCAATACTGTGACTACCATCTAAAGAAGAAAGCAGCCAAACTGTTGATACTTGGAATAATAAGTACGTCCTTACATACATAACCTGAAATACCTTTACAGATATAACACTTTAAAAGTAAATACAGCAGTATAAACAGTGTCTGAGGAAATAAATAGTTTGCCAAATTGTCTGCTTTATTTATGGCCTGACAGGTTACTTGTGCAGTTGGACATATAGACTTAGGCAAGCATATTTGAGAAGGTACTTTAGAAATATTTCTCAGCACTAGCTCTATAGAAAACCCATTGACCTGTAAAAGTACACTGCTGAGTGCTGTATGTTCATCTGGATAGTAAATGTATTTTGTTATTCATTACTGGCACTAGTGATCCTGAAGATGTTCTAATGCATACTTTACTTAACTCAGGTTTTCCTTTGTACTCACGGTCAAATGTTACTCTATTTTCATCTGATTTAGTGTAGCGATAGCAAAGAGTGGCCCTCAACATTTGGTTACAAGAATAAAGATACAAAAATTCTGGTAATAGCCTGATGCAAATAGTGTCTGCATTTGTAGGACGATGCTTTTATTTTCATCTTTGCCTTTAATATATTAATAATGGGAATGAACCTGACCTCAGGACACTTTACTTCCCTTGGAGGAAGCTTGCTAATTTTTAAAAGTTATTTCTCTGCATTTCCTTTACATAATCACATTGCTGACTATGGTTTTTAATAATATGAACTGATTCCTTCAGTTTTTGAAAGTATTTTGAAAAAAGTTCCCCATCCCATCTTGTAACATAGGAGCATCTCTGATGTGTCTGTTGGTAAAAAGCAATATGACACAAGGGAAACAGAACAACTCCTGAAAGAAATAATTGAAGTTATCTCGGGGGGGGGGGGGGAAATA